>VYZT01011795.1:231687-251110 GCA_013400735.1 Pomatostomus ruficeps
TCCCCTAACACCCTCCATCCCCTAGAACCCCCTATTGCCCCAAGCTCCCAGTGCCATCCCGGTGTCGCTCACCCACCGATGGTGGTTTTGGAGCCGATGCAGCCCATACTCCCGGGGGGGCCCCGGTGCGGGCACTACCGCCGGCTCCGCGCCGCCCACATCGCCCCCCGGCCGCATGGGCGGCCCCGGACAGCGCCCGCGNGGCGGAGGGGGATGAAGGATGAGGGAGAGGGAGGAAGGGGAGAACGGGGGAGAAGGGAGGCCGGGAGGAAAAGGAGGAAGGGGAGATGAGGAGAGAGGTGAAGGGGGGATGAAGGCAGCCGGGGAGGATGAAGGAAGAGGGGGGCTGAAGGAAGAGGAAGAGGGGGATGGAGGAAGAGGAGGGGGCGCGGAGAGGAGGAGGATGGACGGAGGAAGAGGAGGGGGCTGAGGAGGAGGGGAAGAAGGCCGGGCACCGCGGAGAGCGCCGCGCCAGGACCGCGGACAGCGCCGCCCCACCCGGCCCCGGCCCCCGTGCACCCCCGGGGGGAACAAGGGCTGGGACCCCGCAGCAACAGGGCACCCCTCAGCCCCAAGCCTGCCTGCCCCCACCCTCCCCCGAGGGTCGGGTGGTGCGGAAGGGAGCACACAGCCTCCGGCAGAGCCTCCCACCGATGGAACTGGGCTGGGGACAGGTGGGTGCAGGCTTTAGAACATCAGGTCTGACAGCAACGTCCCCTGCAGGAGATCCAGGCCAGCGCTGAGGGCCAGGCTGATGGGTCAACCTGTGTTCGTTCTGAAACCTACTGAAGGCAATTAAGGCTGTGGTACCTTTTCCCTGGCAGAGGAGGGCACTGCTGGGGTGCCTCCTTCTCTCTCCCTTGGCAAGCAGGTTACCCGAACAGCTCAAAGGGCCTCCCTCTCTTGTTATTCATTCCCAGTCGGGGGAGTTCCTGTCCAGCCCCATCCTCAGGCCTTTCCCTGCCAACTACTTCCCAGCATTAGTGATGCCAGGGCTGCAGCTCAGACAGATCAGCCTCTAATCTGGGGAACAGCCTCCTGTTAATTATTCTGTACCCTCTGGGCCATGGCCAGGGTGACTCAGCAAGAGGCAGCCCAAGGCAGCAAGGACCAGCCTCCCGCCCCAAGGGGGACCAGCCTCTGTCCCCAGCAGGGATACCCCACAGGGGAACCCCAGCAGGGGCCGGCTGTGTCCCATCTCCACTCCAACTGCAAGACAAGGCAGGAGGGGGCTGAGAGAAAGATTCCCTCCCATATTGGAAGGTATAGGGGGAACCTGGCACACATCTCTCATCTCCAGCCCCGAGGAGACAACGCAGGTTCTGCCACTTGTGCCTGTGGGAAAAGGGGTATTTGGGGGACATCAGGGCTCTGCTCCAGCCAGGCTGCTGGCAGGGCTGCCTGTTCCACCACCAGAGACCCTGTGCAAGGCAGTGCCAGTGAGGGGAATCGAGGAGGCCTGGCTCCAGGCACATTCAAACCCCTTGCCATCCTTCCAGCCATGGAGAGGGGGTACCTACCTGCCTTGCATTGACAGGGGAGGCTGGTCCTTGCCCATGCTCAAGGCTGGCACCCCCACACCAGCCCAGGTACAAGGGACATGGGAGGGGGGGCGGCAACAGCGGCACACGGGGCATTATTTAGCAATGTTCTTTTATTTCCAGTTTTAAGGTGAAAAGATGCCTTTAAATCTTCAATTAAATACTCCATAAAGAAAAAAAAAAAGAAAAAAAAATTATTTACAAATTCACGTGACCAGTAATTGAATCCTTGTTTTAATAATTACACATGCGGCTCGTCACATCCGGCGCTCTATAAATACAGGGGACGCGGATGAGGGGGCCGCCCTGTCGCTTGCCCAATTGTGGCCTTAAACGTTTGGGAGGAGGACGGGGGCTTTTGGGGTGTTGGAGGGGACTCAGCCTGGCCCAGAGAGAAGGGGCCACCCCCCCTCCTCCCCGGCACCCTCCCCAGGTGTCAGAGCAGGAGCTGGGGGGGGAATGATTTATATTTAAAATTTAAAAACCATAGAGGGGAGGGGGTCCAGGCAGTGATGGAGGAATAGAGAGAGGACAGGGGAGGGGGAGAAATCACGCTCCTGTCCCCAAACCAAATTTAATAAGTTTATATATATATAATCTCTCTATATTTCATCAAGAAGGGAGGAGGAAAAAGAGGAGGAGGGAGAGGAGGGGAGAGATATGTCCCCATCCCATCCCCCCTCTCCATGACATGAATCCGGGGGTGTTCTGCCCCACTCCCAGAGAGCCGGTGTGCCTGCGCTGGGAGGGGGGCGAGGAGGGTCCCCAAGGGGACCCATGGCAGCCACCGCCTCAGTCAGCATCTGTTTATTATCATCATGACAAACTCGTACAGGCCTTACGAACAGAACCAGGACAGAGGAAGAAGAAAAAGGAGAACTGAAAAAAAGAGAGAGGGGGGCTGCAAGGGGCACAGCAGGTCCCTCAGCCCTGGCATCAGCAAGTCCATGGGGGCCAGGGGTGGGAAAAGATGGAGTCACACCCCAGGGTGCCCCGCTCTCTCTCCCCGCTTCCTTCTCCTCCTCACAGCTGCTCAGTTGTTGTCCGACTCATCCTCAGCTTCCCGGAGCCAGGTGAAAAATGCTGTCACCGATTTGAGAGCCACCCCTTTGCCCTGCTGCTCAGCTGGGTCCTTGCTGGACTCCCACTTGTAGAAAGCCTCCTCCTTGATGACGTCCTCATCGTAGAGGGCATCAAAGAACATCCGCAGCAGGTCTGGGGTGGAGGGACAAGGGGAACCTCTGCTATTTTCCAGCCACCAGCCACCCTGCTGGGGTGGGGACACATTCGTCATCCCCTCCTCAACCCATCCACACCCACAATACTCACTGGGAGGCTGGTCCAACTTCACCACCAAGGCCTGCAGGGCATAGAGTGCCTGGAGCTCCTTCTGCTCGTCCCGCAGGTACTTCTGGAGCAGCTTGGCTTGGTTACGGATGACCATGGCGTCCACGCGGTACGGGTTCTCAACTGCAGGGGACGGGCCATGAGAGGAGCAGTGTGGGCAGGGGAACCCCCCCCCCGCTCCCACCTCACCCTGGTACTCACAGACAATGGCTGAGTGGCACACAGACGTCATCAGGGCCCTGATAAACGTGTTGGATGAGACCTGCTGCTCACTCAGGTTGGCCTGGAGTGGGGAGGGTAAAGGACTGTGAGGTGGAAAGAGAGACAGGAGGGAGCCTCCAGACACTCAGGCACTGTGCCCCCACCCTCACCTCAATCCAGTCGTATATTCTTTGGTTGTTCGGGTTCTCCTTCAGCAGTTTGTCCATTTGCTTGCACAGCTCCTCTGATGTCAGCTCCTTGCGGCTTGGCATGTCTGAGCTGTCCCCCATCGTGTACTCCAATTTCTGGGGAAGCAGGCAGAGAGAGCTGTTAAAAGCAGCACAGGGGAGCGCCACTCTCACACTGCCCAAGGTCCACCCACAGCCCACCTCTGCCCCTCGTGGCCACCAAGTCCCCACCTGCTCTGTGACAAATTTGTTGACATCCTGGTCCTCAGGCAGGAATTCCTTCCAGCTCAGGCCCCCATCCCGCCACAGCTTTCCTGCGGTCTTCTGGCTCTGTGGGACAGACAGTCAGCATCAGCACGGTATGCCCTCCATCTCCAGGGAGGAAGATACTGTGGCTTGGCCATGACAGCCCCATCACCCTGACAATGAAGGGGATGCCCCTCACTATCCTCTCTGGTGGCAGGGGGGTTCAATCCCCGCATGCCCACCTGGCTCCCAAGCAGGATGCCAGTCCTTGAGACAGCAGCCAGCAGCTACACAAGCCCCATGCACTTACCATGCCCTTGCACAACAAGCCCAGCACCTCAACCAGCAACGTGGTGGCCTTCCCAATGGGCACCAGGGGCTTTGTGATCTCCCTGTGGGGCACAAGAGACCTCAGTGAGCTACCTACCCCCAGGATGTCCACCGTGCCAGCCCTGCTGAGGAGCACAGCCCTCACCTGAACAGCTCCTCCATGGGGATGCCTTCCTCTTGCAGCATGGGGGTGATGAGCTCAGCCAGGTACAGCCAGATGTGTGGGATGTCAATCTCCATGTCCTCTGCAATCTCCAAGATCTCGCGCAGCCTGAAGAGCAGAGGGAGCTGTTGGGATCCAGCAGTCCCCATGCCCTTGGCTAGGAGGGACCTCAGAACATCTCAGTGCTGAGTCCTACTCAAGGCAGGGCCAAATTCAAAGCCAGGCTGCCCTGTCCCCTCACCCTTTGTAGTACTGCTCCTTGGAGAGCGTGCCTGCCTTCACCAGCTGGCAGAGCAGGGCTCCCATGTGCTCGCGGGAGATGGTGCTCCTCTCCAGCGTGGACTCAATGCCATTTTGCACAAAGATGTAGAGTGAGGAGGGGCTGCCCAGCTCCTGCACACACTGCAGGGCCTCCTGCAGAGAAAATGAGGGTCAGTACTGCCCTACAGCCAGCTCTGGCTCCCCTCTTCCACATCCAGGCACCACCAGAACCCTGCCCAAGAGTGCTACCACACAGGG
Organism: Pomatostomus ruficeps; assembly: GCA_013400735.1. Taxonomy (NCBI): domain Eukaryota; kingdom Metazoa; phylum Chordata; class Aves; order Passeriformes; family Timaliidae; genus Pomatostomus; species Pomatostomus ruficeps. The sequence goes on from VYZT01011795.1 coordinate 236,223, forward strand.
AGAGAAGAAATGGCATGTTAGGGGAACACATGGTGTGTTAGGGTGCTTGGCCACCCCCTCCTCTCACCTTCATGTCATTGATGTGCAGGTATTCCTCTATGATCGCCTTGGATTTCTTCTCCAGTTCCTCTTCCGACAGTGTGGGCTTGGTGGATGTTGCAGGAGGTGTTGGCTCTTGTTTAACTGCAAGAAAAGAGTAAGGATCAGGCACCACCTGGGACAGGCAGAGCCACAGGCGCAGCCAGACCCTGGGATATCGCTCCTCCCCAGCTCACTGGTCTCTCGGCTCCGGTCCCGTTCCTCCGTCATGCTCGCAGCCTTGCGCACGGCCTCAGGGCCGCCCTGCTTCTCCCGTTCTCGGCTCCTGTCCTCTGTCTCTTTGCTGAAGCTCCTCTTGGTGAGGGCAGACCTGTTCCTGTCTGCCCGCTCCCCCCGGTCGGGACGCTCCACACGGTCGCTGCCCTTCTCCGAACGCGACTCCCGGTCCCCTCTGTCCCCAGCCTTCTCTGACCTGTCACGGCTGGAGCTGCTTCTGGGTGGGAGAAAGACGCACAGAGTGTGAAGAGCTCATCACCACTCTCCCTGATTAGAGACTGTGGAGCTCTGTGAGCTAAGGCTGTCCCACTCCAATCCCCACCTCTTTTAGCACTTGACCATTCTTGGGGGAAAACTTCCCTATTTCTCCCCTGTTCCAACTCATACCCTTTTCCTTTCACTCTGCTCCTTGGCATGCCTGAGCAGTGCCTGCCTTTGTCCTGCCCACACCTTCCTTCTGATGCAGACTGTGGCAGAACCCCCCTTTATTTTCCTCTTCTTATGAACAAATCCAAACTTCAGGTCTCTTTGGGGACCTCACACTCCAGCCCATCAACATCCATCCAAGGACCCCAGGCCAGACCCCGCACCCAGGGGTGGTCACCCAAGAGCCAAACAGTAGGGAGGACACCCAGGGTGAGGTCAACCTTCCTTGTCACAAGGACTCACCACTGACTCTAAGCTCCCTCAAGGCCCCATCTTGCCACAGGGCAAGTCCAGATACTGTAACTTGCCTATACACTGATGAACACAAGCCTGCATCAGGGGTTCTAGCCCACCCCCACACACCCGTCCACCAAGGCAGGGCTGGGCCCTCACCTCTGCACCACACGGCGGGACTCCGGGCTCTCGGCAGGCGTTGACTGCTGGAGTGCTGAGAAGCGGTTCAAGGTGCTTGTGGCTGGTCGCCCTGAATCAGATGCTGGGCGTGAAAAGAGGGAAGTCTCAGAGTTCGGCACCTCCCTGGTACAGGAACTGCCGGAGGAAGGATCACCCCTCCCACTCTGTCCCACAGCATCCAGCCAGTCCCACACTGCCTACCTGAATCTGCGGGCTTTGCGCCAGACCCTCCGCTGCTGCCTTTGCCCCAGCTCAGCCGCCCACCCGGTGCAAAGAGCTGGTTATTGGAGTCAATAGATCCAGGCTGCAGGTGGAGAGAGACAGTCAGACCTGACTGCCTCACCAAGGCAGGATTTAGGCCAGGCAGCTGGCTTGGCTGCTACACCGCACACACCCCCAGCCTCACCTTGGTGATCTTCGTTAGCCGGCTGGTGTCAATGGGCCGGTTGCCCTTGCTGATGGGTACTGTGTTCCAGCCATCATCTGCGACCAGGCTACTGCGTCCTGAGCACAAGAGGGACAGTCATAAGGTGCAGACCAGCCTCGAGCAGAGTTCAGCAGGAGCAACCCACTCCTGGCAAACTCAAGTGCCCCCAATCCCGGGCACTCACCACTGGAGGATGGCCCAGGGGGTCCTCTCCTCTTGTCCTTCGACATGAGCTGCTGCACTTTGATGTGTTCCCGATGCTCCTCCATCTCTGCTTCCTTGTGGATCTGATCGATGGTTTTGGGGCCCTGGTCTCCTCGCCGCGGCACCCAGCTATTCTGCAGAGGGCACGGAAGGAGGGAGAAGGGCACTGAGATGGCTGGAGGATGGAGGGAAAGGCATTCCCCCTTCCCAACCATCCCACTCTCAGTCTCAGGTTGGTCTCCCACCTCGGTGGCCACCACTCTCTATCTGCTGTGGCAGCTTTTGGCACAAAAAGGCTCAGTTTCTGGAGCCCCCCTGCATTAAACAGCTGCCAATTACTGTGTGCCCACTACCACTACCATGATAACCAAGGGCTGGGGCTAGCATGGTGTCTCTGGGGCTGGCCACAGTGCATATACCCACCTCTCCCCTACAGGGGCACATGGATTGTTGGCACTCAGAGCACATAGGCCAGCAGCTCCAAGGGACCAAGCAGGGGATAGAGGACAGTCCCCAGGCAATTGCATTCCGTGAACCTTACCCGTCTTAGGTCAATCACATCCTGCAGCATGAAACGGATTCGGGATGACGTCTTTTTCTCTTTGATGATCTTCTCCATCTGATTGAAGTACTGGTCCATCCTGGGCTGTAGAGGGACAGAGCCATGGTCATATTCCTTCCAAAGGCAAGGGAAGGGCAAGGCAGAGCAGGGCAAGGAGTACCTTGGCTTTCTCAAAGTCCAAGTCCTTGCCAATAGTCGTAAGCAGGCGGCAAAGGCACTCAAGAGACTCCTCGTCGTGGTTTTTGAGCAGCTTCACCACACAGTCATGCATGATGGCCTCCGTCAACATCTTCAGTTTGAAGAGCTCTCCAATGAACTTGATGTTGCCCAGGGATCGTCGTCGGGCCTTGTCCCGCGCCTCCTCCAGCTCATCCTTCATACGTGCCTTCTCCTCAGGCTGCAGGAAAAGCCCAACAGGCCAGTTCAGTGTCCAAAGTCAGTCCAAGGACATCCACACCAGCCCTCAGCCGCAGACTCCCACCCCAACTCACAGCACTGGCATCATCCATCTCCTTCTGCCGCTTCTCAAAGATCTCGTCATCGTCCTTGTCCTTCTCAAACTCCTTCTGGCAGCGGTTGAGCAGCAGCTTGCGGAAGTTCACAGTCACTGTGGGCTTGTCTGTTGTGGGCACTTTAAGCTGCAGGGAGAGGTACAACCCAGAGAAGGAGCATGAGTTGTGTCTCCCCCAAAACTTGGGCAACTAAGTTGGCACTACTCAAATCAGGGACAAGCCACCCTACAACTTTGTGATGCCCTCCTGAGACTCTGAACTTGGTCCTCCATCCACACACCCCGGTTTCCCCACTCCACATGGAAGGACCTGCACATTACTAAGTTCAGCTGAGATGGCCAAAAAAACCTTGCCCGCTCAGCAGATCACCCAGCTTCTGCTCACCCCCATAAGGCAACGGCACATGTTAGCATAGGCAACAGAGAAGTTTGGCTCCGAGATGGCCTTCTCGAAGACGAGGTCGATGACACCCTTGAGCCGCTCCTCCGTGTCGATGGACAACTCCATCACCTGCTTCATCAATTGCTGGAACATCTGGGGTGTCAGCTTGTTGAGGATGCTGCGGACGCGGCGGAGCAGTTCCTGCAAGGGCAGCATGGTCAGCAAGAGCTGGGCACCTTTCCCCCAGCCCCTCCCACTGCCTGCCCACCCCAGCTCCCACCTGTGTCTTGATATTCTCAGGATCCTCCTCCTCGGAAGCACGTTTGCTGCTGGGTTTCCAGGCCTTCTCGGCCTTGTTCAGCTTGACATCCTCATTGAGGGACACAGTAGCAATGATTTTGCGGGGCTCCTTCCTCTGGCTCTGCTGGGAGCGACGGGGACCCAACCCTGAGGGCTGACACATGGAGAAGAAACTCAGCTCTCTGCTCTGGGACCACCTGGGCTGGCTCCCAGAAGACCCCAGTCTGTCTACTCAGATCCTCAACTCCATCATGGACATCAGTGGCCCAGACACAGCGGCTCAAAAGCTTGATCATCACAGAGAGACAGAGCAGGATGGCAGGAATGAAGCGAGGAAATACTCACCAGGCCCCGGTTACCCATGACAGGCCGGCCAAGGTTGGCGAAGGAGGGGGTGAAATCAGGGCTGCAGTTCATGCCACTGAGGCGGATGGGGTCGAGTGCCCGCAGTGGGGTCTTGTTGGCCTGCGAAGGTACACACGGCTGAGGATGCCCGGGGGCAGAGGAGCGGGACGGATCCATCCCCCAGCCTCAGCGCCGGGACAAGGAACTGGAAAAAAGGCCCCAGAGTTGCTCCCACACCCACCAAACCCAGGCTCAAGGGTCATTGCAGATGCTGCAACAGGACCCTGAGCACAAAAGTAAGTTCCTGCCCCACCTTGACAAGGCACAAAGAGAAGCCTGACTCCCACCTCACCACCACCCACAATTTCCCAATTTCCAGGGCCGCACCGACCTTGTCCAGCACCACATCTGTGATCTGAGGCAGCCCCTCAGGTTTCTGCATGCTGGCAAAGATGAACTGGAAGCCCAGCAGGAACTCTCGGTCATATCGCTTCTTCTCCTCAGGGTTCAGCGGCTTCCATTGCTCTGCAGTGGAGGGCAAGAGGGAGACCCTGATGTGGCCTGTCCCATATCCTCCACCCTGAGCTGTAGGGGGTCTGGGTTCACACAGGGACCAGCAAGGTGGCACGTAGACAACCACAGAACTGCCCCAGCCTGGTACACCATGAGCATAATCCTGCATGCTTAGAAAGCCTGATGCCACCAGCTGCCTGCCCCCTTCCAGGACACTTGTGCTGCGAACTCTTGTTCCCCACCCCATGCCAAGCTCGGGGACAAGATGGGAGGAGAATGTGAAATTTAGGGCAACAGGACAGTGCCACCCACACCTTCCCCACTGCTAGGTCCAGAGGTGTTGGCTGCCAGCAGAGGACTGTGCCAAGGCACAGCTCACCTTCCTTGTAGCCATACTTCTGGCCAGCAGCCTTGCTCTTCTCCGGGGCCAACTTGTCCTCCTTCTCCTCCCACGTCTCTTCCGACTCTTCCTGTGGACGGGCAGGAGCCACGTCCTCTGCTTCACTGGCCGGGGCAGACGTGGGGGGCTTGTTCTCCACCTCCGAGGCACTATCACCGGTCTGAGACTGCATCAGGAGGGACAGGCCATGTCACCCACATGAGCCTGGTCCTGTCCCCTCCACCCCATTCGTTGGTGTCCACCCCGCCTCAGATCCTCATTACCATCACAGAGCATCAGTGGCCCAGACACGATGGCACAAAGCAGAGTTCATCACAGGAGGAGAAAGGACACAGGGTGCTCCCTGGACACCCCTGGGACACTCACCTCTTTAAAGGCATCCAGCAAATCACCTACTGCCTCCTTTTTGTTCAGCTCCTTCAGTCTTCGCTTCTTCTTTGGCACCGACATGGCGACTGGGAGGAGAGGCAGGGAGATGAAAGACAGGAACCCTTCCCCATCCCCCAGCTACCCTGACACTAGCTACGAGGTCACCAGCGAGGCCCCAGTAACACCGGGCAAGCTCCACGGTGGAGCCACAACAATGTGGTTCTGCCACCCCATCACAGCCCCCATCCCCAAACACACCCCGATTTACCCTGTGCCTCATCATAGCCTCCCATCCACACCACTGCCCTAGTGCCATGCTCCCCATCCTCCTCAGAGGATCCCTGCAGACACTCATGCTGCTCTGCAGGGCAGCTCTTACAGGGACACTCCCATACAAGCCTCTGTCCCCATACACACTCCCCTCCCTGGCACCCCTATACATCAACCCATACAGATGTGCTCCCCAGAAGCGTATCTGCCCTCAGGCTGCCCTCCTACAGCACCCCTGTATCCCTGCACAAGGCACTCCATATCAACACATCCTGTGAACCCATCTTCCCCATCACTTCTATGTAACCCCAACGCTCCTGTGCAGGGGGCTTAAAGAAAAAAAAAGAGAAACCCCAGCACAGACCCCCCAGGGCACCCCACTTTCCTCAAGCACCTCTGTATACTTGCATACCCCTACACAGCACACCCCACATCTTCCCTGCCAATCCTCTACCTCCCAGTGTCCTCAATGACTGGGGACAATCCTCAGATACAACCCTGATAAACCCACCCTACACCCCTGTGTGAGGCATCACATAAATCACACTTCCATACCCCATGACAACCCCCACACACACCCTTCTATACCTATCCCATACCCTTCCCATCATACATAGATGTACTCCCCAGACATCTCCCTCATCCCACCATCCATAGGCACCTCATCCCTCTCAGCATCCCATACCCACGCATCCTATATCCCTAACACTGTCCGCCTCTCCCACACCTTCCCTGTGCCTCGTGCCTAGCACCACACCCATGTGACGCCCCCCATCACCCAACACCTCCCCTGGGGCACCCTGCAGCCCAGCAATCCCAACCTTGTGCGGTCGCCTCCGTGGTCTGCGAAGGGGCGGGGGCTGGGCTCAAGCTTCGCTCCTGGGTCTCACCAGGGCCTTCACTCTCTTCCTCCTCCTCCTCTGCTGGTGGGGAGGCAGGGGTGCCAGGCTGGGCTGGCTCCTCAGGCTCTGAGATGGGGCTGACATCTGACTCAGGCTGCTCCTCACTCAGCTCCACTNACGGCGCGGCCGGCACCAGGGGCACAGCTGGCATCAGGGAAACAACGGGCACCGCCGGCACCTCAGTGGGGACAGGCTCCTGCAGGGTGGGCTCTGGGAGGGGAATAGCAACCTCCTCCTCTACTTCCTCCTCCTCCTCCTCCACAGCCACCGTGTCCATGCTGGGCGCGGGCACAAGGGGCTCCGCAGCCCCTGGCACTGTAGTGATGGCGCTTAACGTCTTTTGCGGGTCAGGTGGCGCCTCGCACTGCTCCGCTTTTGTGTCCGTGTCCACAGGAGGCTCCATTGGCACCAGCGTCACAGGCGAGAGCACCACGGGCTCCGCCTCGGGGATCAGGGGAGGGGGAGGCGACGGGGATGCCGACTTGCTGGGCTCCAGGGAGACAGGCTTGCTCACCACCAGCGCAGGCTTCGGGCGGTCATCTGCAAGGCGGATGGCATTAATAGATGACTCTCTGATCCCCTACTTACCCCATATTCCTTCCCAGATCCCTGTGTCTTCAGGAGAGATAGGAANCTCCTCCTCCTCTGCTGGAGGGGAGGCAGGGGTGCCAGGCTGGGCTGGCTCCTCAGGCTCTGAGATGGGGCTGACATCTGACTCAGGCTGCTCCTCACTCAGCTCCACTTTGCTGGTGCCCTCCACCCCATTGGGAAGGGGTAGTTCTTCAGGCTGGGCAATGGGGGAGTCCAGGGTGGGCACAAGCACCGGCTCAGAGACCGGCACCGGCTGGCACAGGGGCACCTCAGGGACCGGCTCAGGCGTCTCCTCCAAGACCCCATTGGCCTCAGCAGCAGCCTCGGGGCAGGGCTCTTCCCGGGGTGGTGGGGGGCTGGGGGANCCGTGTCCATGCTGGGCGCGGGCACAAGGGGCTCCGCAGCCCCTGGCACTGTAGTGATGGCGCTTAACGTCTTTTGCGGGTCAGGTGGCGCCTCGCACTGCTCCGCTTTTGTGTCCGTGTCCACAGGAGGCTCCATTGGCACCAGCGTCACAGGCGAGAGCACCACGGGCTCCGCCTCGGGGATCAGGGGAGGGGGAGGCGACGGGGATGCCGACTTGCTGGGCTCCAGGGAGACAGGCTTGCTCACCACCAGCGCAGGCTTCGGGCGGTCATCTGCAAGGCGGATGGCATTAATAGATGACTCTCTGATCCCCTACTTACCCCATATTCCTTCCCAGATCCCTGTGTCTTCAGGAGAGATAGGAATAAATGTACCAAGCCACATCACAAATGGGTGACAGGAACAACAGGGATCCTCCAGTGCCCAGGGGACAGCTGAGGCAAGCATACAGCCCCCACAAACTCTCCTGGATCCAACATGGGGACACAGCTCCCCAGGTATGCAAGGGACCCCACAAGCCTCAGGAGAACCATAGAATAGTGGAGCTGGCATTTCACACCCTCCCGTGCCAATATCAGGGAGCCTTACTGCAGCCATGCCAGCTGGCACAGCCAGTCCTGGCACAGGCACTTACCGGGCCGGACAATAACTGCTACATGGGGGGTCTCTCCGTTAGCCTGGGGCTCCAAACCACTTCCAGCCTGAGGGGGCAAAGAGGGAGTTGAACAGGGCCACGTGTACTTCCCTCTGCCCTCGCTGGGGAGTCAGAGGGCCCACTTACCTGTGGAGGGGTGGGGGTGGATGAGGTCCTTGCTCCAGACATAATTTCTTCTGTAATGTCTTTGCCGCCTTGGTTGGGGTCTCGTATTCGGATCTGTCCAAGAATCAGAGCAGAGTGGGGAATCTGCTGGCAGGGTGTGGGACACAGCACATGGGCCACCCCCCTTCCCTGAGCCCAGCATCCCCAGGACACCCTTCTCCAAAGGGAAGTTAATTCACTGCAGTACCTGTCCTGGCCACGCACGGTTTGGGGACCAGTGGGTGCCACATCCCCTCACCACAGGGCACAGTGTTCCACAGACACTGGCCTGTTCCAATGCCCTGCAAGCCATCACAACAGGCAGCTGGAGCCAGTAGGTCCCAAGGCCAAGGCCATCTCCAGGGGATCCCAAGTCATCACTGTGGTGGCACAGGGGCTGCAGGGACCCCCCTCATTTTGGGGACAATACAGGGGACTAGCCTCACAACACAGAAACCACAGTGAACTCTGTGTGACCCCAAGCACAAGAAACGCCCATAACCTTACTGGCCCCAAGCCTGCCATGGTGCAGCACAAGCTACAGGGCACCCTGCTGCAGGTGACTGGGGGAGTACACGTGGGTCTGGCTGGGGCTACAGGGCAGGGTACAGTGCAGCCAGGAGTCTTGTTCCCTCCACCTTCTGAACATGACCTGTTCCCAGAACACCAAGTGCAGAGCACAACCCATCTCTGATGAGGAAATGCCAGCACCCCACTTCCCAGTGGCAACCCCTGCCCCCCAGCACGGGGTCATGCCAGCAGCCACCCAGCTCCCCGCTATAAATAGGCCCCATGCGAGGCCTCCGAGCACCGGCATCTCCCGGAGCAGACAGCAGTTGGCAGCCGCGGCACCTCCGCCCTCCCGGGAGCCGTGACTCAGCACAACACTGCCCGCCGGGACAGCCAAGGTCGCCAGCACCCACCAAGCACCCCAGTTCCCTTGCTAAGCCCCCCGGCCTATAGGGACATAGCCCTGTGCCACCCCTTTTCCCCGGCACGCTGCACCACATCCCATCCCACACACCACCGGCACCTAGGGCTGACCCCATCCCCCTCCTGCACATGAGTACCCCCATGCCTGGAAGCAGATGGCTCCTTACCGTCTTGCGTTCTCGTTTCGGGGGAATCGGTGGTTGCTGGCTCACAATGACCTGGGCAGTGGGGACCCCCGCTGAGAATTGCTGCACCCCCTGCGCTGGGTAATACGCACCCGCTGAAGGAGAGGAGAGAGTGTCAGGCCAGCCAACCAGGATCCTCCAAGCCTGTCTTGAAGACTCCCTGATCTCTTAAACACAGGGGTCTGTCAGGAGCCCGGAGAGCCCTTGCTGCTCTACAGCAAACCCCCATCGCATCCGGCCTGGATTGTCCCAACTCGCCTGACAGGCCTGACTGAATTCCTTCCCTGTGAAGCAGAGAGCGTCCCCGCGCCACCCCCACGCCCAGCCAGGCCCCGCAGGCATCCACCGTGCCCACCGGCTCCACGCCACCAAGAGCCCCGCCTGGACACTCGACCATGTCAGGTACAGGCGTCCTGGCTCCACAGGCAGTCGCCTTCCTGCCTGCACCCTTATCTCCCCAGGGCCAGCACCAGCCTGAGGGCGGCACCAGGCAGCCTCCATTCACACCCAAGCTGAGGGGCTCAGGCTCCCTGTGCAGCCTGAGCCCTTGGCGAGCCCAGCTCAGAGGAAGGAGCTGTGCTGAGGGCCAGAGGCAGAGCTGGATCCCACCCAGGGCTGGCACAGCCCTCAAGACGCGCTCAACTCCTCCCAGGGCATCTTTGAGCATCACCCCAGAGCAGTGCTACAGGGATATGGGTGTGTGGGGACAAGCACAGCTGGGTCCTGGCTCGCTCTGGCTCCAGCACGTTCCCTGCTGCACTGACCCTGGAAGTCAACCACGGCTGACTCAGGTGACTGCCTCATCCCTGAGTCAGGGACCCTCCCTCTGCTCAGGGGACACGCAGGGATGCTGAACTGGCCTCACATGCTGGGATGGGCCAGGCATGGGGGGAAGGAAGGAAGGAGCCCCTGAGCCGCCTAGCCCTGAGGACCCGACAGGAGACTGTCTGATTCATTTGTCAAGGGGCACGCTATGTCAAGTCTCCCACCCAGTCCTATGGGCAAGAGGCAAGTTGTTGCCAGCTTCCCTAGGAAGAGCTACAGCAGCCCCAAAGCAGAGGTGGGGGGTACACCCATCCTGGAACCTCAAAGAGATACCCAGAGCATGTCCCAGGGCTGTGCAGGAAGGTGCAGCAGTATCCTAGCCCAAGCACAGGAGACAGCCGCAGCCACGGGCCACCTCCCTCCTCTGAGGGGCTGGTTGGGCCCCGAGACAAGAGGGAGGGAGGCCGGGCACGTACCTGGCTCAGGAGAAACCCATCTCTGCCCTGGTTACGCTTTGCTTCTGTGCTGGGGCCAGGCCGGAGGCCTCGGCTCACATTTCTGTGTCTGCCGGGCCTCCCGGGACCAACCAAGCCTAAATATAGTCACAGCCCGGGTGGCCACATGCGAGCAGGGGGAAGGAGGAGGGGCTGCTCCACACCACACTCCCCAAGCACCAAGAGGGGGCAGGCACAGAGCACCCCAGCTCAGTTCCTGGGGAGCAGGAGCTGAGGGGGGGTCAGCAAGCACTGGACTGCTCACCACCTTGACAGCAAGTGACGGGGAGCAGGGGATAAAGTCTGCCCCAGCCCTCCGCCAGTAGAGTTAAATATTAAACGGCCCCAATTTGGAAAAGGACAGGGGTGAATGGACCAGTGCAAATGGACCAGTGGGACAAGATGTGCTGCTGGGCAAAAGGCAACTGTCCCCCAAAAGAGCCTGCAATACAGTCACAGAGTCAGCCACAGTGAGCTGTGTTCAGCTTGCAGGGATGTACAGAGACCAGAGGCAGGGAAGCAAAAAAATGGGGAAGTGTTGGGACTGAAAGAGCACCAGGGAGCAGAGCAACCCCTCTGTCTGTACCGTAAGTCCCGAACTCTGTGGGGCTGGCTCCTGGGTAAAAACTAGGGGCGCCAGGTTGGACCGGGTACTGTTGGGTCGGGACAACGTACGTGGAGCGACCCTGCAATGGGAGAGAAGAAAAAAAGTCAGTTATGTCCTACGAGGCACCGACGTATCCCCAAAACACTGATGTAACCCCAAACCTGCCTGTGAACTAGCTGTACACCAGCTCAGGGAGCAGGACACAGGCAGAGTAGACAAAAAGTGTCTCAGGGAACTGCTGGGAAGGGGTCTAGTACTGCCTGCTGCCTCTCTACAGAGCCAGCAGCACTCTACTCAAACCAGGGGGTGCTCAGAGAATCTCGGGACCCCTTCCACCCTCCCAAAACAGACCTGGGCTCCAAGCCCAGACAACACCTCCCACTGGTGCCCATCCCAACACCCTCTCACAGGGTCCAAAGCATGGGCCTCACCTGTCCGGGAATGTAATAGGCTCCTTGGGAAGGTGTGTAGGATATCTGGGAGGGTATCATCATCACCTGGGAAGCAGCCGGATACACATGGGTAGGAGGGCCGGGCCGAGCCGTCGTGTTACTCTGCACACGGGATGCACTGGCAGGAGGCTGTGCCCTGTTCTGGTAGAAATGCTTGGGGAGAGATGAGGCACAGCATCAGCAGGAGATCTGGCACCTTCATCTGCCACCAGCACACACGGGGAAGACACCACCCCCCCCCACTCCGCCGGGATGTAGCCCCGCCTCGGCAGCCCCCAAGGCCAGCCCCCCACCCTGGTACCATCCAGTCCCCACGCACCTGCGGGGCCGCCTGGGTCCACCCGACCCAGCTCATGCCCGGCGTGGCCCCGTCCCAGCCCTCCCGGGGCCGGCAGCTCCAGCGCCCGGGGCCGGCCACGGCCGCACGCAGCTCGGCGGCAGCGGTCCCGGCGTGCTCCGCACCGGCTCCCGGCACTCGCAGGGGATGCTGGGACCTGTAGTCCCGCCATGCTGGAGCCGGAGAACATGTGGAGCTCCCTATTCCCACCCCGGCCAATGCCGTTCATCCCGACCCAGCTTGTTTTCCGGGCAAGAGCATTCCCGGGAGCAGCAGCTCCAGCCCAGAGACGAGTGGGCAAGGAAGGGTCCGCGCACACGCCCCCGGGGCAAGGAGAAAGCGTTACCTGAAGAGACCTGAATCCTCCCTGTTAGCAAGCGCACGCATACAGAGGGAAAAGGGGAAAGAGAGAGACAGGAGTTACTGGCACTGAGACAGGGATAGTAGAGGAAGGGACAAAAAGCCAGGGAGCCCTTTGCCCTGTGCCCACATCCCAAATCCACTGAGGTTCCCTGTAGGGACCTCCCAAGGGGCAGGGTTGGGTCTGGTGAGCTCCCTGACAGCACAGCCAAGGATGTCACCAGATCTGTCCCCCAGCACCTTCTCCACACAAAGAGGGCTGATGGAGGTCCAGAGCCCTGCACACCACTGCAGGGCCTTGGGAGACCAAGCAAAGTAGGGAGGAAGAGGAAGATGAGGAAGGGCACAGGCAGAAGCAACAGCCTGGGCCAGAGTTAACACAGGCACAGCCACATGCTGCAGGCTTCATGCAAGAAGGGAACTGAGGAGACACTGCAGAGAGACCTACCCAAAGTCGAGCAGGCGTCCCACACTTGCCCCAGACCAGCCTGTCCCCGAGCTCCGGGGTCCCCCCATGCTCCCCAGCCCCTTCATGCCCAAGGTGGGTGTTTCTGTGCAGTGTCGGGACAGGGTGTTCAGCATGCAGGGCAGGGGAAGTGGGTTAGTACCTGCTGGTGAATAGCCCGAGGCCCTGCTGGAAACTGAGAGAGGAGGAGAGGGAGGTTTGGGGCAGGGGAGGAAGGAGAGAAGAGCAGTCACTCGGTGGGCATCCTCGTTGGAGGCGCCTGCCCCCCCACCCCAGGGCCAGAAGGTCCTCAGGTGGCAGTCGTGGTCCGGATCATGGGTTCATTCCCCCTTCACACGCACACGCCAGCCCCGAGGGGCACCACATTGCTCCTCACACCCCTGGGCTCCATGGCGGTGTAGGCTGCTCAGCCAGGAGGCAGAAAGCTGCTGGATACCCCTTACCACCCTCTGCAGCTCTGAGCAAAATCCTTACCTGGCGCGGCTGAGAAGGCGTATTCATTTGTGAGGTCGGTGCCGGGTTAAAAACCACAGGTGCCGTCTGACCAGGTGGGAACGTCGGCTGGAAGAAGGCAGGGAGGGAAAGAGATGGCACCGCTGCCCCTGGCACCAACTGGGGAGGCAAAGCTGGGTCCCCGAACCCTGCAGGGGACAATTACCTGCGGCAGTCCAGGAGAAGGGGCAGGGTGCGGGGCAGTCGGGGCTCCTCCTGTGGGCTGTGGAGCTTTGTTCATTTCATGGGGTTGTGCATAAGGATCCCCTTGCTATCTGTAGGAACAGGGACCGTGGGCATAAGCTGGATAGCAGCACCCCAGGCATCTGTCCCCTGTCCCCATCAGCCCTGAAATCTGTAAATCTCCAGCCCTACAGCCTACCAGTGCAAATCCAGGCATTACCCATGCCCCATTGACAGCATCTCACCATGGCACGGACCCCCAGCCACCCCCTCCTGCCCCTTTGGGCCACGGGGAAGATGGGGTAGGTGCACCGCCAAGTCATCCAGCCTGAGCAGGTCCTCATGCCCTTCAAAGCAGAGCCCCCCATCATGCCCCAAATCCAGCCATGCCCACCAGCAGGACTGACCCACCCAAGGTGACCCCACAAAGCCCATCTGGGCCCTACACAAAACTGGGCACCAATGCCCATGATCTGTCGCCAGCACCTAGGCCACCACTAACTCCGGGGGGCTGGGTGGGCCGGCAGCACCCCGGCGTCAGCCATGCCCAGCTCCACCCCAGCTGACCTACTAAGCGCTTCCCCTGGCCGGCCAAACCTGTTCCTGCCGGTGGCGCCGGGTCCCCAGCATACACCACAAACGCCTACCAGGGAGGGCAGGGAGCAGCTCCCACATCCCCCCACGCCACCGACACTCCTGCCCACTGCCCTGCCCAGAGGAGCCGGCAACCCCCCGCCATCGCTGGCATCCAGGCGGCCCAGACACCCTCCCGCTTGTCCCAGGAAGGACTTGGCAGCCAGTGTCGCTCTCGCCGCCCCAGTGCAAAGGCCGCCGGGGCAGGAAGGAGAAGCGGTACCCGCACCCTGCCGGGGGTCCCCTGTGTTCCATGGCACCCGGCGAGCCCGCTGCCGGCCAGACACCCGAGGGAGCAGCCCTGGTGCCTCTTGTAATCTGACGCCCGGACGCGTCAGCACTGCCGGCCCCCGGCCCCGCTGCGGGCACTGCCAGGCACGTCCCACCAAGACAGGGAAATGGGGCACCCCAACCACCCCACGGCTGCACCTGGGTATGGGGGTGCCACCCCATCACAGGGATCCCCCGAGCCACAACCCCAATGGAGATGGGCCCTGCCAGGGTTTCAGGAAGCGGCAGGGGCTGGGTCGCACCCCCCAGTGCTCCCCCCGGGCCCCTTCTCACAGGGGACCCAAGCGGCCGGTACGGACAGCCCGCACCTGAGCCAGCTTAGCTAGGCCTTGAGACCACTCATCCCAAAACAGAGGGGGAGGCTTGTCTACCAGGGGACAGGGACACCGGGGGACAGCCAGACCTGGTCTCCTCCGCCAGACACAACCGGGAGCGAGCAGGATACTCACCCCCCCGCGGGAAAAACCTGGGCCGGCTGAGCGGGCCTGCAGAGACCGTTCATCCGACTGACTGGGAAAGAGGAGGAAGGGGGGAGAGAGAGAGGGAGAAAGAGAGAGAGAGAGAGAGAGAGAGGGGGAGAGGGGGAGGGGGGGA
>VYZT01011795.1:252369-279690 GCA_013400735.1 Pomatostomus ruficeps
CCCGCGCGGCCGGAGGCGGTGGGGTCCGCGTGGCCACACCCACTCCCGCCGGCCACGCCCGCCCGCCCGTCCCTCCGCCGCGCACCCCGTGCGGGGTCACACCTGGCACCGGCACCGTTCGGGATGCACGCTCACCCGGGGCCTGACACCACCCGGGACCCACGGCCACCCAGGGACCGGCACCAGCGGCATTCGCACCCATTCGGTGCTTGGCACCACCGGGACCCCGCCTCACCCACGAACTCCCTCCACCGAGAACCTGACGTTGCCCCGGCCTGTACCCTCCCGTGCTCCATCCAGCCTTGCCCGTATCCCTGGCCGCACCCCGAAGCACCAGCATCTTCCCGTAACCAGATCCACCCAGGGTCTGCTCTCATGCGGGACTTGCACCCATCCAGCACCCACCTCTCTCCCACGGCCAGGAGCTGCACCTGCCCAGAACCCACCCAGCACCTCACACCCACAGGGGACATGGTCCCCACCCTGTACCCTGCAGGACACAGCACCTTACCCCTACCTTGCATCCATCCCGCTCCCCTTGCAACTCAGCACCACACACCCATTCCACTGTCCATTCGGCACCCCATTCCCATCCAGACACAGCCACCCCTGCCCACCCAGCTGGGGCACAGCAGCATCCAGACACTGTCAGTTTTGGAAATAGGACAGGGCTTTCCTCTTTGCTAAAAATACTTCCCATGTGGCTTCCATCCCCTGCTTCCCGACTGCTTTTAACCCCAATGTCAGCTCAGGAGAAGCACCAAATGATGGCAGAACCCAGTGCATCTGGAAGGGCAGTTGAAAGCTTGGAGTTGCCAGCCAAGACCCCCCAAGGAGGGCAGTGCCAGCCAGGGATAGGCCAGGCTGAGCTAAAGGGGAGTTGCACACTCTGAGCACATGCGGCTGTGCCAAGCACACACACAGGATATAGGTGGATGCTGAAGTTTAGGACCAGCCATGGCACCCCACAACTGTGCCCAGCTCCATGGGCCATAGGCACACCCAAAGGGATGAGAGCCCAGCCCACACTCCCAGCACAAGGAGAGGACAGCAGCACTGGAGTCTCCGCATAGTTTATTTCCTTGACTCCCAGTAACAAAAACAAACTAGGTTTTTTCCCTCCCCTCCCAAACCACCTACCCACCCCCCAGCTTCCCCTTGGCTCAAACATCATAGTTGGGGTTCTTGCGTAGGATAACAAATCCCTCCAGGATGGGTGTCACAGGCACATGCTCCTCTGTGGCCAGCTCTGCCCGCTCTCCATGTGCCAGCAGCACTGGTGTTGTGTGAGTCTGGAAGCCAGTGATGGTTTTGGGCTTGCCTGCCTGGCCCACCACATCCACAGCCTGTGAGAGAAAAGCAAGGTCAATGCCAGGGACACACAGGGACTTCAGAGCACCACCTCCCCAGCCCTGGCTGCCCCTTACCTGTCCTACCCGAACCGACACAGGCAGAGGCCGCAGCTCCTCATCAAAGGTGACCAGCATGCGGGGTTGCATGGCAGCAACAAGGCCATAGAGAATGTAGTGAGACTTGCCCAGGATAACTGAAGGAGAGACAGAAGTAAAGGGGCTGAGCAATGCCCACCCTTTGGGGCAGAGACAACTGGGGGGGCAGAGACAACTCGGGGGACAGAGCCCACACTACTCACTGTTGCGCACATCCAGGAAGGATACAAGGACAGTCAGCAGCCCAGCAACAGCGACCTGGCTCATGAGCTGGCGATCACTGTGGTATGGGCATAGGGTGAGCGTTCCCTTGCCCAGATGGGTCAGGCCCTGGTGTGGTAGAGAAAGCACATGAAAGAGCGATGGAGTAACCCCTGGGAATCCCAGCCCTGCCCTCAGGAGAGTGACACCCCCAGGACACCACTCTCCTCCCACACCCGGGGCAGGGACCCCAACCTTTCCCTTCCACACACAAGCAGTGAGCACAGTATCATCACCTGGGCCAACCGCACCATGAAGAGGTTGTTGGGGTCCTTGGCGTGGTACTGGGCCAGCTGCCGCAGCATCGCAGCCAGCCGGGCATTGTTGGTACCTGGGGACAAGGAAGTGCAGGCAGAGTAGTGTACAAGGCACGGGTCTCCCACCTTCTTCCCAGACAAACCCCAAACCAGGCTGTCCCCAGGCTTACCACTGCCCACCATGCCCATGGCAAAGATGGAGTTGTAGGAGACCTCAGGGTCAGCATCATGGGAGAACTTGCTGAGGGTATCGAGGATGTTGAGCCGGGGATTGGAGACTGAGATAAGAGCCAGGGCCAGGGGCACAGCACGGCGAAGAGTGGGCTCTCCATACCGCAGCTGCACAGAGGGGAGGTGGGTGTTAGACCCACATCACCAAGCGCAGCAAGGTCTACTGAGATATGAAGCAATACCCAGTTTCTGCTTCCCGGCTCTGGCCTGTCCCCCAGGTGTCACTCACCAGGTGGCCAAACGTGCGCAGGCCCATCTCCGCGCCAATCTCCTCGCCCATGGCAATGAGTGCGATCCCCAACACCGCTACGCCCTGCGGGGACACAGGCACTGAGCACCAGGCAAGGAGCACCCAGCACAACACCCAAGTCGTTAAGCCTCTGCCCACCCCAAACCCAGGGGGACAGGGTGAATAGAGGATCCTGCTGGGAGCTGTTTTCCTTCAGCTCTGACACCATAAGGGCCTTAGGGACCCCTCCAAAGCAAGTTCCTTTTCCAGGAACACAGACCCCAGCCACATTTCCCTACCTGGTGAGCCCCCATGTCAGCTGAGCTTTCTTTCTTCTCCTTCTCTTTCTTGTCCTTTTTGTCCTTGTCCTCCTCTTTCTCCTTCGAGTCAAAATGCTCACTGCAGATGTGGAGGAGCTGTTGCACCTTCAGGACATTCCCTGAGCCTGGGGAGAAAGTGGAGGGCCAGGATCAGCAGGCAGATGGCCCTAGACCTGCTCCTGCTTCCCCCCAGCCTCAACCAGCCACACTCACCTGCATAGGCACAGATATCCACTAGCGTATTGGCAAAGCTGCGGAATGGCTCCGACACCACCTCTAGTGCTGCCAAGATGGCCTCAATTGCCTCTCCCTTCCCTGTCAAGGAAAACATGGTGGTTAAAGGACAGTGGTGGAGGGATGCTCCCACTCTGTCCCCCAACCCACAAGCCACTGGCACTGCCCAGCCTTACCCAAGTGGTTCAAGCCCAGGCCAAGTGGCAGCCACCGGGCGTACGTGTCCTTCAGTTCCGTCTCTGATTTCTCCATGATCGTCTGGAGGATGGTCGAGGTGACATCCCCATTGCAGGAGCCCACTGATATCATCCCACAGGCCAGGGCAGTCACACCAGCCACCTGGTGAAGGGGGAAGGAGCTATATCATACACAGGGACAGCTCAGAGTAAGCTGGTCTACAGCACTAGGTACCCTTGTCTCCACTTCTTATGAAAATCTGGGCTACCTGATGGTTTCCTACTCTCCTAAATCTGCTGCAATCCCATTGTGGCACCAGCTTAGATAGGGAAAATAGGGTCATGCTCTGCTGGCACAGCACCGCGCCGAGCTGGCACATGCAGCCTTGCTCTTGGAGCTCAAGCTGGCTGCAGGACAGCATCTGTATTCCCAGGAGCTGCAAGGCACTGGATGGGGAAGCAGGAATCACACGAAAACTCTGCCTCACCCCCTACCTCCATGCTGGACTTGGAGTCTCCCATCACAGGTAGCAGCAAAGTCAGGACATCCTCACGGTTGGAGCCCGCGTATGCCAGTCCCAGCCTGCAGAGAGTCCAGAGGGGTGTGAGGGAAGAGCTGCACCACCCTGTGCAGCACAGGGAAGTTGGGGCCAGGCCATTACCCAAAAATGGCTCCAATCCTCATGGTGTTGCTGTTGTGGAGGACATAGTCGGACAGAAGGGCCAGGGCAGGGTCACACTCATTTTTCACCCCTGAGTTGACGATGCCACAGGCCAGGAGGGCTCCAGACTGCAAGGCAGAAGCACCATCACACACCAGCCACCAACACACAAAGCTCCCTGCCAGCCAGGGGATGTCACCCCACACATCACACCCACTCCCCAGGATGGGCAAGTTGGTACGAAGTGGGCAACGCCACTCTGGATCCAGCTGAGCAGTTCAAAGCTCGTAACTCTGTGACAAGGGGAGCTCCCAAGGTGCTTCAGGCAGTCCCCAAGAGATCCACACCTTGCCATGAGCTGCTCAAAACCCTGGGACACAGGGCATCCAACCCTTCTCTGTGCAGGAGCTGAGCTGCACAGGGGACCAAAGCAAAGACCATTCTCCAGCCAGCTCACAACAGGATGGCCCCATGCAGACATAGAGCCAGGATCTGTCACTGACCTTGATGTAATCCTCTGAGGAGTACAGGTACTTGTCGATCTGTGTGAGCCCCCCGTCCACATCCCACAGCAGGATCGTGCCCAGCGAGGCTGCAGCACTCAGCATCCCTGTGGTTCCGGGGAGAAAGGCTCACATCAGACCTGAACTGCTGTGCCCTGCCTGGGGCTTGTGGTACCCAGGGACATGGGCAGCTCAGCCACTCTCACCCCAAAAGGGACAGGGTGGTAACCCCAAGCTTACAGGCACCTCCAGCCCTGCTCAGCCAGCTTACTCACCATGGTCCTTGTTCTTGTACAACCATTTATTGCCATCATCTGTCAGCAGCTTGTCCTGTCCAAAGGCAGCATTCACAAAGCCGTTCACAAAGGAAGAGGCCAAATTCATCCGGGCTGAGTCCACTTGAGAACCACTTCCCCCAAACCCTGTGGAACAACATCAGGGTAAGGAAAGCAGCAATAGAATCCCTGCCAGCCCTCCACCATGCAGCCATCCCACACCACAGAGGAACGAGGACCTGTCCCAACAACAGCACGAAGGAGAAGACCAAATCCACAGGTCAGAGACCATGGGCAGCCCCCATCTGCCCACCTCCGAATACACATCTGACCATACAGGCTCAGAGGTGCTTGGCAGCTTCAGGAACTCCCCAAAGGCAGGGACAATAAAAGAAGTAACACAAGCCCTTACGGTTATTTTCAAGGTGGGTTTTGTAAATATCATCTGGCACTTTGGGCTCCATGATGTCCAGCTGCAAAGAAAAGGGAGAAGGGGAGTTACCTCCTGGCCAGCACATCCTACAACACCAACCTGTCCAGGAGATATCTGGCCCAGATCATTGGGATGATGGACTTCTTCCCAAATCTTGCCACAGAGGTAGCCCAGGGTGCTTTTCCCAGCTGGGACACCCACCTCTCTGGCTAAGGCCAGGAAATTGCTGTTGAGCTGAACATTGGACATGATCTCTGTTAGGTCCTCGTACTCCTCCACATCCTCGTTCAGCTCCAAGAAGACCCCATGGCGGCCCAGCATAAAGGCCATCTGCTTCTGGACAACTCTGTGAAGAGGGGAGGGGTTTCATGAGTGCCCAGAACCCAGCAAGCCCCAGCACAAACACAGGTTCACCAAACAGTGAGCCAACTTGCCCTGCCCAGGGAATACAGAGATGACCCACTCCTGCCCATCCTAATTTCATGGACAAGAGTCTCAATCTAACCCCCAGACACTTCCAGCAGTGACAGATCCAACCCATTTCTGCCCAGATGGGGAGCCTTGCCCCACCAGGATGAGCAAAGGCTCCAGAGGGCAAGGAACATCTCTGCTTACACATCTTTGCAGGAAGTGAAGATGTCCTCCACCAGCTCCACATCATTGAGCATCAGAGCCAGGCGCAGGGCTTCAGGGTAGCGATTGAATTTGCGGAAGATGCCCAGGGCACAGCGTAAGAGAGCCGAGTTCTCGGGCTCCGGGACGTAACTTACACAACTTTAAGGAGGAGAGAGATGTGAGGGTGACAACCACATCAGGCAACCTCAGCCCAGCAGGTATCAGGCCCCATCCAGCACCTCAGCCTGCCGAGCCCACTCACCTCGTCAGGTAGAGGCACACTTTGGAGTAGGCATTGTCATCAATGTACTTCTCCAGCATGTCCATCTGCTCTATCTCCATGAGCAGGTCACAAGCCTCATGCTCTGCATTGTGGGCCATGTTGTAGGGAACGATCTCCTTGACCAGGGTGAGAAGCGTGTCCCTCTGAGCCTTATCAGCTTCATCGATCTCCTGCCACTCCTTGGCCACCTCTCCGGCCAAGTGCCTGCAGGAACAAAGGGGCATCACCACTACAAACACCAGTTTCACTGAGCCATGACAACAGGGAGCAGCTGCTCCCAGTTAGCCAGGGCTATGTCCTGTTTATGGAGGCTCTACAGCCTGCAGAGTTTATGGGGGACAAGCCCAGAGGAGGAACAGGGTTAAGAGCAAAGACTTCAGAGGCCATGGCAGCAAGACCTCTGCAGCTAGAAAACCACTGTGAATAGAGCATGAAGTGACACATATGCAGGTGTGACAGGGGCAGCTGAACATATGACCAGCTAGTCAAGACAAATCCCAGACAGGCCAGAGCCAAAGCGCTCCAGGAAATTCCACTGAGCCCTTATCCTTCCCCAAGCTCTGGTCCCACTCAGGCTTACCTGACATATTCATGCCCCCAAGATGCCAGCTCCTCTTGGGAGCCCACCAGCCGGTACTTCAGACACTCACGCTCCCCACTCATGGTCATGGCCAGGACAGAAATGATGTCTGCTGCAAAGCGCTGCAGAAAGAGTGCAGAGCTCCAGACACAGGCCAGGCACAAGGAAGCAGGGGCAGCCAGGGACACAACACTCTCCCTGTGCCCACACACCACCACAGGT
Source organism: Pomatostomus ruficeps (assembly GCA_013400735.1). Taxonomy (NCBI): domain Eukaryota; kingdom Metazoa; phylum Chordata; class Aves; order Passeriformes; family Timaliidae; genus Pomatostomus; species Pomatostomus ruficeps. The sequence continues at coordinate 259,099 of VYZT01011795.1, forward strand.
GGCAAAGGTACCATCCTGGCAAGTTATAATCCTCTGGAGCAAGTCACAGAGACTGCTGTTAGATCTCAGGGTCTGGAGGGTTCTGCAATCACCTGCCCCAGCACTGTCCCCTCAGTCACATGGGATGATGGGGCCAGGAGTTTCTACCTTGTTTTCTCCTGGAGCCATGTTCTCATAGATCTCCTTCAGCTTGCCATAATGGGGCCGTAGGAACTTGAGGGGTTTGGGAACAGAGGTCATGGAGGTCGTGGAAGAGCGAATCTGCCTCCGCAGCTCCTCCAGGGCTGGGCGGTAAAGTGACGTGTCTTTCTCCTGCAGAGGGAAGCTGCCTGTCAGGACGCAAGGGGCTGGTTCCTGAGCCACCACCTCGCCCATCCTCCCCAAACACAGTCGTGGCTCTTATAGAGCAGCTCCCCACCCTGGGCTGCTTCCTTCAGCTCAGGGCAAAAAGCCTCTCACACACCACGGACACAGAGGTCCCTCAGGCACAGGTCAGACAGGCAGCAAGGATGTGGGACAGATCACAGCAGACAAGCAGGGGCCCCACCCCACTCAAGGTAAAATCCCATCTCCACTGCACTAGGAACAGCCATAAGAAAGAGACAGACGTGAGTCAAATCCCGGCCAGCACTCCTTGCTGAGGGGCACAGCACAGACTTACCCCCAGGCGCTCCACCAGCATCTCCAGCTCATCCTGCAGCTGCTTGTCCTCCTCGGACTTCCAAAATGCACAGGAGAAAGCAGAGTTAAGGGTGCAGAACACAGTGAGTCCCAGTGTCACAGAGGCAGGGGTGTCATCCCAAGCCACAGGGGTACCAGAGTGGTGCACTCATTGCTCAGTGCCCCAGTGCTGCCAGGGTGGAGCAATGCTCACGTTGATACCCTCTCAAAGAAACCACCCGTTCCCGGGGTGTGACACGTACCTCCCCCATTACCCTGTGTTGTATGAAAACAACTCAACAGAGAGGAACACTGCCCAGCGGGGGGACACCCCAGTGACAGTGACAGCAGCCCCTTCACACACAGGCTGTGTCCCCCAGCCCATGGGGACCCCCAGAGCCAAGGTCACTCCCCTGCAGGGCAAAGCAAGGACCCCTCCACAGTGCCCACCGCCACACACACACCCTGGTTACATCACAGCTTCCCTCACCAACACTCCTCTGAGACCCCCGAGCCCCCCGCCCAGAAATGGGAACCCTCAATTGCGTCCCGCGGGCACCCCGTGACGTCCCGCGCCCGCCGAAGGGAAGCCCTGGCGCCGCTGCCGTCACGCGCCCCCGCCGGAGGGAGTCCCCGGAGGGATGCTGGCCGCCCCGTGACGTGGGATGACGTCCCATTCCCGGAGGGATGCCGGCCAACCCCGTGACGCGGGATGACGTCCTGCCCCGCCGGTGACGCGGGCCCGAACGGGCCGTGACTCAGCTGCGGCCCGCGGCGCGGCGGCACTCACCAGCTCCTGCTCCTTCTCGGGCCCGGCGGGCGGGTCCCGGCGGTCCCGGCCCCAAGGCGGCGTGGGCTTCTCGTCGCCTCCCGCCCCGGGGCCGCCCTGCACCCGGCTCTGCCCGCCGCCACCGCCCGCGTCCATGNCCACGTGCGGGACATGGGCACCGGCACCGCCAATGACACCGATAGTGACACCAGCACCGGCACTGACAGTGACACCGGCACCGATAGCGACACTGGCACTGACAGTGACACCGGCACCGACAGTGACACCGACACTGACAGTGACACCGGCACCAGCACCGACAGTGTCACCGACACTGACAGTGACACCGGCATCGGCACGGATAGTGACACTGACACGGGCACCGGCATTGACAGTGACACCGGCACCGGCACTGACAGTGACACCGATACTGACACGGGCACCGACACTGAGAGTGACACCGGCAGTGGCACCAGCACTGACCCTGACACCGGTATCGACCCTGACACCGGTACCGGCACAGACACAAACACACGAGTATTGACACCAACAGCGGCACCAGCACGGACGCTGACACCAGCACGGGCACCGATAGTGACACCGACACTGGCACCAACAGTGGCACCGGCACTGACAATGACACCGGCAGCAGCACTGGCAGCTGCAGATCTGGGGCTCCACCACCCTTGTTCGGGTCGCGATGCTGCCCGAGCTGGGCAAGTGAAGTAGCATTGGTGGCAGGCTTGCCGTGGCCCCCACATGTCACAGACACCCGTGGGCACCCTCATGCCCCATCAATTGTGTGCACACACATCCCTCCTGCTCACATGTGCCATGCTGTGTCGCTGGCTCCACAGTTTGGGCAGCTGGCACTGCCTCACCCAGTCCCGCCAGGCACTCCTGGGGCAATTTCACTCCCTGTGCAGCAGCACCCCGGGCACCGAGGGTGTGACATGCAGTGACGCCCTGTTCCGGGCAGGTGGTCACACAGGGCTGGGAACTATCAATGCAAGGTGTGAGGTTGTGCACAGCCACAGCCTTCCCCTCACTCACCATCAAGGCAATGACCATGGCTGCGCAGACCTGGGTGCATGTGCTGTGGCACAGGCCTGAGGGCGACATCGGGGTGCCATCCTCTGGGTACTGGAGATGGGGTGTCAGTGTGCATGTGTGTATCCACCTGTGCGGGTGCTGGTGCACTGGGGTGTTTGCCCGGGTACCAGAGCAGGGGGTGCTGCTGCAGCTGTGCACCATTGCTACCCGCTGCCGGTGCCAGTGACCGGTACCGTGCGGCGCTGCTGTGCCCCCACGAGTGCTGAAGACAGCAGCCGGTCCCTGGGTCCCTGTGTCCGTGTGCTGGTGCCCGTTGCGGGCAGCCGGGTGTGAGCCCAAGTTCTGCTGCCCGTGCCGGTGTGGGCGCCCATCCGAGTGTCAGTATCGGTAAGGGAGGCTCTGGGTGCCTTTGCGGCTCACCGTCCCGGTGTCAGTGCGACTCTCTGGGGATGCAAGTGGCAGTACCGGTGCAGATACCAGTGCGGGTGCCGGTGCGGAGCTCCTCCCGAGCGCACGGCGGTCACCTTGGTGGCGGGGCCAGGCCGAGTGGAGCGGAGCGGTGCGACCGGTCTGGGCACCGGGGTCCCCGCTCCAGCCCCTCCCGAGCCGCCGGCCCCCGTCGCCCCCGCCCGGTGCCTGCGGTCCGCGCGCCGCCGGTCTCAGCCCCTGCGGCTCCATCCCTCCGGCGCGGCCCCATCTCTGCCCAGCCCCATCCCCGCCCGGCCCCGGTGCCGNGGAGCTTGGACACGCCGTGAGTGCCCGGGGCAGCGGCGCGGCAGGGAGGGGGGCAAGAGGAGGAGGGACGGGGGGCACCAGCGAGGGGCTCGGCGAGGGGGACAGGAGGGATCGGGGCACAGGAGAGCTCGGGGGCTGGAGAGCTTAAGGAGCTGAAAGGGCTGCGGGGGCTTCGGGAACCTGAGGGAGGGAGGGCGAGGGGGACTGGTGGATTACGGGGGGTGGCGAGAGCCTATGGCATGCAGGGGCTGTGTGGTGCCGGGGCTAAGGGAACTGAGTGGCTTGAGGGTCCCTGTCCCCCCTGGTGGGGGGAGAAGGACGCCCCACCAGATACCTGGCTGGGGCTGGATAGAGGGAACTGGCGTGGTTCAGACATGTCCCTACAAACCCTGCATTCCACCAAGGCATGAAGCGTACCTGGGGTACAGTAATGCTTCTCATAGGGTGACCCCCATGACTGCACCTCTGGAGGGGGCAGGGGGCCGTGTCCACACCCATCTCAGCCCTACAGAGGGGGTAGTAGGAGCCCCAGAAACTGGCTACTGCCTTGAGGATGCCACAGATGATGTTGGAGAGGGTGTGCTGGCTATTGCCCAGGATGAAGACCACCCAGGAAGGGAAAGGAGTATGTTGAGGGAAGCTGGAGTGGTGGGGGGGCCGGGCTGGCCAAGCTCCTACAGGATGCTGAGCAATCCCTCCTAATGCCAGCATCTTCCAGGAGCCCGACTCGGTGGGGGGCTCCTGCCAACTGTCAATCCCACCCTCCTGCTGCAGCCCTTGGCGATGCCCCCTCCCCATCCCAGCAGTGTGGCAGTGGGCAGATCTGGACATGAGGCACTCACTCTCCTTCACCCCCCTGCCCATCATCTGTCCCACCTCTGCACCTTCCTGGCCGTCGACACCAGCCCTGCAGGCAGCCCTGGGCATTCACTTCAGTCTGCAGCACAGACTGGAGGGCGAGCTGCAACCCACCCAGGCGTTAACTCTGAAGCCTAAGGATAGCTCACAACCAACAGCACTGCTGATTCTCTTCCACCAAAACCTCCAGCATTTTCTTCTAGCTTATTCCCCCCCTCCAATGCTGCTGGCTCAACTCCACTACCTCCCTCTCGGCTGAGTCCTCAGCAGCCCTCACAGCTGGATCTGTGCAAGCTGCCTTGCGAAGCCAGGAGTAAGGGGACCCTGCCCTGCTGGCTGGTACTCACAGTAGTGCCCCTTCTCCCCTTGCACACTCTCTCCTGCATCCTGGTCACCCCCAGAGCCAGGATGGGGCTGGAAGCACTTCCAGATGTTTCAGACCGGTGCACATCTGCATGGAAAGTTCCAGTCAGGGGAGGAGGGGTGAGACAGCAGTACTAGGAAACGGTTGCTTGGTGACGGGGACCATGTCTCCGTGGCGATGTGTCACCTGTCGGCAGGGCTGATGCCACAGCTGCCATGGCTACACAGAGGGATGCTCCGGTGACAGTCCCCGAGCCCCTCATTAGCAGCTCTCCCCGTGCTCCCCAGGGCCGCACAGGGCTGGGGACAACCTCTGGGGGAGGCCCAGGCACACAGAGCGGGGTCAGGGGCTGCCTCAGCCCCACGGTGTACTCAGTGAGTAGGCACTGACCCCTGCCGTAAGAGCCAGAGGGTGTGGCAGGGCGGGGAAAAGCTGTCCCTGTCCCCACGCCCCTGTCCCAGCCTGCTCCCTCCCTTAGCAGATGCCCAACTACAAGCGTGCCACGCTGCAGGACGAGGAGGGGCCGGAGCCAGCGGGGGATGGCAGCGCCTCTCCCGACAGCGTGGAGGTGAGGTCTGCCCCGGCTCCTCCATCCTTCCCTCTCCATCCTCTCTAGAGCCCCCTCCTCATCCTCTGGGGTCTGCCTGCAACCAGGCGGGCAATGGGAGCAGGGTTGAGAGCCAAGCCAGACCTGGCTGTCCCCAGGGATGTGCTGGGAGTCAGCCAAAATGCGGCATAGAGTGTGCCTGGACGATCGTCCTTCCTGGTGGCTCAGCGGGGGCTGCCAGTACTCACCACCGGCCTGCCAGGGCTGGTGGGGAGGGGTGCCCTCGTCCCCACCTCCTCATGCAGCCATGCGGGGCACTGGGGAGCGGCGGGGAGGGAAGGGGGGCAGTGATGTTCGGCCCCCCATGGTGCGATGGCAGGTCCTGCTCCTGTCCAGGTGGGGTTTCGGAAGGGGCCGGGGACGCTGCTGAGCCGCCTGGCCTCGCGCAGCCAGCTGGAGCTGGTGCTCTGCGCCGTCGCCGTCTCCCTGGCCCTGCTGCTCAGCGTCGCCGTCGTCACTCTGGCCATTCAGTACCGCAGAGGTAGGGAGTCTTGGAAGTGGAGTCCCCACACCCGGGAGGATACGGGAGGATGAGGAGTGATGGGTCAGCCCAGGGTGCCTGCTTCAGGTGCTCTGCTCATCCTGGGGTACAGACAGGGCTTGGCCCCGCTCCGTGCCTCAGTTTCCCCCAGTACACTCGCCCAGCCCCAGGCATGCCTTCCCTGCCAGATCCCTCTCACAGCACATGCCTGACGGATGCCTGTGTCCGGGTGGCCAGCAAGATCCTGGAGGCCCTGGATACAGAGACGGACCCATGCCAGGACTTCTACCAGTACTCGTGCGGGGGCTGGATTAAGAGAAACCCGCTGCCCAATGGGCGCTCCAAGTGGAGCACCTTCAACAGCATCTGGGACCAGAATCAGGCCATCATGAAGCATCTCCTAGGTGGGCACCACGGGGTCATGGACACTGAGGGGGTGACCCCTGTGTCACTGGGGCTGACCCACAGCCTCCTGCAGAAAACGCTACCTTCAACTCCAGCAGCGAGGCAGAGCGGAAGACACAGCGGTACTACCTGTCCTGCCTCAAGGAGCAGAGGATAGAAGAGCTGGGCTCCCAGCCCCTTATGGAGCTCATCGACAAGGTGGGCAGACATCCACACGTGAGCCGAGCTGCCAGGGCTCAGCCCAGCACACCTCACGCTCAGCTCTTCACATAACCGGGGAGGGAGCAGCCCTCGGGGATGCACCCCATCCCTCCTTGAGGTGCTGGATGTGTCTGCTGGCAGATTGGGGGATGGAACATCACGGGCTCCTGGAACCAAACCAGCTTCATGGAGGTACTCAAGAGCGTGTCAGGCACATACCGGGCAACCCCCTTCTTCACGGTGTATGTGGGTGCAGACTCCAAGAGCTCCAACAGCAACGTCATCCAGGTTGGCACCTTGGCACCCAGGGGTGGCAGACACTGGGGGACACTGGAATGTCTATGCTGCCCCTCTCTCCCACCAGGTGGACCAGTCAGGGCTTTTCCTCCCATCCCGGGATTACTATCTGAACAAGACTGCCAACGAGAGGGTGAGGCTGGGTGCTGGGCATGCTGCCAACAGCAGTTGGGGGAAATCCATGGCAATGGGGTGCGAGCAGCACTGGGACACACCTGGCATCTCCATCCTGCCTACTGGGTGCCCACCCCAAGGAGGTGGGATGAGCTGTGGTCGGCACTGAGGTAGGGCTTGGGGTCCCACAGGTTCTGGCAGCATACCTGGACTACATGGTGGAGTTGGGCACACTGCTGGGGGGCACCCCGGAGCCCACCCGCCTCCAGATGCAGCAAGTGCTGGACTTTGAAACCCAGCTGGCCAACATCACCGTGCCCCAGGCTGAGCGGCGGGATGACGAGAAGATCTACCACAAGATGAGCATTGCTGAGCTGCAGGTGGGCACAGCCCAGAGCAGCCTGGGGAGACCCTTCTGGAACATATGGGGAGTTGTCCAGGGGGCACCGAGAGGTCCATGCCCATTGCTGTCCCCACTCTGGGACACCCTGGGCAGCCTCATCCACTGTGGGACATGCACTGGGTGTTGAAGAGTAGTGCCCATCCTCCCAGTTGTTACCATTTGAGGGAAGCTGCCACCTCACATTGTGGGGTCTGGGGGTCCCCTTCTTGTACTGCAGCATTAAGAGCAGCAGGAGGGGTGCTTGGGTGTAGAGAAGGATCTGGAATGGTGAGGGACTTTGGGTCCTTCCCAGAAAACACAGTTCCTGCCCCAGGAGAACCCCTCCATGCTGAGCAGGATGCAGCAGAGCCATGCCAAGTCCCTGGTGCCACATCCCTGTGTCCCCTCCAGCTGCTGGCCCCTGCCATTGACTGGCTGGATTACCTGTCCTACGCCCTGGCCCCACTGGAGCTGGCAGACACGGAGCCTGTGGTGGTGTATGGGGACACCTACCTCCAGCAGGTCTCTGACCTCATCAATGACACTGACAGGAGGTGAGGCTCCTTCATAACCCTGGCTGTGGCCCCCATGGCAGGGGCACATTTTGGGCTCATCAGTGTCTTGGAGTCATAGACGGTGGTGAGCTGCAGCACCTCTCTGCCCCTGCAGCATCCTGAACAACTACCTGATCTGGAACCTGGTGCAGAAGACAGCCTCCAGCCTGGACCAGCGCTTTGAGACAGCCCAGGAGAGGCTGCTGGAGACACTCTATGGCACCAGAAAGGTAACAGAGGGCCCTGGGACCAGACCCCTCTGCCCCCAGCCTGGATGTAGCCAGGACCTCCTCTGTCCTTCAGATGCCCTTGGGATTTAAGACCTGGATGCTTCAGTAGGAAACCAGAGATTATCTTTTGGGATAGGGGTTTTGCTGCTGCACATCTCCCTTCTGACGAGGAGGCAGAGCCAGGCTGGGTGAAGGCAGGGGAGCAGGGGAGTGGGCTGGGGGGTCTCATGGACCCTCATTTTGCTCCCACAGTCCTGCACGCCCCGCTGGCAAACCTGCATCTCCAACACGGATGACACACTGGGCTTTGCACTGGGCTCCCTCTTCGTCAAAGCCACCTTTGACCGGGACAGCAAGGCCATCGTGAGAATACTTCTGCCCCCAGCCCCTCCCCATCTCCATCCGCGAGAATCCCAATTCCACCCAAGCCCCAGGGCTGGAAGGCAGGGAGTTGGGAAATGGGACCCCCAGCCCCAGGGAGGTTGTATCCTGTCCACCCTGTCCCTACCAAGGAATTGGGGGGGGGGGTAGGGGGTCTTCACTCCCTCCCCTCCCCAGGCTGAGGAGATGATCAGCGAGATCCGTGCAGCCTTCGAGGTGTCCCTGGACCAGCTGGACTGGATGGATGAGAAGACCAGGCAGGCTGCAAAGGAGAAGGTGACACCAGGGAGGGAAGTGGATGGAAAACCTCACCATATCCAGATAAGCCCCCCCCATCTCACTGCTTGGGCCTCTCCCCATGCAGGCAGATGCCATCTATGACATGATTGGTTTCCCTGACTTCATTCTGGACAACAAGGAGTTGGATGATGTCTACGATGGGGTAGGGGACACCTGGCTTGTGGGGAGTGGCTTGGTCATGCCAAGCTCTGGGGGGGCCCATGGTAGAGTGATGTCCCTGTTTGGGACATTATGCAAAGCCACCCCAGTACTGAGTTCATCCTGGCCAGGGTGTGGGGAACCACCCCAGTGGACCTGTCCTCATCCCTCCTCTTCCTCACCAGTATGAGGTCTCTGAGGACTCCTTCTTCCAAAACATGCTCAACTTCTACAACTTCTCTGCCAAAGTGATGGCCGACCAGCTCCGGAAACCCCCCAACCGTGACCAGTAAGGGGTGGGCTCAGGGGCGGAGGGGGAGAGGATGTGATCCTGGGTGCCTGGATGGCACTAGCTCAGTGGGGATGAGGTCACCCTCATGGGGTAGCACAGCACTGTAGGTCACCTGTGGTAGCACAGGTCACCTGTGGTAGCTGTAGCTTGTCCCCAGGACAGGGTCCTTTGCTAACAGGATGGGGGCAAAAGTGTCAGCCTTGGGCAGGGCCCTGTGCTGGACAACGGCACAGGAGGGTGCTGGGGTTGGGGTGAGAAGGGACAAACCCCTGCCTGTCCCCTGTCCCACCTCCCTGCCCCAGGTGGAGCATGACCCCGCAGACTGTCAATGCCTATTACCTGCCCACCAAGAACGGAATCGTCTTTCCTGCTGGGATCCTCCAGGCTCCTTTCTACGCCCGCAACCACCCCAAGTGAGTCTGGCATGCTGGGCATCTCCTGGAGGCATGGGTTGGATCAGGGCCAGCATGCCACAGAGCCTCCCACAGTCACAAAGAAAAGCCCTGGAGCGTCCCTCAAGGCTTTACGTCCTGAAGTCAAGACAGCCAGCAAAGTCCCCTTAGGGCCACCAGTATCCCCAACAGGAGTGATTCCCAGTGGGGTCCCATCTGGAGCAGAGTTTCACTGGATGCCCAGAATGGGCACAGATGGTGTGGGCTACAACTGTATCATTAACATACCCCGTACTTACCTGGTTCTTTCCCATGGCCCCACAGAGCCCTTAATTTTGGTGGCATCGGCGTGGTGATGGGGCACGAGCTGACCCACGCATTTGATGACCAAGGTGAGAGCCTACAGGCAGCACCGGCCCTGACCCCTGTCACCTTCCTGTCTCCCCCCAGCCCCTGCCCTTGGCGTGGGGAAGGGGTGCCCTGGGTGCACAGGGGTCCCGCTTTGCCATCCATTGCATCATGTGTGCTCGTGCCCCCCTGGCCACCCCCCTTCTATCGTCCTGTCTCCCCAGGTGGCACCTACTGATACCTTCCCCCGGCTTCTCTGTGCAGCTTTCGCTCCATCCGCTTGGTGAGAACACAGTGTCTGCAGCCCCAGCCCCCTTCTCATCCTCCTCCCTCCAGGGCACGGGATGGGTCCCTCTCGCATCCACTCTGCTTTGCACCTTCCCACAGCCCCGGAGCCGACATGGGGTCAATGAGGGAATTTCGGGTCACAGATATGGGCTGGGATAGCAAGAATGCTCTGGGGGATGGCTGGGGACCCAAGTGAATGGCTGAGCCCCCGGCAGAGCCTGCCCACAGCAGGGGGTGCGGGACACCTTCCCCCCCGGGCATGGACCCAAGGTGCCAGGTCCCCCGGCATCCCCTGGTGCCCATTCCTCCACCATACCCCACTCTGCTTCGGGAAGCCCTGCAGCAGCTGCAGGGGGACGGCTTCGCCTCGTCCCACCCCAATCCACCGCTTGGTCCTGCAGGACGGGAGTACGACAAAGAGGGAAACCTGCGGCCATGGTGGCAGAACTCCTCCCTGGAGGCCTTCAAGAACCGGACGGCGTGCATGACGGAGCAGTACGGGCGCTACACCGTCCACAGCGAGAAGGTCAACGGGCGGCAAACGCTGGGCGAGAACATCGCCGACAACGGCGGGCTCAAGGCAGCCTACAATGTGAGTGCCGCCATCCGGAGGGGACACGGACCCCGTGCCCGTCTGTCCCTCCCCGGGGCTTCAGGCCAGCTCTCCCGCAGGCTTACAAGACCTGGCTGCAGAAGAACGGGGAGGAGAAGCGCCTGCCAGCCCTGGGACTCACCAACCACCAGCTCTTCTTCGTGGGCTTTGCGCAGGTAGGGTGCAGCGAGATGATTGGCTTCCCGTCCCTCCCTGGCTCCTCGGAGCCACCCCAGAGCTCCCCATCCTGCACCGGGGGGTGCTCTGTCCCCATCCCTGAGGCTGCTCCCGCTCCGCCAAGGTGTGGTGCTCCGTTCGGACGCCCGAGAGCTCCCACGAAGGGCTGGTGACGGACCCCCACAGCCCCGACAAGTACCGTGTCATCGGCACCCTCAGCAACTCCCGGGACTTTGTCGAACACTTCGGCTGCCCCCTGGGCTCCCCCATGAACCCCGGCAAGCACTGTGAGGTGTGGTAGGGACGGGGAGGGTGCTGGGGACAGAGGGGATGATGCTCTGCTGTGCCACCCCTCCCTAGACCTCAGTGGCTGCCGGAGCTGGCCACGGGCGGAGAGCAGTCCCCCTCCTGTGCTCACACTGCACACCCCACCTGTGCCCCCTCCCCGGCACACACGGCCCCACACCAGGCACCCACCGCAGCCCCATCCACAGCTTGGGGCTGGACACGGCCGGCAGAGAGGCTGTAGCACCCCCAAAACGCAGCTCTGACCCCCCAGCCCTGATATGCTTGAGTCGGGCACAGCTCAGTGTCCCCTGCGCTGCGCCCCCGCCTCAGGCGGGCAGGTCAGAGGGGTCCCGGGAAAGCACTAGAGCCAAGATCGCCCTGCTCCTGCCCCCCAGCCTGCCGGAGATGGAGGCTGGGGGCCACCCGGCTCCGCGCTTCCCTTGTCCCCTCCCAGTCCAGCTTGGCTTCCCCATTCACTTCTGCTGGGACCAGCGGGCGGCAGCGGGAGCTCTGGTGCCTTCAGCTGTGGGTGGCTGTCGCCGAGTTTATTTAACGATTAAAAGCAGTTTCCACTTACTCCAGCAGCACCGTGTCCTTCGCGGTGTCGGCGCGGGGGGAGAAGGGGGATCTGGAGGCCGGGGCGGGGCNCCGAGGGAGGGGAGCAGGGGATGAGATGTCTGGAGGGACATTCCCTGAATGAGGGAAGCAGAGGTGTGGGGAAGAACAGCAAGGCTGGTGGGAACGAGTCAGAGCCACGGGAGTCCCCGGTAAACCCCAGGCGGGAGTCCCGCTGCCTCTAGTGCGGGTGACCCTAACCTGCCCCGGGCCTCTACTCCGAGTCCCCGGGGCCCTGCCCGGCCGGTCCCGCCCCGCACAGCGCCGCCTCGGCCCCATCCCGCGGACTCCCGACCTCCCCGGTACCGGCACCCCGCGGGCCTCCGCGGCCACAGACAGAGGCACTCGCAAAGGCTGCTGGGAGTAGTGGTCCTACCGGCGGACGGCGCAGAGCATGACGGGAGCGGTATTTCGGCGTGAGGGATGCTGGGAGGGGTAGTTCAGTCACAGCACGCCCGCCGCCGCACCGCCAGGGCTGGACTACATTTCCCAGCAGGAAGCGCGGCAGGGCCGGGGTCTGGGCCTGGGCGCCTCGGGGGTACGGGGGGCGTCGGGGCCTGGGCCGGGACCGAGCCGGGGCCTGGGCCGGGACAGATCGCGGGACCCTGACCTGGGTGGGAGCCTGGGCCAGGCCCCGGGCCGGGTCACGGGTGCTGGGCCTCGGCCCGATTCCAGGTGCGGGACTAGGCCCCGGCTGGGCTGGGGTTGCGGGGTCGAGCCTGGTACTGAACACCTGTGGGTGCTGGAGGTGAACTACCCCCGTCGGGGCCGTGGGCAGGCTTCGCCCTGGGGCGGCAGGGCCTGGGGACAGGGGCAGAGGAACATCCCTGTCTTGGGGTCCGGGGCAGTGAGACAGCCCCGTCTTGGGGACAGGGATGCAGGGACACCCCTGCCCTCAGAACAGGGGGAATGGGATGTCCCTGTCATGGGTGACACGGCCCCATTCCCCAGACAACATGCTCACCTTGCAGGCGTTGCTGCCCAAGCCTGGCACCATGGACAAACATATCACTCCAGGGGAGCTGCTGTGTCTGGGCTCCAGCCTCGCCTTCTCTGGCCTCTTCTACTACCTGTACAGGAGGAAAGCCAGAATCGTGGCACGCATACAGGTAGCCCTGTCTCTCAGATGCCCTTTCCTACCCACTGTTCCTTCCCCACTGCCCTCCACCCTTTGATTTGGGTGCACACATTGATTCCTGCAGCGTGCTCCATCCTCTGGTGACTTCATGACGTGCAGGACTGAGCAGGCCACATCCTGCCAGAGATCTCCACAGAGCCATTCTTGGTCTACTCACTGCCTGTCCCTGCCCATGCTCACACTGAGTCCATGCTCTTCCAGGAGGCCCCAAAACTCCAGGTCGATGATGATTTGCCAGCCCTGGTGTCTGCAGCTGAGGGGAGGTGCCTGCCTTATGTTGCCCTGGAAGGTAAGGACACCCTGTGGCCCTGCATGAGGGACAAGGGCCAGGATCTCCTCTTTTGGCTGTGATGCATCCGTTGTCCTTAGGCATAGTGCTGCCAGCCCAGGCTGCACTGACCAGCCACTACCATGAAGGGCTGCAGGGCGTGATCCAGAAACTGCTGCTGAAGGAGCATCGACTGATCTGGAACAGCTTGGCCCGAAGCTGGTGAGTGATGGGAAGGGACCGCAGGAGTGGGCTTGCAGCAGTGAGTCCAGACCCCCATCCTCTGGGGCCATGTGAGAGGCAGAAAATAACTTGGTTAAAGACTTTAGTCCCTATGCTTAGCTCAGCACCAAGAGCTTAGATCTCCTCTGCATTGTGGCCAGCAGGAACAGGGCAGTGATCATCCCCTTGTACTCGGCACTGGTGAGACCATACCTCAAGTCCTCTGTCCAGTTCTGGGTCCCTCCACTCAGGAAGGATATTGAGCTGCTGGAGCAAGTCCAGAGAAGGGCAGCAGAGCTGGTGAAGGGCTGGAGCACATGTCTGATGAGGAGCAGCTGAGCGAGCTGAGGATGTTTAGTGTGAAGGAGACTCTGGGGTGGCCTTATTGCTCTCTACAACCCCCTGAAAGGATATTGTAGCCAGGTGGGGATCGGCCTCTTTTCCCAGGCAAGCAGTGACAGGACAAGAGGAAATGGCCTCAACTGGAGTCAGGGGAGGTTTAGGTTGAAGATGAGGGTGAACTTCTGTACAGAAAGGATGATTAGACATTGGAATGAGCTGTCTAGGGAGCAGGAGGCTCCACCACCAGGGAGGGGGCGGAGTTGACTTCCTTGGAGGTATTTAAGAAAAGACTGGATATGGCATTTAGTGCCATGGTCTAGTTGACAAGCTGGTGTTCAGTCATAAGCTGGACGTGATGATCTCAGAGGTCAACCGAACGGATTCTGTGATTCTCCACACCCCAACCCTCTCCACTTGCAGGAGCGAGAGCGAGCGAGTGCTCTCAGAGCAGATCTACACCGTCCCCTTCGTGCTGGCCTCGCCAGGCCCTGAGGCAGTGACACAGGTGAGTGTGGACAGCCCTCTCCAAGCCATCTGCCTGCCCCTGGAGATGGTGTACGAGCGGTTCCAGCAGCCAACGCACGGCTTCCGCGACCTGCTGGGCCAGTACCTGATCGGGGAGAAGCCCAAGGGCATCCTGGAGACGGAGGAGATGCTGCGGGTGGGGGCTGGGCTGACGGGCATCGGGGAGCTGTCCCTGCACCCCGACGGCTCCCTGCACCTCCAGCCGCCGGCCCAGGGAGGCGAGTTTTTCCTGTGCCTGGGGGACTGGCAGACGGTGCTGTCAGAGCTGGAGTCGGCCAGCGGGCTCTGGAAGGGGGCAGCGTTGCTGTGCGCGGCAGCGGGGCTGGTCGTCCTCCTGCACGCCCTGTGCCGCGCCTACCGCCGCTCCCGCCCCAAGCAGCAACAGGAGGACAAGGAGCTGGATGGGGAGGAGGCCGGGGACGGGGCGCCCGAGGACTCCTGCGTGATCTGCCTGGCACGGCCCCGCGAGTGCGTCCTCCTGGGCTGCGGCCACATCTGCTGCTGCTTCCGCTGCTTCCAGGCTTTGCCCACCCGCCTCTGCCCCATCTGCCGGGGGCCCATTGACCGCGTGGTGCCCCTCTACCAGGTCTGAGAGCGCCTGGGGGTGCCCAGGGAGGGGCAGTGCAAACTGAGCCAAGCCTGGAGCCTGCAGAAATCTCAGCTGTCTCCTCATGTGCAGCTGTGCAGTTCCTGTTGGGAGGGAGGGGTCTTGGTGTGCCCTTCCATCTGTTTTAGGGAGGGGAGGAGTTGGGGAAAATCTACACAATGCCTAAGCTGAGGAGCTGAGACCCCAGCCTACTTTGGCTGCCAGCTATTGGACCTGTGTCCCTTTTCGAGACATGACCTCCCAAAAGCCATGCAGGACTTCTCACTAGTGATTTTATTCCAGTGTGTGGATTTATGGGGAGGATTATGAAGGCAAGACCAGAGCTGGTGGAACATAGTAGGCACAGTGGAGTGGCAGAGACCCAAACCCCCCTGACCCACTGCAGTGGCATACCTTGGGGCCACTGTTGTCCTGCCACCCCAATCTGTGTGCCTATAGCCACTGCCCAGACCACACTGGAGACACCCCGGGCTGGCAGTGATGAGTCCCTTTGCCAGCTGCTCTGTCACCAAGAGGGGGGCTATGTCCCTCTGTCGGTCTCTACAGGGAGAACAGCTTTAGGGTGCCCCAGAGCCTGCCCTTGTGTCCAGCCCCACTGCACCTGGCTTCCCTGCTCGCCTTCCAGACAGGACCAGGTGCGGGAATGAATTGCAGTGGTGTGTGGAGTGATAAAGCCAAGGAGCCGAGCTTGGCCTCACCTCTTCCTTTGCGCCATTAAGTTAAGCTGGGGGCTGGGTGGGTGCTGGGAATCAAGGCTCTCCCCTGGAGGGGTGGGCACCACTGCCTCCACTCCTTCCTCATCCAGCTCCTTTCTCATCCAGGGAGCTGGCCCAGCTTCACAATGGAGCCCAGGTGCATCCCCTCCAGATGCAGCCCTGGATGGGGGGGAGCAGGACACACAGGACCGTTGCCAAGGTGATTGTGCTCCTCGGATCTCCATGGCAACTGCTCCCCTGGACTGCTCCCCATCACTGCCTGGCTGCAGTTGCCCAGGCAACCCACGGGTTCTCCTGGCTCCTGCAGCTTTGGGGCACCCAGGGTTTGGGGGTGGGGGACAGTGCTTGCAGGCCACTGTCAGCCAGGCAGCAATGGTGGGATTGAAGGGGGATGATGTGCCCCCTCCCCAGGGCAGTGGCCACCATTGCTGCCGGGCTGCGGGCTTGCTTGGGGCAAAGGTACCTTTGCAGGGTTGCCCCCAGGACTCACAGCCAGACATGAGAACCCAGAGGACCGAGTAAGACCTCCTGGGACCTACATGCATTTTTGGGGTGGGGATGTGTGGGGGAGTTCTCTTCCTCCACCCCACTTTTTCTTAGCCCAGCCTCTTCCCTGGGCTGCAGAGTGAGCAGTGGGACCCAGATCCCCCCCCATCACCCGGCACCGGGCATCCCCCCCGCAGCAGGAGGGATTTCGGGAAGGAGATAAATACCAGATGGGAGAGGGCCGGGCTGCCAGGAACACACTCCCTGCATGCCAAGAGCTGCTGGCGCGAGTGGGCGCGTGGGCCGGGGAGGGCGGGGGTGCCCCTGCTCCCAGAGACTGCTCACCTCGTTCCTCAGGGCCCAGCAGCCAGCAAAGGATGGGACAATTAGAGAGGGGCCTGCACCTCCCCACTCCCCTTCACTCCCAAAGGTGCCCAGGGCAGGGAATGCATCCCTTGTGCTGATGGCACAGAGGGAGGCTGCGACTCCCCCGTGCTGGGGCACTTACTCTAACTCCGCCTGCATCTCTTCCACTCCCAGGAGGCCACCAGCCCGGCCCTGGCCTGGCTGCAGACCCTGCTGCCAGTCCTGCCTGGCATGGCTCCGGGCAGCAGCATGACTCACGCGCTCAGCTCACCACCAGCCAGAGCCTGCCGTGCCAAACTCACGGCACGGGCTGGCACAGGGGCTGCCCAGCCGTGCTGCAGTGCCCATATCCCCAGACAAACTCGCTGTGTGCCTCCCATGGATATTTGGTTGGGAGCAGGACAGTGGAGAGCTCAGAGTGCCTGGGCTGAGCACTGCGCAGCCTCCCTCCCCATCACATAGGCCACGCATCCTGACAGCTGCCCCCTCTCACCCACAGGGTGCCCCTGCGTGCCAGCCCATGCCCATGGCCTCCACCCGCTCCCCCCAGGGCTGCCAGCCCGCTCCGCCTGCCTCCCTGTCTGTTGTCATGGTGACCAGATATGTGGTGACAGGCGAGGATGGAGCCTCACACCCCAGCAGGGCTGTTTGCCCTGCAGGGTTGGCTACCCCCACCCTCCTGCTCTTCCCCTGTCACCCCCGGGTCTCAGCAGGGGACCCTCAGTGAAGCCCCTGCCCCAGGCAGTGTGCTGGGGGTGCTCCATCTGCTCAGATGCCAGGATCGCAGCTGTGTCCCAGGCAGCTCATGTGAGGAATGGGGACAGTGCCATCCTCCTTCCACCCGCCCTGACAAGGCACCTCCTTCTCAAAGCCAGGCTGTGCACAGAGACAGACAAACTCATGTCAGTATTGACAACCTGTCTTTCTTCCCTGGGAGAGATGCTGGCCCTCCAGGGACAGCCTCATCTTCCCACAGCAGCAGCTGCAGGAACAAGCAGAAGATGAGGAGCATGCCACTCTTGTACGTTTGCCCTGGGATCACCCACAGGACAGCTGCCAAGCAGGATGCCTGTCCCCCAATATCTCGGCACTCTGGTGACAATGTTCACCACAACCATCATCTCACAAGGCCATCCCCATTGCCAGTACCCAGCCCACTGCTCCCCCAAAACACCTGGACTGTGGCACAGGCAGCACACAAAGCGGCATCCCCACCTGGGCTTTGGCTAATGAGAGCCAGCAGCAACAGCCAGGGATGGGCACATCCCCAATCCTACCAGTGACATAGTCCCTTGTGCTGGGATGGGGACTCAGGGAGACCATCAGTGCCAACAGCAGGCGCTCAGTGAGGCCCCCCCAGGCTGTGGCTGCCACTGCTGTGAAACAGAAGTGCCATTTCACGTTTCTTGGCAGGGCTGGAAGCAACACAGATGGAGGCATCCGCACTGGCCTCCTGGCATGCCTTGGCAGCCCCCAGCCCTGTGGCACCAGCCCCAGGTGATAGCACTGCCTCCCAGACCTGCAGCTGAGAAAGCCCTGGGTCCTGGCTGATTCCTCCTGCCTCCTTTCAGGTCCCTGACATCCAGTCACTGCCTGCCGTGCTACTGACCCCATTCCTGCCAGGCATCGGACTGGATGAGAGCGCCTGGTGGTCCCCAACTCCAGCTGCCCAGGGTCCCTGCAGAACATGGGCAGGATGTGCCCCACCACAAGCCACTTGCACATGCACAGGGTGATTTTCACCATAAAACCACGTGAACTGCAGGAAAAACCCCTTCACCTTCATCACAGCACCTGGACTAGGCACCCGAATTCCCACCAAGGGTACAGGGCTGAGGGGCAGTATCCAGGTGTGGAAATAGGGCATGGCAGGCACTGGTGAACTATCAGAGCATCGGCCGAGAGTGGGCGATGCAGCACAACCTCTACTACCAGCCCCACTGCAGCTGGGAGCCTGACGTTGTACCTCCCACCCAGCCCCATATCCACCGGGGGAGGGCACGGCTGGCCCCCAGCCCTTGCATCATCCCCAAGGTGTCCCAGCTCCGGGGCTGCTGCCCAGGTTTAAGGAGCCAGGGCAGGAAGAACCACCTGCTTCCCACTCCCACAGCCCCTTTCTTTCCGGTGGAGTTGGCTTTGTGTTGGACAAAAGGCTGCAAAGGAAGTGAGAAAGGAGATTACGTGGCTGCTAAAAGACGGATAAGGAAGGTGGGATGAGAGCCAGGGGAAGGAGGGTGCTCATCTGGCTCACCAGGGGAATGCTACGTGCAATGGAAGGGGATGAGGGGGATCTCTTATGTGCTCCACTGCCAACCTACTCACATTCAGGTCGTTGGTACCTTCCCCTGCTACTCAGGGATGCGTGACAAGCAGCACCCTTGGGGAACAAGAGACTAGAGCTGTCCCAAGAAAATGCAGAGCCCAAAGACACAGCATTGCCCTGTCCCACCCACAGCCCAGCTGTGCTGGCACAAATCCAGCCCTCCTCCTGCCTGGGATGGGCAGACCGTCGTTCCCACACCCCAAATCCCAGGCAGCCCCACAGAGCTCCCCCCACCCCATAGCCAAGTCAAATAGCTCCCCAAGGTGTGAGGCACTGCACAGATACACGTGTGGGATAAGTGGGGCCATTCCCAGGGTGACCCCTTTCCAGCATCTCCCCAGTAGCCTGCCAGGCTGGAAACCCTCCTGGAGCACTGCACCGGTGCCACTCACATCCCACACAGCCCATCTGCTCCTCTTCTCGCTCACCCCCGGCCCCGCGCGTGCCACGGTCTGCCTGATCCTGCCCACGGGCAGTGGCACATGGGCTTAGCAACGGGAAAAGCAGGCCACATCTCAGCGTGGGCCTCTTGCCTATTTTCCCAGGCACTTTTCAGAGGAGCAGAAGCTTTCATATGAAAAAGTTCAAGCTGGTTCCCCAGCAAAGGCATGAATAAAAGCATTGCCTTGCCAGGAGAGTAGGCACCACTGCCCCAACCTGGCTCTGGTAGGGGACAGCCTGGACCCGTATTCTGCAGATCCAGACACAAAGGTAAAAGCATGGCTGAGCCTTCCCAAAATAAAAGAACCTGCCTGCCCTCATGGACCAGCCCAGCTGATGCTCTTCTGCAGCACCTTTCAACAGGATCTCAGGTTATGGAGATGCTGGAATAGCAAAATGGACCACAGGGCTGCCTGTAAAACCCCACTCTCACCCCCTCAAGATATTCTTGTAGGGCTGCGGGCTGGCATGAATGGAAGTGCCATTTTCATTCAGGGATCTGGCTTAGCTACAACCCAGAACCTCCAATGAGCAGTGGAATCTGGATGTGAGGGAACAGCAGGAACAGGACTGCTCCAAGACAGGGTGGTCCTCTCCAACCAGCCATAGCCACTGCTGCTGTCACCAGCATTCTGAGATCCAGGGGCTGTGGCTGTACCCATGGTTCATTCAAGAAGCACCAACTTTAGCCTGAGCTTAAATAGCTTCCCAGCTGCCCCAGGTGACCTGAATGGGGGAGATCCTGGATGAGGCTGCTCAGAATCACTAATGCCAATTAATGCAATCACTGCCCTGGCAGTGAACGATGTAGGAGGAAAGATCCAGGGTACGTCTGGGGTAGAGGTGTGTAGATACAAATGGGGTTGTGGGGAGACACTGGGATCACCCCTTGCTGCCCCATAGCAGGTCTCCACAGGGGCTAGCCCTTTCCCTTTTCCACAGAGAGACCCCAGGGAAGGGTCAGTGGAACAAGGGGCGTCCGAGGGCACAGTCTCCACATGGCCATGCTTACAGACACCTGCAGAATCACACCTGTGCACCCCTGCATTCCTGCAAAGATATGGAATGGGAGGATACAAACACATGCACACGTGGGGGCCAAGAGGACTGGCAGGGGTAGAGGCAGGACTGGAGTGGCTCCAAGGGGAAATCCCAACACTGAGAGGGGCTGCAAGAGTGGGTGCCTGGATTGGTGTTGGGCAAGAGACACAAGCAAGGGGCTGAGGAAGACCCAGGGTGGGAGCTGGCCTGGAATTCTGAGGGGTTGAACTTTCTGGGCTGTGGGGTGCTGGGGGACTGGAGCAGGGTGTTGCGGGTCTGCTTGTCATCACCTCTACATGACAGGGGAGGACCCAGCGGTGTCTGGTGGTCCTCAGCTGTCTGACCCGGGGGCACCCGGCTGTGACAAGGGTTCCCCTTTCCCTAGGGGCACCCCGTGGTTGGGGGCACCCCCGAGTCGAGGCGACCGCCTCGGCAAGGCTGTGCCGGGGGGACCACGCTGCTCGGGGGCCGGGGCAGGGGCTGGGGCGGCGGCGTGGCGGGGTCCCCATCCCAAGCGGGCGGTCACCGGGCACCGGCCGTGGGGGTCCCCCGTCTCTGTCCTGGCCGGGCCGGGCCGGGCCGCGGCGCTCCGGAGC
>VYZT01011795.1:288763-307392 GCA_013400735.1 Pomatostomus ruficeps
GCCGGTCCGGGACAGCGCGGGGCGGTCCGGGGGTAGGGACAGCTCGGCCCCGGGGTGGGCGGTGATGGCGGGGCTCGTCCTAGGGCAGCGCGAGGGACGGGGATGCCGCGGGCAGAGGGACAGACCTGCCCCGGCCCCTCGGGTGACAGCATCCCCCGGGCAGGGGGATAGGGGCGGGCGGGGGCGCCTGGATGGGGTCAGGGAGGGACACAGGGCTGGGCTGGGGGTCCTGGCTGTGACCGGCGGGGTAGAGCCTGGGCTGACAGCCTGGCAAGGAGGCACAGGGTCAGGCTGGTCGGTGTGGAGGTGGGGAAGCCCCCACACCCCCTGCAGTGCTCTCCCCCTGCAGCTGACCCCGCCGTCCCGCAGACACCGAAATCGACTGGAAGGCCTACATGCAGGAGGTGGAGGGTTTCGCCAACGGCACCCTCGACTACACCCAGCTGAAGGGTGACACCGGGCCCCTGGTGTGAGTGACGGGGATACCCAGCCCTCTGTGACCAGCGGCTCCCGGAGGGGCCGCAGGGCCCGGCCCCTCACTCGCGTCTCCCCACAGCTACCCTGCCGGCTTCGTTTACATCTTCCTGGGGCTGTACTATGCCACGGGCCGCGGCTCCGACATCCGTCTGGCACAGTACCTCTTCGCCGGCCTCTACCTCCTCAACCTGCTCTTCGTCTTCCGCATCTACTGCCGAACCAACAAGGTACCCTGAGGCCCGGATTCCCGCCGGCCGCCTCGGGACCTCCCCTGCTCTGCTGAGCCCTCACTCTGGCAAAACGGGCACAGGGTCAGGGCTGAGGTGTGGAGGAGCTCAGCTGCAGCAGGGAGTCCAGGACAGGCTGCTGATGACTCTTGCATGTCTCTGTCCCCTGCAAGGTTCCTCCGTATGTTTTCTTCTTCATGTGCTGTGCCTCATACCGCATCCACTCCATCTTTGTCCTGCGGCTCTTTAATGACCCTGTGGCCATGGCCATTCTCTTCCTCGCCATCAACCTCTTCGTGGAGGACCGCTGGTCCTGGGGCTGCTTCCTCTTCAGGTGAGGTGCTGGGAACTGCTCTCCATGGGGTGCTGGGTGTGTGAGCCAGCTTGGCCCCAGGAGGAGGCTGCAGTCTGCTCAGGGGCTGCCTGGGCTCCTGTGTGGGGTCCACAGTGGTAATGCAGCTTCCTGCTCAGCCTGGCTGTGTCTGTGAAGATGAACATCCTGCTCTTCGCCCCTGGACTCCTCTTCCTCCTCCTGCAACGGTTCGGTCTCCTGGGCTGTATTCCCAAGCTCTGCATCTGTGCCCTGCTCCAGGTGGGTCCCTGTTTGCACTGGCTGCAGCAGCAGGGAATAATGGGCTGCCCCGCCAGGCTGGAGAGCCATGGGTGCAGACAGTGGTGCCAGCATCTGTGGCCTCTCACAACAAGCTGGATGTTGATAAATAATCTAATTCACGTGACTTTCGTCTTTGGCTGACTGACCCTGTCACCATGTGTGGCGCTGGGGTTCTCAGGAGGTAGCCAGGGTGACAGTGACCTGGTTCAGGGCTCTGTGATGGTGCTGCTGTGTCCCTGGCAGGTGGTTCTGGGCCTGCCCTTCCTGCTGGTGAACCCCGTGGGGTACCTGACCCGCTCCTTTGACCTGGGCCGCCAGTTCCAGTTCAAATGGACAGTGAACTGGCGCTTCCTCCCAGAAGAGGTTTTCCAGAATCGCATTTTCCATGCTGCTCTGCTCCTGGCTCACGTGGCTGGCCTGGGGCTCTTTGCACTGCACCGGTGGCACAGGTGAGACCTGGGGTTCCCTGTGGGTGTTGATCCCTGCCAGTCCCATGTGCAGGATACAGATCCATGACTCCCCGGCCCCTGCAGTGCTGCAGTCCTGGGATTGCAGGCGTGAGTTGGAGGGCAGTTACTGTTCTGTTTTGGAGAATGTACTGCCCAGGCATTTTGGCTCACAGGGGAACGTTGGGGTGGGAGGGACTTTCAGCAGCTGAAATTGATGTTTGTGCTTCCCTCTCAGTCCGAAAGAGAACATCCTGACTCTTTTGAAGGATCCTGCCAAAAGGAAACCCGCATCCCCTCGCTTGACAGTCAACAATATCCTTTGGCAGGGTGGGCAGCAAGGAGAGAGGGAGAAGGCCAGGCAGGGCAGGGAGGACCTTGGTTAGGTTCCTGGTCTTGCGGTGCTGTTGTACCCGCCTGCCGTGGGGAAAGGAGCTGTGCTGGACAGCTGGGGAGCTGTTGTGGGATCACACCTCCAGCCTCCTGTGTTTGCCCCCTTAATGCCAGTGCATGGATTGTCTTCATCCTCTTCTCCTCCAACTTCCTGGGTGTCTGCTGCAGCCGCTCCCTGCACTACCAGTTCTACGTCTGGTATTTTCACACACTGCCCTACTTACTCTGGTGCACCCCGACCACCAAGCTCGCCCACATGCCCAAGTAAGTGCTGGCAGGGAGGGGGAGCACCCATCTGCTGCTGTCTGGGAGCGATGATGGCTGGTGTGTCCCCCATGCTGACCCCCGGCTTTCCCCGCCCTACAGGGTGCTGCTGCTG
Source organism: Pomatostomus ruficeps (assembly GCA_013400735.1). Taxonomy (NCBI): domain Eukaryota; kingdom Metazoa; phylum Chordata; class Aves; order Passeriformes; family Timaliidae; genus Pomatostomus; species Pomatostomus ruficeps. The sequence continues at coordinate 291,299 of VYZT01011795.1, forward strand.
GGCGTGATCGAGCTCTGCTGGAACACCTACCCCTCCACAGTCTGCAGCTCCCTCTCCCTCCACCTCTGCCACGGACTCATCCTGCTCCAACTCTGGTACAGCACAGCCCCCACGGCAGTGTCACACACCCCTCCACTGAGCAGGAAACCCACAGCCATGTCCAAAAAAGCCCAGTGAGAGTGGGGATGGCTGGCCAGTGGGAGCTAGCCTCTGGAACTGCCCTGTCTGCCTCCGCTTCTCCCACCTGGCTCCCAGGCTGCTCACAGCAATCCCAAGAGGGCTGTGAGCCCTGGAACTGTGCAAAGGGGGCAGGTGTGGGGACCCCCAAAAGGCAGGACTTCCCAAATAAAGGGGGCTTTGTGTGCCCTTCCCCAAAATCCTTGTCCTGTGATGATGTCAGAATGGCTGTCCCTGGACTTGCCCCACCTGAGGGAAGGCAGAGCAGCTTCTAGGGCCGTGGGCACTCTCCCTTCCCAGCCATGGGAGGGGGTAACCTGGGCTGGGTAGCAGCCTCTGGGGTGAGGTTAAAACAGATCTGTAAAACTGCTTTGCCTCAAGGTTTCAATTGCTTTGATGGAGCCCAGGAATCCCTCCAGGACAGCTTTTCCTATTCCCCTGTCTGCTCCCTCCCACCAGGGATGGCTGGGAAGGAGTGACCCCCTCCTAGGATTCTGGTGAGCCCTGGCATGGCCTGAATGGAGCCAGCAGCTCTCTGCTCATTAAAGAGACACTACTGCAGGTGGCTTGGAGCCAGGTGTCTTTATTGGCCCCTCGGGTGGCCGTCAGACGTTGCTGGGGTTATAGCACAGCATGTTCAGCTTGATGTTCTCGTCCCAGTGACGCAGCAGCAGGAACAAGTGCCTGGCTGCCCCTTTGAGGCAGCCCACATCCACCCCCTCGGGCAGGTGCTGTGCCTGCAGCCACGCATCCGCCTTGGCCGCCACCAGCTCCCACTCCTCAAAGAACCCAGCACAGCGATGCTCCAGCCATGCCAAGGCCACCGCCGTGGCCCAGCTGGCACTCTCCAGATCCTCCGGCCCCACATCCTGACAGCTCATGCCGGCCTCAGAGGGGGCAGCTGAGTGGGGCCCTGTGTCAGACTCGGAGCCATGCCCGCTGTCCGCCTGCGCCCACACAGCTGCGCTGGGCACCTCGGAGCAAGTGCTCCGGGATGGCGGCGAGCTGGGCTGCAGGGCTGTGATGGGCTCCTCACCCTCCTCAACCCTGGGTCCTGCCTCAGGGATGCTCCTGGCCCCTGGGGACATGGGGCTGAGGCTGGCACGGTGGGAGGCGTAGGGGGAGGCCCGGCGCAGGCGGTCCAGAGGGATCTGCACCACTTCAGAGAAGCTCTCGGTGAGCTGGAACGGCCCCCGGGCTTGCTGCAGCTGCACCTGCAAGGACGGGGGCAGACGATTGGGGGGGGCAAGCAGGAGCAGAGACTCACTGCAGTCCCAAGCACTGGGGACTGCAGGAGTGTGCCTGAGGCACAGGGACACTCTAATGCCCCCAAAAAGCCAGGCAAAATCCCCAGAGACATTTAAGGATGCAGCAGGGCTGAGCAGGCACCTACTGGGAGCATCTTTCGCTGCTCGTGCTGCCGGGCATGACCTGGGTGGCTCAGCTGGCACCCAGCAGGGCAGGTCCCCCTGCTGGGATGGGCATGGGGACAGGGAGCAGGTCCTTACCAGCGGGAGGTAGTCATGGCTCGCGTGGTTGCTGGAGCGCTCACTTTCCGGGCTGAGGCACTGCGGGCGCAGCACCAGGCTGGGACCCCTGCGCCTGCTCACGCTAAACCTGTGGGGTAACAGGCAAGATAACAGGATTGAGGGAATTCCTGACAGGCAGCTGGACACCAAACTGCTGCAGGGAAGGGGCTGGAGCACCAAACCCCCCACTTATGCTGCAGGAGCTGGCAGCGAACATGGGACCAGCAGCTCTCAAAAAGTGGCACTGTCCCCCGCTCCCCACAACACGCCATTTTTTGGTCCCTTGCATGCCCCCATCCCACAGTGTCACCTGGAGCCTGCGATGCTCTCTGTGGATTTCTGGGAGCCCATGGAGGTGGTGGAGGGGCTGGACGGAGGCCCTGCAAGGGGGAAGAGTTAAGCACAGTGGGAACATGATGTATCCAGAGGTGTGTCCCACTGCCCAGCACCTGGGAGCACAGCTCAGCCCATGCGCCCAGGGTAGTGAGGGCACAGCGGATGCTCCAGCTGTGACAGAGCATTGGAGGTACCCCATCTCCCACCCTGATCCAGCCCTCGGCCCCCTCCAGCCTGGACGCACCGTTTGAGTGGTTCTGCTTTTCCCAGCCAAAGGTAGGGGAGGAGATGCTGCCCAGAGACCTGGCGATCTCATCTTGCTCTGCAAAAGGACAAAGTCTTGAGAGGCCCCGGGCTCCAGGGACCCTCACGGCTCACAGCTGCTGTCAGGGGCTGCTATGTTGTCCTCCCATGCCGCCCTCCCCAGTATGGGGCAGATGCCTCTTTCTGGATATCCACAGCACTCCAGGCAGGACCAGCCCCGCACAGCCACCAGCTGAGGGTCCCCAGAGACCCCAGTGCAGATCCCTGGGGAGCATAAGTTGACATAAAGGTCTGAGTCGGTACCTGCAGTGCCAGGGGCCTCATCCTGCTCCTCTACATCCTGCTGCTGGCCCTGACCCGCTGAGGAGCTCCGGTGGTGCCAGTTCCCTGTCGCAGCAGCTCGTGTCCGGCTGGCTGAGCCAGCTGCAAGGGACGATGCCACCTCAACCCTCTGGCTTCTTGCTGCCCCCTCCCCAACCCGCCAGCCCCCTGTCCGTACCTATGCCCCACACCTCGGGGGCTGCGGGCAGGGCCGCCTGCGTGGCACTGTCCACGGGCACCAGGCGGGTGTAGAGGGAAGGCACGTTGCAGGCTTTGCTGGTTTGCACGGCTTTCAGGCGGAACCGGCGGGCAAAACCTGCCCGGAGCAAGGCTGTTAGAGCAGGGGGGATGCGGAAGCCGCACCGGGGGGACGCACCAGCACCCACCCTGCTCCAGCTTGGCTTCCCGCTGCGCCACGCTCTCGTTGTCCCGGATGACGGAGCGCGCTGCCAGGCGGTGCAGTGGTTTGTCCCAGGCTTTAGCCACCCGCCGCGGCGGGTCCTCCCTGCCCGGCCCCTCCCGGGGCTGCAGCAGTGACTCCAGCGAGGCTGTCACTTCCCAGGACACCGGCTTGCCGGCTCGAAGTGCGTGGATCACCACCTGGCAGCGAAGGGGCAGGCTGGCATCGCCCAGGCTGGGCTGCCCTGGCTCGGGCGCTGGCGAGGCACTGAAGAGGTAGGAGGGCTCCACCAGCATGTCCCAGTCCAGGGGGGTGGGCGAGAGGAGGTTATCTGGGCAACGGCAAAGTGTGGGCTCAGCAAGGCAGGGGCACCAGGCTCCACCCCCACCGCCCTCGACCCCAGAGCCAGCACACACTTGACTCCACCGCACTGGGCTGCATTTGCCGCGGCTGGGGTCCCAGCTCATCCAGCTGCCCCTCCAGGGACTGGTTCCTCTTCTGTGACACCTTTTCCAGGGCCTGGCAGAGCCGATGGGCATCCAGCTCCCCGTGCGGTGTGGAAAAGCTGCGCCCAGCCAGGGCAGCACGTGCCAGCACCTTCTTTTGCCGCGCCAGCTCGTCCGTGCTCAGGGCCACCGTCACCTGCGGTGGGGACAAGGCTGTTGGCAAGCCCAGCACAGAGCCCAGATTGTACTGACCTATGATGGGCCACCTGCACCTCTCTGGCTGCTGGCTGGAGCCTTGGCTGTCGTCAGCCCCAGTGCTCTGCAGGCTGGCACCAGCTGCCTCCCAGGGATGCTCCGCCTGGCACCACAGACATGGGAAGCACCCACACAGGAGTTTGCAAACATCCCTGGGGACTGACTCAGGCTGACGCTGGAGTTGCCAGGAATTTGTGTGTGTGCAGGAAGTGAGGTTAACTAGGATACTCAGGATGGATAATGTTACAGTGGGATGCATTCCCTAATGCAGTGATGTCCCTGCACTGAGATGCTTCTCCTAAAAGCCATGTCAGGGCAGTGGCACCCATGCCACCTCTCACCCAGGGAGCTGGGAGGATCATTTACCCTGCAGGGAAATCACTTACGCTTGACATTTCAGCAGCAAAGGTCACCAGCTGTGCTGCTGTGCGACAGGAGCGGGTTACCTAAGCCGTGCCATCGGGAAGTAGCACATCTTGGTGCTGGGTGACAGCTGGCCTCACCCAGCCTTGGGCCCATCATCACCAGGGCAGCTGCCCTTCCCCATCCCAGTGACCCAGGTGGGTTTTAAACCCAGGTATGAAGCAGCAGGGATGTGGCCCATCGCTAATGAAGTGTCTGGCAGCACTAGCTGAGGGCTAAAGGAGCCAGGCAGGAGCCCAGCCAGCCAGCCCTTCCTCTCTGGCTCGACACATTTGTGACGTGATGCCAGCCCAGCTATTTTCATTTGGTTTCTGCAGCACCAAGGAGCCACTGAGCTGGCTCAGGGGTCTGTTAGACACCCATTTGACTGCTGGCCAGGGACAATGGGGGACCAGCGGATTGGTCCCCAGCTGTCCCACCTCAGTAGGGCAAAACCACTCAAGGAACATCCTCATGGCATCCATTGCTAATCCTTGCTTAAAATCCAGGCTACAGAACTCCCATTTCCCAGCCCAGTGGGCAGATGCCTGGGCATAACAGGGCACCAAGACTCCAGCTAAGCCAGGAACAACCCCCACACAATGAACTCTGCACCCCATTAGCATCCTTACCTTGGTGCCAGCCAGGGCAGAGGGCAGCGGGGCAGATTTCGTGGAGGACTCGCAGAGGGACAGGCTCTTCTGGCCCTGCTGGGAGGTGACATCAGCACCAGGGGCTGAGGAGCCACCCTCGGGGGCCACATCCCGGGAGCCAGTGGACTCGCTGCTGGTGGAGCTGCGGGAGAGCAGCCCCTGGCTGCGGTCAGTGCTGACGGAACAGTGTGTGAGGACATACTGCTCCTGGATGTAGGAAGGCTGGTAAATCCGCTTCCAGATGTCTCCCCCAGAAACAGGATCAATACCTGCCCAGTGACCACACACACTGTCAGCCCATGGCTCCCATGACTGCCCCCTGTCCCAGCTCTGAACCCCACTCACTCCGCTCTGACACCTCTGTACTTCCAGCAAAAAGCTCCAGGGAGTCATCCCCAGTTCCTGGGTTGCTCTGGGGTGGCTGGCAGCTCTCCCCAGCACTGGGCACTTCCTGCTGAGAGACAAAGGCTGAGCCCCGCAAGCCCTGTCGAGCCTCTTCCTGGCCCTAGGAGAGAGAGGACACCACCATCAGCCCCCCCAGCCTGGGGAGCAGCCAGAAGCACCGGGATCATGCTGTCACCCCCAGCACAGTGCCAGTCGTACCAGTGGGTGCCTGTCACCGAAGCGGGCGATGCTGTACAGGACACAGTAGCTGATGAGGCGGTCACCAGGGTAGAGGGCTGGGAGCTCGGTGGGTGAGAGCAGAGCCTCCATGTTGTCGGGGACGTACCAGTCGATGGTGATGTCGCTAACAGCCGGCTCAATTGCCTTTTTCAGGGACTTGATCAGCTGGGGTGGCGTGGAGACAGTGTCAGAGACACGGAGGTGTCCCCAGTGCCCGCCATGTCCCTGCCCCGGAGTTACCTTGGGCTGCAGCCTCTCAGCCGGACTCAGGAACTCGGCATGGCCCCGGCTCACCTTGGCCATGGCCTTCAGCAGCCGCCGGCATGCCCGTGGGCCCATGCCAAAGCTGAAGCACCTGCAGGAGAGCCAGGGGACGGAAAGCCATGGTTGGGCTGGGGCTGGGGGCTGCCAAACCCAGTGGTGAGCCCTTTAGCAGGGATGGGCAGGGGTGTCTGACAGCCAGAGTGCTGCCCTGGCTGCATGCTGGGCTAGGGCACTCTGGGAAGAGCCGAGCCAACGGGCTGAGGGATGCAATGGGTGAAGGACACCCTTAGGGCAGGCATAGGTAAGATTTGAGGCTGCATAAGGAGAAATCACTGGGAATAGCACAGGGGATTAAGAGAACACCAAGACCCGCCGCGGTGCTGATGCCGTACCTGACGGTGCTGGCCTGCCTGCGCACCAGCCGGAGGATCCTGCTTGCATTGCCTGCTGCCACACTGGTGAAGAGGAATAGCTGGCGAGGGTAGCCATGGTGGAGGGGCTGTGCCAGTGCCCAGCCCAGAGCTGCCAGCAGGTTGGTGCCCCCCGGGTCTGCCCGCAGTCCGCCGAGGTGCTCGCAGGCACGCCGCAGCGTCTCCTGTCCACATGAAGAGCCAGCCTCGCAGCAGTCCTCCAGCTAACCAGCCCCCATCCTAAGTCAAGGAGCTGGGAGGAAGACAAAGAGGGCTTAGTGGATACCCGGGATTTGCCTGTGATACTCACGTTGCTGCAAAGGCGACTGGATGGGAAGAGCGGCTTGATGTCAGTGCCGAAGCTGGCGACGTTGAGCAGCGTTCCTGATGGGAGGCTCTTCAGGCCCACCAGCAAAGCCTCCTGAGGTGACAGCAGGGACGAGGGACAGCTGCTAAGGACTGGCCACCCAGGGAGCACCCCTGGACCCATGGCCATGCCTCACCTTGACCTTGTCAAGGTCAGGGCCACTCATGGTGCTGCTGCGGTCAATGAGGAAGAGGATCTCTCGGGTGATGCTCTGCAGGTCCCCGGGGACGCCCTCCACAACCGGGCAGAAGTTCAGCATCAGCACGGGGTTGGGGAAGATGTCTTTGTGGAAACGCTTCTGCACGAAAGCCACCTGCGAGCCAGGCAGGTCAGAGGCTTTCTCACACCCCCTGGACCACGCCAAGGTCTTCCTCCCCCACATCCCACCATCTCCCCCTTTCCTCTTTCTCCTCCTCCTGGCTGGGGCAGCAGTAGCTATGCCCTGTCACCTGTCTCTCGCCACTGCTGTCCTTCCTGGCAATCCGCGTGTAATCCCGGCGGCTCCGGATGTGCGCCTCGTACTCAGGGTATGTCATGGTGCCATCCTCAATCACCAGGTGGGGGCTGTGGGGCTCTGGGGGGCACAGGAGAGTTTTGAGCTACCCCGTGCCACAAGGTGGGGGATGCTCTGGATGTTTTTGGGGTGATGCCTCAAACCCTCCAAGGGCACCATCTCCCCTCACCACAAGGGTAGAGGATGATCTCCAGGTCCCTGTCATAACGGTGGGGCTCGGCCAGGGTGACGCAGGTGGTGGTGGCAGAACTGGCCCAGGGGTCGGCATCGGCTCTCAGGGCATGTGATGGGCTCTCCAGCCCTGCAGAGAAGGGAAGGCAGCAGGGAAGTCCCTCACCAACCCCCTCCTCAGTCCCCTACCCACCACACCCCAGTGGGTTATTCATGACAGAGCTAATAGGATTGACTGGACCAGCAGCCAGCCTGGTTCCCATCAACCAACCACTTTCCTCTCCTCACCCATCCTCTCCCCAGTGTGTCATATCTCCCCAGGGAAGGAGGCTGCTGACCTAGAGCTGCCCAAAGAAACAGGCAGGGTGACTTTGAGGGCTCCCGGCCCCAGGGATGGAATGGGAAAAGGGCTTCTTCACCTGTAGGGAGTGCAAGAGGACGCCCAGAGACAGGGTCTCACATCCTCCTAGAAGCATGGAGGGACCAGGGAACACCACCCACGTTTGAGAAGGTTTTACACAACCAACTGACAACACCCAAGCCACCCCCCTACCTGCCAGCAAGCAGGGGCCCTTCACCAGCAGCTCGAAGGTGAACTCGTAAGGAAAGGGGTTGTAGGGTCGTCCCCGAAAGATGTCCATGTTCTCCACAGGCGCCACAGTGGGTGACTGGCTCCGGGCACCTGGGCCCCCAAAACAGCTGGTAGGGCTGCAAGGGGAGAGGGGGTGATGGCTCCTGCCCCCCACCCTGCTCGCCCAGCATTGGCATTGCCCCCCTGGGATGGCAGAGAGTGAGGAAGCCATGAAAATCACCATAGGGCCAACCTGTCGTCACACAAGCTTGCCGGCTCGCTCTCAGGGTCAGCGGGGACGTGGGGCGTGAGGATGGGGGGCAGGAGGAGGCGCAGGGCCCCGTCTGGCAGCGTGGGCAGCTCCTGCACTGTGTTCAGGGTGACGGCCAGGCTCTCTGATGGGCACAGTGTGCCAGTGACAATGATGAAGGTGGAGCGCTCCACGTCTTCCTCCAAGACAAGGTGGCCTGGGCAGGAGAGGGATGAGGTATGGGGGAAGGTCAGCGAGCCATGTGGGGTTGTGGAGGAGGTCATTAGTGGCCCTAATTGCTCCTAAAGGTAACAGCAGAACAGAGGCATCATGAGGGCCATGTGAATGATGGCAGAGCCCAGAAGAGGTGGAGGGAGGGGAAAGGAGACATTGAGATCTCCAGCCCCAGAGACACCCCCCAGGCACTGGGGTGGCCTGGCAGAAGCTCTCTGCCCCTCGTGTTCCTCCACACTTCACCCCTCCCATTCTGAGCCTCCTGGCCAGGAACACCCAGCAGTTCCACCCATGCCATGGCACTTACCACTGGCACAGCGGTGCAGCCGGCCGGGGCTGGGGCTGCACTGGAGGCAGCAGTCCTGCACCCGGTGCCGGTTCTGGACCTGGAATGTCACCCGCTGGCTGCCCACTGCTGCCTCAAAGCCAGCCACCACCTCCGACTCCTCCAGCGGGTAGATGAAGATGCCTGCAGGCAGAAGAGAGCCCCGAGGCAGATCCCGGCACGGCCATTGCTGTGGCACGGAACAGCCCATGGGAGCCCTGCTGAGAAGCTGTCTGACTCGCAGCACGGCTGAGATGCAGGCAAGTGAGATTACAGGAAGGACCAAGAGCCCTGCTAACCCAGAGGGAGAATGAAATCCCCTTTTTCCTCAGTGATGGGAACCTGCTCAGTCTCACTCTCCTCCTGCCCATAGTGTGTGACAGTGGTCCCACCTCTGCTGGCCTCTGTATTTGCTCCCCAAACTGAGCAAGGTTTAGGGGCCGGGACACGGGTGGGCTGGAGACAGGATGCTCTCTGGCACAGGGGCTTTTAGGGGGCCGTGCAGGCAGCCTGAGTCCCTGCTAGACCTGATAGCCCTCTCTTACCTTCCACAGTCTCCGTGTGGGGGTTGGTGTACGTGAGGTGAGCGGTGATGCTCAGGGAGTAGCCATTGGCACAAGCCTTCACCGTGGAGCTCTTCAGGGGCAGAGCATCCCAGGACGAGAGGGTGTAGAGGCCTGGCATGGTACCTCAGCGGGCAGCTGTGAGCAGAGGGAAGGCAGGCACTGGATGCTCAGGGATGGGATCTGCTGGAAGGGGCTTCTGCCCACAAATCATTTCCATCTGCCCAGCCTGCAAGAGGGAGCAGGTCTCCAGCCCTCCCACACCCCATGCTGCTCTTCAGCATACACAGAACTCATGGACCTGGACCCAGGTCTCCTTGAACCCCAGCCCACCTGCAAACCAGGTCTGGAGCCACAGGAGCCCACAGAGAGGGCAACAAAAGTCCTGTGGGCCATGGTTAGATGCAAACCCCAAGCTCTGGCAGACAATCAGGGACTCCTGGGCAGAATGGATAATGGCCAACCACACGCAGCCTGACTCTCAGCCATCCCAGAGCTGCTCCAGAGCTTCCCCAGGCCATCTCCTGCACTGGCTGAGAGAGGAGCGTCTGCTGCTCCCATCTCCATTCGTCCACAGAGGTTACCAGGGTAATTTGTTAAAAAAAAAGCCAACCAGAAGGGTGAGAAGCCCACAGTGTAACTAGGACAAAGCAGCGAGCAGTGTTTGCTGGGGGTTTAATAATTAACAACAAGGTCAGTGCTGCATGGAAGAACAGCACAGAGGGGAAAGCACTGCAGGGTGGAGCCCGACAAGTGGATGATCATCACCTTCTTTGTCCAGAAATGGATGTGTCTGGGGTCCCACCCTTTGGCAGGAAGAGAGGTGGCTGGGGATGCCTTCCAGCCGGGACACCAACCCACTCCACACCTCTCTTCCCCTTGGGAAAGACACCCAAGAGCAGCATCACAAATACATGTCTGGAGTCAAGGCGTCTCCCCAACACCAGCCCATCCTGTGCCACCAAATATTTTTGTAAAACATTCATGTCATTCTTAGCCCTGGCTGTGTGAATCTGTGGACAGGGTGCATGGGGTCTGCTCCAGATGTGGGTCTGCCCCTCTGCTCTGTATCCCCTGCCTGCCCCAAGGCTCATGACCCAGTAGCAGCCAGGCCCCCGCCCCACGCCATGTGCTGGTGCTCCAGCACACAATGTGCCCGGGGCAAGGACAAGGCCAGGTACAAGTGAACCATCTGGTGCCCCCAGTCCAGTAGCCTTCATCCTGGGAACAGCTCATAAGAGCATCGGTAATGGGAGGCTTGGGGTGACCTCGGCGAGTGGTCACAGAGTGCCTCTCACAGAGCATCCTTGAAAGCGGAGCAGGGCTACATCCTTGGAGGCAGCACCAGCACCAAACTCACAGCTGGCTCAAAGCAGTGAGCCTTGGAGAAGTGCAGAAGTGCATTAGCAACGTGGCTGCATCCCGGGAAAATCAGTCCATTACAGCAGAGGAGAGCCATTTACCTCCTCAACGGGCATTGCAGGGTTATGCTGGCAGATCCTGGCCACCCAACCACGGCCCATCATCACCAACCCTCCACCCTCTGTGCAGGATGCTGCACACACTGCTGAGCCCCCCAGACTGTGCTCCCAGCACACGAGGTGCCACAGGATCCCTGCACAGCCTGCTGTTCCTCCACACTTGCTGTTCCACAGCTGGAAACATCAACAGCTGGTTCCTGCCCTGACCACAGCACCCAGATGGGATCTGGAGACCAGGATGCCTCCAACCCAGCTACACTGAGCCATTAAAGACACATTTCTCCCTAAAGCTGTTTAATTTGTTCCCAAGGCACCCAGTTTAATGCTCAGCAACCTCCCCGCTATTTGCCATGCCGCCTGTTGGCCAGGTCACTGCCAGCTTGTTTACCAGGGCCTTACTGGAGAAGCCGTCCTGGCTGCTTTTTATCACTTCTCTTTACATTTACCCTCACAGAGTAAACAGGCCCCATCTGGCCCTGCCATGCTTCGTGCTGGCTGCCCTAAGCCCTGTGGTAATGAATAAAACCAGACCTGATGGTCCTCACCCCAGCCTCTTCATCCTCTTTCCCCAGAGCAGCAAGTTATCCCCAGATGCCAGTGTGGCATCACCAACAGGTCCCCAGGCCTCTCCCCATCCCCAGCATGACTTCCAGTGCCTTCATAGCCCTGTCTTCTTCCTCCCCTCTACCTACTGCCTGCAGGAGCTGGTTTAACCAGCAACAACCCCAATATAAAAGGGCTACAGCAGGCTGGGGGCAGCTCTCTGCACCGGCAGCTAAAAACCGTCTGTGAAGGCAAGAAGGAGTTGACTCTTTCCTAGAACAGAATAAATCAATGTTTATCTTCTCGCCTGTGGGCAGGCTGAGTTTTCCAGCAAGGCTGCTGCAGGGAGGCAGGGGCCTGAGCACACTGGACCCTCCTTAGCTGCCTGGGGAGTTGTCAGAGTTTCACCTGCTGCAGTATCAGCCCCCCAAGCTGGGGTTCAGCATGGTCCAGGGGAAGAAAGAGGCCAAACCCAACACAGGCAAACCCAGCGGAAATTTCCATTGGTGACAGATACACAGGCAGGTTCAAGAGAAAGGATGGAAGGATAGGAGCCCAAGCCTAAGCAAGAGTGCCCGGAGTGAGGAGCCATTGCTGACCCTCCTGCTCACCTGCATTACCCCCTGCTTCCCTCACCTCCCCTCCCTGAGAGACATCCCACGGGGCACAAAGGCAGGAGAGCAGGATCCATCCCAACTCCTGCAGCACAGAGAAGGCTGTGGGGCCAAGAGGTGATGGTGCTGCTGCCCTCCACCCATGGGACACACCACTTTGCAGAGCCCAAAGAGGAGCGAAGGGGAAAGGAGTTGCTGGATGGGGCAAAGTTCTGTCTCCAGCCTGTGGTGCCTCCTGCTTTGTCTGCTGGAGAGTGGGAACAGAGAGCACAGTCCACTGCACACGCGTGCACCCTGATGCATCCAGGACCACCACCTCCAGGACCTGCGCTGCTGCTCTCGCCTCCCCAGAGCCATTAAAACCAAAAAAAGCCATCCCTGTGCCAGGGAACAGGAGTTACTTGCCCTCAATGCACCTTAGCACAGGCACTCCCTGAAAAAAAACTCTCAGCCCCATGGATTTCAACTGACAAGGGCAAATCCTGGCAGGGCAGTCCCCCAGAAGGGTCCCAGTGTCCTCCACCACGGGACAGCTGTGATGTCGGCTGGGGACCGGTTGCTGATAACCTGGAGCATGTTCCCAGCAGTTACTGGAGCCAGCCCTCTCTGGTCCCTGCTGGATGGTGATTTCAGCACTTTTGTGGCCCTGCTGTCTCATCTCCACCTCTCACCCCTCCTATGACCCAGAGCTGCCCTGACAGCGGATGCACGACCCTGGGACGCCGAGGAATTGCGAGACACCCTCAGGGTCCCAGGCCACCATGGTCCCTGCCCTGCCTGCCCCTGTCCCTTACCTGGAGAAGGAGGATGAGGATGACACAGAGGCTGCAGGCTCCTTTCAGCACCCGCTGGGTCCCTGCCTTCTGCAGAGCCCTCTTCCCTGGGGATGGGCTTCCCTGTCCCTCTGTCTGGGCGGCTGCGGTACCCGGGGGATGAGCGGTCCTTCCCCGCCTCTCCCTGCTGCAGGCTCCCTCTCTGGCACTGGCTCCTTCACCGCCCTCGCTCCATCCCTCACTCCCTGTGCCAGCAGCAGAGCTGCTCCAAGCCCAGCCTCATTAAAGAGACACACTCCCTAGTACCGGCACCCCGGGGAGGGGGGCGGGGGGATGCTCTCACGGGAAACACTGGGGGTCTCAGGGGACAGCCAGCACCCCCAGAGAGTGACAGGCACCAGTCAAGAGCAGAGTCCACAGCTGTGGGCTGCTCTGCACACACAGAATAGCAATGTCCAGGCAAATGTGGGTGTTGGTGAGATCCCTGGTGATGCTACAGCAAGGAAAACCACGGGGTTTGTCTCACTGGGACATCTAACCACCCGTGTGTCCCCCAAACAAATCATGAGACAAAATAGCCCCCATCAGCCAGCTGAACTCTCCAGTACAAATAATGTCGGCCACAAGTGTCACAACCAGCTTCACTAGGAAAGGTCTCAGCTTTCCTGAGATCACCTCAAAACGACTGGGAGCAGGTAGATGCTGAATATCCACCCCAAACCCAGACGCCATGGGGTTCCACTGGGCTGTCCTCATCAGCCTCCATGTGCTGCAGTGAAATCACAGCCCTGAGGAGCTGGGAAGATGGGGGATTCAGGGACAGCCCAGCTTTTGGGTGACAAGTGTGACAACAAGACCCCTGGGGAAAGTGTAGTCAGGGAATCCCAGCAAAGTCAGGACATGTCTGCTGGCGGGGAGATCTCACAGCCCAGGGCGCACTGGGAATCCCTCAGCCACTGACAGCCCCACGTTCCCAAGCAGGACCAGAGAAATCCATCAGATTTGGGCTAATCCCTGCCCTGCCTTTCTCAGGCAGCTCCCTGTGCTATAGATAGGACTGTGCTGCTGCAGCTTTTTATAGAGCACACAGAGAGGAGTCCCCCCCACCTCCTGCACCGCAGAACCCACCGTCACAGCCACACCGAACCTGGAGCCAATCCAGGCACAAACTGGGGCACAAAAATCCAGCAGCACCACGAGGGGAGCAGTCCCCAGTCCTTAGCAGGTATTTTTAGATCTCACCTCTGAGTTGACCCATATGCCACTACAGCTTCAACTCCTTGACACAGGTTTCACAGGTGACAGCAGGAGCAACGGAGGGAAATCTTGGTGGAAGACACCCTTCGCTGCACAAAGTAGCATGAGACACACTCCTCCTTCCCAACCCCTCACCCTAAGCTTTAGTCAACAATTATCTGGCCAAGAGGCACTCTGTGCATCCCTGGGGCCCTTGCTAGAGCACTCTGAGCCATTCCTTCTTCCATGTGAGATGCCCCATGGCATTTCACTTCCCCTCCCTGTGCAGAGAGGAGAGCTGAAGTGTGCAGCTGCTCCCCTTCCCTCTCCTTTACGACCACAGGAGAAGGATGCTAATCCGTGTGTTATCCCCCTGTGACAGCCGCCAGCTCTGGGAGCTGCTGGAGGCCCCGCACACACCACAACACATCCACACAGCCTGTGACATGCGTGGGACTCCTGCTCCCATAGTCACAGCAAGCGCCGCAGCCACTCCAGCCCCAGAAAAAAACCCACAAGTTTTGATTTTTCTCTGAGATATCATTTCTAGGCCAAACTGAGGCAAAGAAAAGCGTCCAAATGCGAGCGCTGGTTCAGTGCCACCAGCCGGGGTGATGGAGCTCAGCCAGCCCACAGCATCAGGCGTCGGCCCGGGCGTGACAGCAGGTGAATAACAACGGCGTGTGCAGCGCTGGGGACACAGCTGAGTCTCCCCCAGCATGCTGGCAACCTTCAGCAGGAGACACAGAAGGGCTCCATCCCAGTCTGCTCCCAGCAGCATCAGGCATCAGGTGTTTGTGTCCCTGCTCTGCACTGTCACAGCTTCCCTACAGCAGCTCATCACGGACACAAATAGACCTGGAAAGCTTGGCACTGCTTTTCAGCAGAGTGCTGAGCTAAGGCGTGTGTTAAACCCTGCAAATAGAAGCCCAGCTCAGCCCAATGGCTCCATTCAGCATCCTTACACCCCAGCAACACCTCACCAGCAGCTGCAGCACAACCCAAGGGACCAATCAGGATCTAGGTATTTATCCCCAAATCACCTGTTCCCTGAGCTGAATTATCACCCACTGACAGGGCTTGCTGAAGGGGGCACAGACCACAGAGCTTTTACAGATGTTCTCAGGTCCCGAGTTGCTGACAAGCCCTGTGATTTTAGTGTGAGTTTAGTTATTTTGGGAAATAACCCAAAACGCAGGCTGGCAGCAACTGCATTCAATGCAGCTGCAACTCCTCAGACCTCGCTGAAGATGGCACAGGCAGAGTGTTTGCCTGCAGGGAAAGGGGCAGGGGCGTCCTGTTTAGCTGCTCCTTAATAAGCAAGAACTAATCCAAATCCTGAGGATGGGTAGCCATGGAGGAGGCAGGTGCCAGTGGTGTTTCTGGTCAAAATCAGGCACACTTTGGCTTAACCTGTGTAATATTGGTCTGCCCAGCAGTAGGGAGTTACAGAGGGCCTGGAGGGAGGAAATGAAACAACACATCAGCAGAGATAGAGACGGCTGGTGGAGACATCTGGGATCCTTGGGGAGAGGGGCTGGGAATGCTGCCACCATTTCAGCCTGCCTGACTTAAATCTTCGCAGGATGCTGGCAAAGGTAGATGGCGGGGCTGGAAGCCCCTGGGCGGCTTGCTGTGACAGAGACCCAGGCCACACGTTGGTGGCTGCTGGAGTTGCTTTCGGCAGCCGAAAATAACGGGGGCTCACAGCCGTGGGGGTTCTCGCAGCAGACTCCCCGCCGGGGCTCGCTCGGTGGCGCCAGGCTCGCTGGAGAAAACGAAACTGACTGGATTTGAGGAACCCGAAACTGCCGTGCCGGTCACGCCCGCCTCTGGTTCCTCCTCGGCGGCCGACCCTCTGCGAGGCTCGGGGGTGGGGCTGTCTCGGCGGTGCTGTGCCGCCCCTGCGCCGGGACCCTCCTCACACGGCGGCACCGCGGGTGCCCGAGGGTGCGTACAGCTGCTCCCGCTTCGTGCTGTCGCCCTTCTCCCGAGTGTCTGCTCGCCGCGGTTCAGATCAGCGTGGGACATCGGGGCTCGGCGGGATCCTGTCAGGTCAGCCTGTCCCTTCACAGCGGAGCCCGAGAGGCTCAACCCTGTGCCCACCGGCGGGGATGGGGTACGCGGGGCCGGGCTCGAACCCCTGCCCACGGGCAGGGATGGGGTACGGGTAGCCAGGCTCGGACCCCTGCCCACGGGCGGAGTGTGTCCCCAGTCCGGCGTAAAACGCTCGGGGGTCCCGGGGGGGGCGTGATGCGGGGGAAGGCGGCGGGATGCCGGGCCGGAGCGGGCATGCCCGGGCAGATCCTGCGGTCCGCATGGCCGAGCAGCTGCTTCCCTCTAGCGGGGAGCGAGGGCTCGGCCGGCCCAG
>VYZT01011796.1:0-26895 GCA_013400735.1 Pomatostomus ruficeps
TAAATCAGTTCTTTGTTTTATTTAGTGTTTCCATTTGTTTCTTTCTATATTTTTATTAACATAATCTTAAATAAGGACAGTATCAAACTACCTAGAACCTCAGAGAGCGATGACTGTGACATGATAGGACGGACCTTTGACTGTGCAAGGTGACGAAAGCTCATAACAAATATTTAGGTGTAAGATAGTTTAATAAAGATGAGGCAAAGCAACAAAAGAGGAGAAATAATTATTTCTGAGTAGGTGATCTAATCCTTCACTCTGTACGGACACATAAATATAGAAGAAGAACAGGACAGGTTTAGTGCTTGAGAATTTGCAGGTTGTGAATGCTCAGAGGTGCTGTCAGACCAACTTCTGGATTGATTTTCTTTTTGGTGAGAAAAAGCTCTGTGCAAATTCAGCCTCGGTGTCCTCGCAGGGCTGGGGTGGGGATGAGATGATCTCCCCCACGTGCTGTGCTGGCCCCACCAGGTAAAGCTGAGGGACGTGGGAGGAGGAGCAGGTAGAACTGACCTTTCCCAGATTAATTACCGGCTCCTGAACTTCATTACATTTCTCCCCCAGCTCTCCATTATTAATTCCCTGTACAACACGGTTGAATGCATATGTACCTGTCAGTCTTATTTTGTAAGAATTAATTAATAGGAGATGTGTGTATGAATTTTAACATTTTTGCTATTGTTTTCCATGTATATTTTACTTTGGACTGGGTGTTCCTGGCTTAGAATACCCTTCCATATATGGTGTATAATGATGTATTCCCTGTCAATCCAAATTAAACCTCCCCTGCATATATATATCTACAGATGAAAAAGAAAAAAAGAAAAATTAAAATGTAACACTTATTAGAAATTTACACAAGAGGGTTTTTAAAATTATTTTTCTACATAAATTGAGTTCAAATTAAATGTCAAATATAATTTGGTGTTAGAAGTTTGAAATATATGATAGTCCTGAGAGGAAATCTAAGCACTCAGTTCTCCCAGCCAAATTGTTATTTGCATAATAGTGAGCTATAAGGTTATATATCATTATATGGCAGAATGCCAGACCATAATCTGCACAGTAAAGCTACTGAAAAGCTCAATCTGAAAAGCATTCATCTTACAAAGGAGTTTGCCTCTTCTATAAAATATGAAGCATATTGACTTTTTTTTTTTTTTTCCTTGAGCAAACAGAGCCCTGCAATCCATTTCCAGCATTCTCCTCGTTTGGCTGCCGCAGACACAAACATAAAATGAATGTTGACATATTTGTTTAACACCCCTGAACAGATGAAACTGCTTCAGAACTTCTGCAGTAATCAGCCTTGAAAAATATAAACCAACAGTCACATCCCTGGGTGGATTAAATTGTTTCAAAAGTTCTTCATTAATCAGCCAAGGAAAGTTTGTTAAAAAAAAAAAAAACAAAAACAAAAACACCAAACCAGCATCTTTTGTCAGATATGCTGGATTCACCTTCTGATAATGTGAAGCAATTTCACCATGGGGTGTCATTAGTCATAAATATTTGTAGTTAGGACATTATTTTTAAATGTTATTATCTAAAAGTTCTTCTTAATTCCCGACAATTTGATCAAGATGCTCTGAATTAATCAATTCAGAAATAGCTAATATCTGTGATTGGGGGTGAGAAGAAGGGGGGTTGTTTGTTTTTTTGTTTGTTTGTGGGGGGTTTTGTTGGGGGGTTATTTTTTATTTTTATTTTCTTCATCTCTCTCACACTTATTTGACACTAAGAATTCTTCAGGAACCATGGTAGGAATTGCCCTTGGACACATAATTATATTCATGTAATAGAGTTATTCCCATTTCGGTACAGCTACTTTGATTCATGCATTTAAAAAAATAACCTATAGGCAGAAATAAAAAACTCACAAACATGGGCGATTCTGTCAGTCACGATCATTTGGGGCCAAAGGGCTTTGAACTGACTCTGGCACTGATCGAGCTGATATTTGGAGTTTACCTGAACACAGACCCCACATTGAACGTGCAACACACACTGGACTCAACCTTTAACAAATCAACACAAGAGTAATTTTTAAAGTGAGAATTCCCTCCTCTCACCCTAAAAAACTTGGGGATGTGATGTTTCAGGTACTGGGAATTAATGCAGAATAAAGACAATGCAGCGCGGGTCTGACCCTAGCAAGTCGCTGGTGCTAGGAGTTGTTGGTATTTTTCCAAAATTAATTTCTCCAAAAACTCTCCAAAAATTTCTCAAAAATTATTTTTTCAGCTATAATAATCTGATACAACACCTCCAGACATCCAAAGGCAATTTAAACTCTAACTGAACAGTGGTGCCTCTGAGGTGTGTAAAATATGCAGCAACTTTGCATCAGCTCGTTAGGTGTGTCACAAAATTTCAGCACCAAGTACATCAGAGCTGGAAATTTTTCTTTACAGGTCATTTAGATAATTTTTGTAATGTAATTGATAAGAATATTTATGCATTTTTAGGATTTGTAAAGCTTTTAATTTTTTTTTCTTTCTAAAAATCATAACAGGCAAATTTTAAACATATTCTAAGATAGTAAAGCTTTTATAAATTCAAAGCAGTAATCCCCTAAACAAAATCAAGAAACTGTATGAAAATTATAGAATCCAAAAATATATAATTACCTTTAAGGCAAAACCATAATAGATTATTTGAATAAATTCAGCACAATTCCTTGTTTATAAGTATTGCCTTGAGCTCAACCTTCAGAATTTTGAAGAGATTTGTAATATCTTAAACACTGGTAACTTTTTTACTACATTTGCTTTAAAGGTTAATATAAAAATTTTACATTAAAATTATTAAAGTCTAAATTTCATTAGGAAATAGAATTAAAAAATTAAATATTTTCCTATTAAAAATTACTTATGCTCTGTATTCTTCTAAATATTAAAGAAATTGCTCAAAGGTGAAATGCCTGCATGTCTTCTAGAGAACCAGGGCCCTGTTCTTGTGAGGCAAGACTCACAAATCTTCCTAGGAAGGATTCTTGTTTATTGGCATTAATTAAAATAAAATTATTGGCATTAACTAAAATAAATTATTCTCTGCACTGCCAGGGAAATAAGTTCTAGTATTAAGATAACAAATTATCACATCTCATAATATTTTACTGATTTTTTCAGTCTCAAAGGTCCAAAAGTGGTTTATTATGTTTATAAACATCTTTTGTAAATGGTTCATAAGTATGTTAAGGCAGACACCTTTGAACTGCTGTAGAATGCAAGAAATTAAATTATAAAGGAGAAATAGCTCATTGATAAGGTAAATGAATATATGTAGGAAATAACTTAGCAAGGGAAGGTATCTCAAACTGACCTTCCAGAAATTTGAACTGAACTTTGAAACCTCACGAGCAGATTTTTTTCTGCATCTAGAAAAGTATATTTATTGTTTTGTACCAAGTGATGTTCTCACCATAATAAAACGCTAAAATGCACTAAAGATGTGCTCAAATGAACGGGAAAAGAGACACAGAGCTCCAGACATTGCAGCCTTGGCAAGCAGCGCTCTGCACAGGGCCTGTCCTGAGGTGGCTTTTGGATAAACAGGAAATTCTCACCAGGCAGCGGCTTCCAGGTCACTTGTTCTAAGCGAGTGGGACTCGGGGTTTGCAGGAGCTTTGTCTTGCACAAAATTCCCCAGTAACTTCTCCAGTCATGCTCCTATGTTGACACTGTGTGAAAAAAAAACCCAAAAACCAGGTTTTATTTTTGTCACAGCCGTGAACCCTGGTGATCTTATGTAACCCAGTGTCTTCTGTAAATTTAACTCTTTAGTAATTTCCTTTCCTTTTTCGCTTGGATGTTATGTATGCCATTTCCTACTTTTCCTCAAAGGCCTCTTATTCCCTCTTTGTTCAAGGAGACAGTTCTGAATACACTTCAAACACGGGTTTAACTCTGTAATTTAAATATTCATTGAGTATATGCACATAACTCCTTCTCAGCAGAGAGGTAAGGTGATGAATTCTCAAATTCGAACCACTTTTTATAAATGCTACTGGTAATCCAGAGGTGAAAACCAAACAACTTTAATCACTACAGTGAAGAGTTCCAATCTGTGAGCTCAGTGAGTTTATGGTCAGCATTGTAGTGCAAAATATCCCCAGACAAAAGCATCATGCAGGAAATGAAATCAGATATGTAATTTATGCATCCAGACCTGGTGGGTTCCTGAGTGCCCTTTGCCTGTTACAGAATAGAAATGTTCTCACGTCCATCCGAATTCTGGATGCAAACCCAGGGTGGTGATGGTGCCCTCAGGCCAGGCAGTGTCCGTGCTGCTGTGGGAGCACCAGGGAGGGGTGTCCTGACCCCCCCGGGGCTCAGAGGCTGTGGGGTTCCCATCTCCCTGCCTGGCTTCTCTCCAGAGCACTGCTTGTCACCCCCAGGAGCGATCTGGTGACCCAGCAGTGTCCTGCCAGTGCAAGGGAAACCCCTGTGAACTCCAGGCTTTTATTATTATTGTAATTCCAATCCTGAAGTAAAGAAAATTCATTTGAGAGCAGCTTTTGTAGCTGGAGCACTGTGAAACACGGGGGTGCAGCTGGTGCGGGACGCTCCGTGACCATCACTCGTAGGCAGAGGAATGTCAGAGTTTTTTATATGGCTCTTAAATTTCAGTGAACTTTCTTTAGGTAATCAATTCTAATCCTGCAGACTTGGAATGTCTGTCCTATTAGATCTAAATTAAGTGCACCTCTGTGCACATTCATTAAAGCTTTTGTTTTACCTTTTCCCCCTCTGAGATGTGGGAACAGTAGCAACTGATAATTTTTCTTACTGCCACTGTGTGCACAGGGTCTCGCTCACCCCGTCCTTCTAATTGCAGTTGTTTTAAAATGAGAACTTCTACTAAAGAAAACAGTAATCAAGCCCAAATCCCAACATTTCTAATACATGCTGCCCCAGTAGGAGTTTTTTTCTTTGAATTTCTAATTAAAAACCTTTCAACGAAAGACAGCTTGAGTCTGAAGCTGTCAGGCCTCCCCTCGTCCTTGATGCTTACGGGGGGGAAACAATAAAAAAAGCCAGAGAGAGGATTTTACTTTTAAAGAAGCTCCATTTTCTGGAGACATTTGTATTCAGATATTACTCTCTCTTTCTCATGGGAGCACAGCTCTACTCTTCAAACGAAAAAGAAATAATAAAACACATCAGGAAGAGTGGAGTCCGGACCTACTCTTTCTCTCCTTCTCTTGGGCTGTTATTTCCATATAGAAAGCTGCTCTAATGGGACACTTGTAAATGGCAGGGAATTTAGCCCTTGTGGAGTCTTCTCCAGAAATTGGATTTTTTCTTAAGCAAACAGCAAACCATGCAGCAGGGAAAAAGCTATTTATTTGGCTGCCTGTTGAAGAGCCTCACAAAAATACAATTCAGTCTGCTGTGATCAGGAAGTCAGCTGGTAGGCACTGAAAAAAGAATCGTTTTGTTTCACTTGGATGTAGAAACAATCTTTTAAGTGCAGTGAAAATTAATATGAAATCAGTACAAATTTTAAAATTATTTAAAGCAGGAATCATGTCTTCCAGCCGTTGTCATTAAGAACAGATTTCACTAAGGCTATCAAAACCTCATTTTTGTTTGTGCTTCTAGGTATCTGTCTAGGGAGAAACTAAAAGTCTCAAATGGAAAGAAAATCAAGATGTTTTCATCTTGTTTAGACTTCCCTTCTTAATATTTCGAAGCCCCTCAGTTGAAAGATGCCATGAATATGAACTGCTGTCTCTGATTTGGACACTTTCTGCCCTTTTAATCTGGGCCAATTAATTGATGTTTTAGTGGGAAATAATCCAGCACAGACAGGAATCCTTCTCTCAGCTGAGCGTGGGTTCACTGACAGCCAGAGCTCTCCTGGCCAGGGCAGTCTACGTTTATCACTTCCCAAAGCCATGAACACTTCCTGCAGAGATGAATCTGCTCAAATTGCCTCGTTTTTGTTGTACATGAGTGGAATCCATGTCAGGTGAAATCTCACTCATCTTCTTTAAGCTTTTGTTTTCTATTTAAAATTTTCTAAGCCTACTCATTGTAAGTTCTACGTGATAATCTAATTTTTTAGTGGCCCTAAGGTGTATTTTCAAAAAGTCAGTTGTTCCATGTATTATTTTAATTTCAGAAACATTATGAAAAAAGAGCTATTTTGTCCTGTTTGTCCATATTAATAATTAATGCTCATGCATTTGGTTTCAAAAGCAGCTTTACAGAGTGAATGACAAAAATCTCATTTTCTCTCCAAACCTCCTCCACCAGTTGCATTCCACCCGGGTGTATTGCTCCAGCGATGAAAATCTATGATGAGCTCTAAGGAGTCATTTGAATTGGAAGTAGGAAACAGTTTAATGGGGAGGAGGGATGGCAGGAGGAGGGTGGGAATGGCAGGGAATTCTTGGAGTGAATGGTTCTATTGTGATATTTAAGTGCTGCTTCAATTAGGGCTGAGTGAATACTCACAACAAGGGGAGCTGGCCTTTGCAGGTTTAACTGGGAGGCAGGTGGTGATTAATTCCTTGGCATCTTTCTGTTCAGTCAGATAGAGAATTGACTGAAGTGCTTTATAGAAGGCGAAATAGCTCAGTGAATTATGCTTCCTCTCCATTATGGAGTGCAAAAAATGTCATTAACAGAACTCCAGAGTGAAAGTCACAGCATTGGAGAGTTCTCTAAGCACTCAGTTCATGTTCATTCAGGAATTATTCACACGCTAGGGATGAACACGTCCATTAAATTGTGGTCCTGAAACTTTTAAGCAGTGTGTGATTTCGTGATGATATTTTTCAATTACACCTAATAGGAGAGATGTGAACTCTCCTATCTCTTCACCTTTGTAGTATTTTTAGATATGCTTCCCACAAATTAAACCATTCACAATTACACACAACAACTTATTTCACTAACTCTTGATGTGCTTCTTTGTAGTTATTAATATCCTTCCTTGGCACTGATTCTAATGACTGGATTTGCGTTAAGAGTTCCTGGTTTGTATTAATACCATCGTGTTCAGACTGCGTATAAATGCAGTGGGAAAATATCTTCCTGACACCCTTCTGGGTGTGTTTTGAATGTTGAGGATGTGAATGGTCAATTATCAATCTTTGTACTGCCATAATTAATACCTGAATGGATGGGGTGATCTGTAGGTGGAAAAGTCTTTGTGCAGAAGTGGCTGCAAAATCACAATTGCTCGGTAAATATCAAACCAGTGGCTGCACGTGAGCAGGGAAAACAAAGTACTTGGGACTGAACAGCTGAATCCTGGCAGGTTTAAGTGGGGAGGTGCATTGCTGCAAACAGGTTTGAGGGACATGTGGGTAGTTCAGGGTGGTTTTGTGTCTGCTGAGGGTGCCCAGGTGACCTGAAGCCCCGGGTTCTGTTTTCTCTGGGTTTGCAGCTGCCCAGGGCAGGAGCGATGAGCTCCTCACCTTGACCAGCAGCGCCTCGGGCTCTGGTTCCACGGCAGCAGCACGGGCTGGATGCTTGCAGGATGTTCTCTGAACTGCAGGGTGAATCCTGGTGAAATAAACTGAATGCTAGACAGGTAAAAAAAGTTGTAAGGATCAGTTTTTTAAAACTCAGTAAACTGCTGTAAAATTAAAAGTGAGAAAGGCTCCATTTTATTAAGCAAAAGTCATTTCAAAATGCTGGTTTTCTGTCTCTGTGGAAATCTCGGCGCTGACTTTGTGATAGGTCTTTATTATGATACATAGGTCATATATAAAAACATAATATAATGCCAAAAACCATCATTTTGGGGTGTTTGTAATTAATATCTTCAGATAATTGAAACATTTCCTGTGCTTCTGCCAGATATCTTATATGTTAATACCCAAAGATCTTCTAATAACAGTAACTATAATTGAGTGTAAGTGCATATGAATTCTCAATGGCACTGGGGGGCAAAATGCTCCAAAGGGACAGTAAATGTCTGTATTTTGTATTTTAGGGGAACAGCAGTGCAATTACTGCACAGCCCTCACTCGCCACCCATTTTAACCTCAGTTTAATGTGTGTGGCAGTTCTCCCAGAATGACCTTGATGCTGTGCTGAATGTTTTGCATTTTTTATCAGGCTCACACAGATACAAAGAAACGTAATCCCACTTAATGGGACATTATATCCAAGCCTTATTTAACATTGCATAAATTGTATTTATATAGAAGTTCCACCTATTTACAGTATATTAAGTACAGTCCCTTTAGCTGGGCCAGAGCACTTTTTGTGGCGCGCTGAGCATCTGATCACTCATTAGTTTGTACATGGAGAGATGCTATTTAAAGTCTTACCAACTCCCTTGAAGTAAATTGTACCCTCCAGCTAAACCCTGACACGGTGCAAATAACACACACGGAATTCTGTGCAGCCCTCAGTGGCAAACTGCTGCTGCTGAGCTCCCTCCGTGGCATCCCCAGCCTCGGCTCGGCGAGCCAAACTTTTGTGCCTCGGTACCTTTGAAAACTTCAAATGCTCTACACCGCTGTCGGGGCAATGGAGGAGCTGATCTCAAAGTCCACTATTAAAACTTCCCTCAAGGACATTTTCATTAGAACTTTGTACATGGACAGTTCAAAAAGACTTGGTTATTGATTTTTGCTCAGAAGTCCTCTCTCTCTTCTCGTTTTGTTCAACATTTTGACAGAATTTCAAACCCCACAAACCGGGCAGCAGAAGATCCCAGCCAGGATTTTACGCTGTTCATTTGATTTCTTCAGGCCACATCCTTCCTGTGTCCTTGTCAACACTACAAGGAGAGGAGCCGTCTTAGAAGATTTCCTAAAAGGCAGAAGCAATTTCACAGCAATCTAAAAAAAAATCTGACCTTTCCACATACAGAAAATCTCTCTTAAGTAAATAACCTTTTTAGCTGTAAAATTTTGCTGAGACATTCATTTATCAAAACATAGATAAAAATCGCTCCGTGTTTATCTCCTCACCATTAAAAAAATTGCATTAAAAAGAAACTGCCACCAATGAAAGTGGCCTGTAGAAAAATAGCTCTAGAAAACACAATATTTTTTTAACAAATAGAACTGTTGATTTAAAGTTTGTGAAGTTGGAAGATGAGCAATTAATTATTACCATCTGCACTTCCTATCCTCACTCCCATTATCATTTTCTTGGACACGGTGTAATGAGGTTCATTTAGCCTCAACTGCAGTTCCAGGATATATAGGAGTTCAAAATTAATGGGATTTATGAAGAAGTTAATGAATGAGCAGTGTAATTATTCCTGTTTAAAGGAAAGCCTGATCTACTTGATCTTTATGAAAGGTATTGCGGGTCCTTAATTGCTCTGTGCTTACATCCTACACTGATGGTTGACAAGATTGATATTCTCTCTCCTTTCACTTGATTTCACTGAACACATTTTGATATAACAGAAAATTCAAGATATCTAGTCATCCTTTTCTGAGGTGAAGCTAAGAATCCTTCTGTTGTTAAGAGGTTTCTTAGAGACTTTACGGCAGGTTTTTTTGTCTTTTCACATATCCTAATCTGTCCTATTTTATTTTCTTTTATTTTCATCTCTATCACCCTTCTTTATAAGACTTCTGAATTCCTAAGCTCCCAGACTTCAGAAGAACATTTAAATAAGTACTTACCATCACAAAGTGTATCTCTTATTCACCAGGACAAGTAAGCACAGTTAATTTCCTGCATGTACTTCAATCTTTATTCTCCAGACAGAACATGTCCACACACCGATAAGTTAGCCAGAATATAAACCTAATACACTATCCAGTATATCAGTGTATTAAAAGGAATATTTTAATTAGCCTGTTGTTTTATGTGTTTGAACACCTCTGTGGAATCAATGGCATTTCATGTGAGGAAGAGGAGCTTGTCACGTCTTTCAGATTTCAGTATTTCGACATTTTCTAATGTTTCATTATTAGAACAGAATACGACTGAATTTCTGAATATGACTTCTGTTTTGGCTATAAAAGTGTAAAAGTGAGAGACCATTTGGAAAATGAAATCTGAATGCTCCTTACAGTGTTGCCAGGTTCATAGATGCCCAACTTAGCAGCTTGTTGTGCTGAATAGATTACTGTGCTCACTCAGTTTTGAATTTGCTGCTACCAGTCTATTCTTTTAAAATTTTTATAAATAGTCTTTTGAAAGGTTCTATAAAGCTACTGTTTCTCAAACCTCAACCAGGCTAGAGTCTCTCAAACGAGAGGAAAATGGAGTGTGTATAAAGAGGAATCTTCAGCCCCAGTGGTGGTACTGAAGTTATTTTGCCAAGGCTAAAAGAGGAGATCAAAAGACACTGATCTGTTAAAAGACAGACCCTAAATAAATGGATGTATTTGTACAATGACAAGAGGGAGCTTATGATGCGTTAGTGGGAAAGCTTGCAAGCCATGCAGGCTGATTCCGAGGCAGATACAGCACGAGAGCTTTGTGGAAACCCGAGCTGCAGATCTGCACTGCACAAAATTGAGGTCAACCACACACGTTTCGCAATCGGGGCCACTTGAATCTGAAATACAAAGTGGTGAAATCCTCTTTGTGCTCCCACTTTCGGAAATAAGCTCCAAGATTCCCTGCTCGGCTCTGGTTGTGTAGCAGTGTTTCAGTGGCTCATCAGAGTTCTGACTTCCCGTTCTGGCAGAGGGGCTCTCGGAGTGGGGAAAAGAGAGGCCAGCGAGGGAGGTTTCTTCTCTGCATCCTTTCAGTTGGGATGGAGGTTTTCCTGTTCCTCTGATTATTCACTGGATCCTTCCGAGCTGGCATTTTACATCAATCTGTGCCATCACTTCCCTCAGCCACATCGTGTAACGCTGCTGCTTATACTGGAATCCACAGCCTGAATCTTCTTTTTTTAAGTGGCCATGCCTATGAAGCTTGGCCTATGAGGTTTTTAAAGTTTTTTTCTGTATTAAGATAGTGCTCATGAGATTGACCTAATTCAGAGAGTTAATGCAGACTTCTTCCTCTCTTCTTAATAAATGACTTTTACAGAGAGAAGGATGCAGAATAGAGGGTAATTCGCTCACATGAACATCTCCATTAGTTGCAATGAGTTCTGTTTCACAGAATCACAGAATATTCTCTGTTGGAAGGGCCCTACCAGGATCACCGAGGTCCAACTCCTGCCCCTGCACAGGACAGCTCACAAGTCACATCTTGTGGCTGAGTGTTGTCCAAACACTTGGTTCTGTCTGTTAAAGTTCTGGTCTGTTGATGAAAAACCAAACCAACAAACCAAACCAATTTGGGGCACTTAACAATTATAGAATTTTATCATTAATATACACTAAATATGTTTTCTCACTGTTCCATCTCAGATTGAAATCTCATTGCAAAACTGAGCAACTTCTCAAAAATGTACATTCTTTTTTTCTTTTTTTCTTTCTTTTTCCAAGAACTGGTGAAGGACAAATACAGACTTATGTCCAAAATTCTAGCTCTTCTCCAAACAATTACATTACTTCTCTTTTTAGAAATGCTGGTAACAATACCTTCAAATAATAAATTGTTTGTATTTATTACTGAAGGCAAATATCTCTAAATTTCAGACTTGTCTTTATATTTCTAATGAATGGGGAATTCCTGTTCGTCATGTTAAAAGTGAAGACAAATACTCTAGTTATCCAGGAAAGTGATGCATTTATAGTTTTGGCATGTTGGTTTATTAGAAAGCAGTATCAGCACCTGTAAAATACCCCGTACTGTTCTTCCCCACTGTTACCCATTTTGTGCTCTTGGTAAACACAGAGCTGGTTTTACAGAAGATTATTTCTCTTACTTCTCATGCTCACAGACAGTTGTGAAATTTTCTGAGAGCAGGTTTTCTGTGGAATAAGCACAGGAATTACCAGGGCAGTGGTCAATGGGCTCCTGGCACTCTGTTAGCACCAGCTGTGCTCCGAGCAGATCCATGCTCACATCATCCTTCTGGTACACCTTATCTTGGCACAGAATGCCAGGGAAATGGTTTTTCTGTGGGGAAGGACACTGGAATGAAAATATTTTGTTTAACCTAATCTAATTGTAGTCATGCTGAATTTTATGTCCTCCCAAATGATCCGGGGAGCTTTCTCTTAGTCTCCAATCAAGCAATTCTGAAATGTCATGTCTAAATATTGTATTTTATGATGCACATTAGCATGGTTTGGATAGAACCTACACCCTCCTGTGCGTGTGAACATACACATCTCTTGCCATTAAAGATGAGATGAGTTGAAAAAAAAAACCCACCCCACAAGAAAAACCCATCCATCAGGTGACACTTGTGCAGAGAGCTGTGAAGGCATCAGAGCAGTAACGAACGGCTGTAAAAATCCCATTTGATTCCTCTTCCTGCCTCCTTGGTGGGAACAGAGCTGGTGCAGAATGACTGGGCTGCAAACCAAGAGAGGGAGTAAACAAATTCCGATTCCATTTGGAACTCAGATTTGAGAAAATGCTGTCAGGGAGAATCAAGTGTGGGAGAATGGAACAGAATTGTTTAGAAGGGGGAAAGGGCAACCTGCAAAGAAAACAAAAGATATAAACAGTAAAAACAGAGATGCAAAAATTGAGAGTATGAAGTGACACGATCCACTACTTTATTGAAATGCTTTCTTACCAGTTTAACTCAACTGAATCCCAGGAAGCTGAACTGGCAAAATGCTCATGATTTTTAAGGAGTTGCAGTAAAATTATACTGCTCAAGCAATTTGGACAAATGAGTTAAAAG
This sequence comes from Pomatostomus ruficeps, assembly GCA_013400735.1. Classification (NCBI taxonomy): domain Eukaryota; kingdom Metazoa; phylum Chordata; class Aves; order Passeriformes; family Timaliidae; genus Pomatostomus; species Pomatostomus ruficeps. Next base: position 12,700 of record VYZT01011796.1, read on the forward strand.
CTTGCTAACAATAGGGGTGTCCTAAGGGGAAAAAAAAATTGCTCTCAACAGAAAGAAGTGTCAAATCAGTTTTATTTGGTTTAATATTATCCTCCTTCAGCATTCCAGATAGTGAAAATACTAGGGACTAGTTTGTTCCCTTGTTTCAAGAGGTTTTATTTTATCTTAGGAGTCAATGAAGAGAATTCCATTGACTGCAGAGGATTTAGCTCAGGCTCAGACGAAAGAGGGGATGATGAGCAGATATTTCTCCCTTCACTTGCTGGGTGACAAATAAGCTCTGTGCACTCATACTCTGCTCATTAATGCTCTGATTTGTTTACTTCACAAATTGGCTTCTAAAGCTGCCAATGCTTCCCTGCTGCACCTCCATTCAACCAGGTTATCAGGAGCTTCACCTTAGAGGTTCCCTTTGCATCAGTTTGAGTCCTTTTTGGCTATTCTCTGCCTAATTTCAGGTTATAGCTATGAGTTCCTAATTAAGTAGTATCTGAAGTGTTTAGGAAAAGCTGGTATTCTTTATACTGTCTTAAATCTGAGGTCTAAATTTCAGACTGTATGCTTCCTGTATGACTTAACTAATTCCAGCAATTGTCCCTGATATTGATCTGAAGAGTCCAGCATTAGAAGGAGCAGGAAATGTTTTAATGCAGCATCACTCAGAGAATTTGCACACCCATGGAATATAAGAAAGCAGCGATGTGAGGGAATAACCTGAACTGGAATCAGGTTGTCCCTCTGAAGGAATGGATTGGAGTTTAAACATTTGACCATGCCTGTCTTTTGTTCCATTCACCAAGCTGAAAGTTTTGGAAGGTGCCCAAGCCAAGAGAAGAGGAAATGGGCACAAATTGAAACACAAGAGGTTCCCTCTGAACAGAAGGAAAGAATTTTAACTGAGGGTGGCTGCGCACAGGCTGCCTGGAGAGGTTATGGAGTCTCCATCCTTGGAGATATTCAAAAGCCATCTGGACACTCTCCTGGTCAGACTCATCTGGGTGAGCCTCTTTGAGCACAGACATGGAGAAATGATGAGTTCCAGATGTCTCTGCCAGCCTTGACCATTTTGTGATTCTGTAAATAATAACATTCATACTTTTATAATACTTCTGTTTATATTTTGCACCTTAGAAACAAGCTTGATCATTCTTTAATGAAGAAAGTTCTGCATAAACATCATGGTCCTTCCTACCTTAAATTGACAGAGAAGGAAAACATCCAGAAGACAATTTTCTGCTTTGTAAAAATTAATTAAAATCTATAAGCCTCGCTGTCTAGATGACGAAATTCAGATGAAAAGGATGATTTGCTCGATGTTCCTGACAGTGACAGGAACACCAGCAGTGTGCCGTGGTTTCCTGGCTTAAATGGAAAGTGGTGATTTCAGGGACTGCTCTGTGCACGGTTTAAATGGGTTGGAGAGCTTTGGAACACATCTGCAACCTCCACTCAGTCCCCTGGCCCTTAAGGTGTCTGCTGGACTCTTAACCTTGTGCTCAGGCAGTGCTCTGTGCATGTTCTTATCGCCGTGCCCTTAGAACTTTCTTGCCAGCTCCTAAATTGCCAATCTTTTCCTTAAGCAGTTGGTTTTGTAGCTTTTGATCTCCTCATTTTCTCATCTATCTTCTGTTTCCACCTTGCCTTTTCAAATTCATTCTCCTGCTTCTCTCATTTGATCCTGCGGTATTTTTTGTGACATTATCTTCCCTTCAAGCCTTTTCCCTGAACTATTTGGCCCAATTTGCTCTCCTGTTTAATCCATTGTGTTCAGCGCCTTCCATTTCATGCTGAGAGAGCTCTTAGCACTCCCCTGTTCTACCCCACACTGTTCTAGTGTGAGTGCAGATAACCCTTTCCATGAGCAAAAATTTGATATACAGAACTCAAATTTGGTGGAGTGGAACCAGATCACATCAATACCAGCAAAATGAGTCCCTCAGCTTATGAAATTAAAGCTTTTCTTTCTAAAAAAATGCTGACTGAGACCAGTAAGAGAAGCACATCTTAGAGACATTATCAAAGCTTAAAAACTTTTAAGTTTTCTAAATAGCATCACAGTAAAACAACAGCTTGATTAGAATGGCAGAAGTTCAATATGGCTTTCCCTAAGTTTGTAGAAGTGTTAAGAAATATCCCTTTGACAACATTTCAGGTTGGCTTCCAGATCAGAAGAATGTGACTTTTTTTTTTTTTTTTTTTGCCTTCTGGTAAAGAAAGCAGAAGGAATGGTGTTTTCCAGATTCCTTTATATCTAGGAACTTATTTAAATTAAAAAATAAAAAATGAAAGGCATAATATTTGTGCATTTAATCTAATATTCACTAGCTGTTGACATAACGGTTCCCTGTGCAATCGTATACAATTTCAATTAATAGTTTTAATTAAGTGCTGTTTTAACCTTCAATCTTCTTTTCCACTTTTGCTGTTACAGTCCTCAATGATGGACTATTCTTAGCTCTCTTTATTATTTTCCTTTCTCCTCCGTTTAAATTTTTGCTGATGATTTTTTGTATTTCCTGTTAACACTGTTTCCTTCTTATCCTGATTTTGCCATTTTATTAGAGCTACTCCTCACCACCAGTCCTGCCCTTTAAATGGCTTTTTTTGTCTATGCTGTTTTATTTTTACACCTTTGTTCATTTCCAAACCTGCTCCAAACAGATGTATTTATTTCAAAGATTTTCAATATGTGTTTATAGTGTAAAAATGGTAAAAAATCAGATTCTATTTTTTACTACAAAAAGTGCAACTTTTTTCTTTCCAAAGGAATCATTCCCATCACAGCACATTCATTCTTTTTCCTCCATAACACAAAGTTAAGGAAAGGGGTTTTTTTGTTGGGAATGGATCTTACATTTTGGTGGGTTTTTTCTGGCAATTCACACTGACTTTCTGGCTTTTTTTTCAGAATTTCAAAACTCAAATACGCTTTCTGCACAAATGTCATTTGATGTTATTTAAGATAAAAGCAGGATGTTTAATTTAGCGAGAAATTCTTGTTCTTATAATACATTCCAGGATAGACGTTTTACAACACCGCCAACTTTGTTTTCACTTAATTGCATGTCATGTAAGAGCTTCCACAATATTGAAAATTGTTCTCTGTGGTTCTTCCCTTTCATTTCTTCACCTGCCTTACAAAGGCAATTTTTATCTGGTCCTCACTTCCATAAAATTTTTAATACAGTTATCCTTACATCTATCTTCACAGTTAGAGGAATTACAACAACTCCATTTTATTTATTGAACCTGAGTAGAAAACAGAACTGCGAAGGGTGTAAAGAAGTCAAGAAGTTGTCTCCTCCATCTCCTGTGATAAGACAAGATTATCTAAGCGTGTGATAATAGTGTGACAAATAATTTGTCTAATTTGGCCTTTAAAACCTTCGATGTGTACTTGCTCATTTGTTTCTCCTAAACTACTTAGGCTTCCTTAACTAGATACTAAATTTCATGTAATTCATGCCGTTTGTCAGTCTTCTGTATGACGAGCTGGTTTTTTAACATGTTTGTGGTTCCTCTTTGTTTGCTGAAAGCTTTCAAGAATAATTCCTCCTGTTCCATCAATGAGGTAGAAAAAGATATTTGCACTCATCTACTGAATTCTACTCCATGCACAGCTCTCTTTACAACTGAGCTCTAAGTGTGGTTTTTCAGCCAGTTCTGCCCTCAACTTTTCACAATTTCCTGGATCTGCATTTTACTTCTGAAATGGCATAGGAGATAGTGTGGCAAGACTCAATAAAGCAGAATATCTGCTATTTGCTGTGTGTCTCCTATGCAGGCGCTTTGCTCACAGGAGGTAATCACCTCTCAGCATTTACTTAAGCGGGTTCCTTCTCTCTCCTCCACTGCTGAACTCACACTTTCTCTTTCCCAAGCGGCCTTTCTGAGCTAACAACCCCCTTCATTCTCAAACAGCCACGGGGAACCTGTGAGCACTCGTGGAAGGGCACAGGAGCAAGAAAGAGGCAAAATCCTTTCTGGCTGGGGATATAAAACTGAAGGGTTTGTGTGCCCTCGGTGAAAATGTTCCGTGTAAGCCACGTGTAAGCAGCCCAAGCTGCCTGAGCCTCCGTGGACTTGAGAGAGAGCAGAGGAGCTGTGACTGGACATGGAACTGATCCCTCTCAGAGGAGGTTGGTGCTCCCAGGGAAAGTTGGTGATTTTTCTTGTTTAATTAGAGAAAATTTATCTGTGTTTTGACTGGATGCTTATAGGTTTAGCATGTATGTACCTTACATGGGCTATTAGATTCTTCTTTTCATTTTTAAAATCTATTTAATTAATAAATTATGGGGGGGGAAGGTAGTATCTCCAGATGTAGCATAGATTGAGATATACAGATTTAACCATCCCCAGATGTGTTGTGGATGATCTGCAGATGGCAGAATTCTCACTGCAAGGTTCTCTGCTGCAGAAGGAAGGGCTGTGTTTGGGATCTGATATCTCCAGGTGTGGATGGCTGCGTAGCCCTGTGTTGCTCAAATCACTGCAGGATTTGCCAATCAATGCTTAGGAACTGATTATTTCAAAATATCATTCTCTCTTTTTCAACATGATAATAATGTAAAGGTGAGCCTTTCTTTTTTCTCTGTCAGCTGGGAATAGAACACATTTCCCTGATTCTCCTACGTCTGCATTGCTCTCTTCCCTTCCTTTCCATGTATTCTGAATGCTCGGCCGTCAGCAAAGCGTAAATTGGAAGTGCAGGCTTGGTTTTAATTTGCTACATATCCTAAGGTGCTCTATTTACAGAAAACAGTTGATTTCTTTGCCCTGACCTGTTTGTCTGGGCAGGAATTTAATTTGAAAAGACTTAAAAGTTCAGTGAAGGAAAGAAAAAAAGTTTTAGGCAAGAGGCGTCCCTGTCACAAGGTTTTCATTCTCTTTCTGTCCTTTCTTATGTAAATTTGGAGGCCTCTTTGGTATTTATAAAGTTCTAGGTGACATTTGTAATGAAAAGGAAGTTAATTAATGAGATTATTGACAAGTCTTCAATTTTTCCCAGCCTCTGTTACATCCAGAATGTTGACCATCACCATAATTCTTCACTGGTAAAACCAAAACCAGCTGGTGGTGCAGATCAGCTGAGGGGATGCACAGTGAAATGCTGCCTTCTGCAAGGGCTGTACACAGGATAATGGCACAAAACAATTTTCCTTTTAGGAAATAGGATAATTCGAGGGGGAAGAAAAAAGAGAGAAAGAAGTTTAGCAAACAACAGACACGAAACAAAACAAAAAGGCTGAAATGACTGCGGTATTGAGTATTTGTCAGGCTGTATATAAGCAGTTCATACAGAGGTTTCAGAGGTGATGTCAGCCCACTCCAGCATTGACCAGGGAGTCAATACTTGTTTTGTTTAAAGGCATTACTGATTAGCTTGAATTTTTAGTGGTTTTGTTTTGTGTTATTAGTAAACAGGCAAAAATTTATTTTTACAAAAATCACTCATTAGTAGCCTGTACTTGAATTTCTTGCTCAAGTTAAAATTATCATGACAACTGGTAATATTTATGTAACATAGGGTAGCATTTAGTTTTGGGAAGGCATGAGCATCACAAAACATTTAAGATGAGAGAAATACAGTAACAAGACATTTTAGAACAAGAAATTTTCGTGACTTGTAATGACACATCAGCCAGTGGATTGCATATCTGCCTTTCAAAAACAGCTCTGGTAATTTGCTTTTCCCCACTTTGAGACAGATACCTTTTTGTCCTCACAACACGTGAAGGACTGAGAAGACAAATGTCCATTTCTCTGTGGGAAATAAGCAAAGTAACTGAAGAAGGAAAATAAATCTACCTCCAAATCGGTTTGCATAATTCTTACCAACTTCAAAGTCCTTGGGAATACAAAAAAAATACTAAATCTGGTGTAGGGATTGGAAGTGCATTGTGCAGGACAGCATGGGATCTGAGGGCAATTTAAATAAGGTCAATACAGCAGTGGTTAAAACAGCAAGAGAAAGTTGTTTGCTGTAGCTTCTGTCCTGTTTTCATTCTCCTTCCATGCCAGGCCAATTCTCCTGATGAACATAACTGAGAAGTTATTAGTGCCAGTATTCACAGTTTTTGTGACAGAAACTAAGTGCCAATTCTTCTCGAATATGAGGAGAAATAATTCATAATGCCTTTGTCAGATTATTGGAATACAGACATATATATCTTATAGCAGCAAGTGGGGTTGCAAAAATTGAAAAATTGTCGTAAGCACCAAGAGACTCATAAATGTCAGGAAGAAAATTCAGCTGTCTCCAGCATTCAGATTTGAGGAAACTCACTGCAAATTTGCCACCGTGCCTAGAGATCGAAGGGTGTCCTTGTCATTTTTCAGAATTAATCAGGAGATCTTGACACACTTCTAAAATAATTCTAGGAAAAGAGAGAAACTTTGCCAGAATTTTAAATTGAAATATCACAAGCTTGAATTTAAACTTTGACCGTCATTACGGGGAAGTTGAATAGAATTTTATTGTGTCAGGAGATTGATAGAGTGATTGGCGTCACAGTGCAAGGCCAGTGCTGTGATAACAAAAAGTGTCTGTCCCAAAAAGTTGTAACAGAAAAGAGAGACGATTACGAGGCTGAGGCAGAATAAATTCTGTAAGTGGGATAAATAGAATTCTACACCCAGAGGATTCTTCTGTGTTGTTTTGGTATGGGTTGTGGTGTAATAATGAGAGGTCCTCCAGTATGGGAAGGGAAACTTTGAAGAAAAATAATATATAAAGGGAAAAATGCTGGGGAAAAAGAGAATATATAAAATGACCTCAAGACAGTCAATTGAGAGAGAAGAGAAAGAGCAGTCAGATAGCCTTTTCAAGAGAAAGTTTCTTTAGAACCAGAGAAATTTCTCTTTACAACCATAGATTTTTAAATTATGAACCTATTGATAGGAAAAATAATATGTATTTTTCTCTAACACCACAAATAACAAGCTATGGTATGTCAACGACATGTAATCATTAACACTTTTTTTATCATTAAACTAAAATTAGTTTTCATTAAGTAATTAATCAATTAATTTTGAAGCAAGAGACAGTCCTGAAAATGGGAGTCTTTTACAGATGGCTTATGATCACCACTAGAGGTAACACATAGTGACTGCTCTATTTACGGGATTATTGGCTGAGCTCTTGTTTCAGCAAAACACATCAATTCATTCTTTACGTGAAATTTCAGGGCCTGTATTGGTGTTTTCTGGTTTGTTTTTGAGAGACGGAGAGGAATCACATCTTTGTTGTCTGTGAATGTCTGTAAATGAAATGTCTTTGGTAACACAAATAGCAAATGAAAAAAGATCACAATTATTGTTAGAATTATCATTAGATGCTTCTCACCCTTTGGATATCACAGCCTTAGTGGTTTTTTTCTCTTGTGTTTTTAGGAATAAAAGTGCTACTCACTACAACTCCCACTCCTTTGGGTTCTAGCCTTGCTTACCTTCGCTGTGTTACTGATATTTTTCCCCCACAACTCCACAAAGATGTTTGTATGCATAATGAAAGGATAATTATAAACTTCACATAGAATTTTGGTTTCTAAGGCTAAGTATTTTCAGAGCCAGGAGGTGCTGTGAGTGCTTTATGATTACATTTACCAACAGCAGGACAACACACACTTCAGTGTATTCAAAGGAAAACATAATCAGGTAGCCAAAGGAGGACAATTATCTTTCATACTAATTGGCAAGTTCCTTTTAACCTTTAATTAACTGTGAATTTTCAATAGGTCTGAATATTCTTGTTAGGTTTCTTGCTGGTAGAAGGTCATGGAAATATCTTTTCTCTTGATTGCACAGATGCAGTATAAATAAAATATAGGTGCATATACAATGTATAAGGTCATAATCCTCATCTGCACTTTGAAGTGCATAAAGTACGGAAATCTTACGCTGCTGAAAGCACTGGTGCTGCCAGGAGTTTTTACTTGTAGCTTCAAAAGAAAATTCAAATGGAGTTTGCATTCTCAGTTTGTTTCTCTTGGCACATTTTTGATACAATCAGCAGCAGTTACTTGAAAGGCTCAGAAGTGATTAGCATAGAGCCTAATATGCTTTCTTTAGATGCCGTCCTGGAGAATATTCCCCGCAGAGCAGAGGTTAAGATGCACAGAAGAAACAAAACGCTGCTCTCCTGAGTGCTGAGTTATTCAGCATTCCAGAGCCGGCTTCCTTCCAGACGTGCTGCTCCCTTCGGGTGGGTGGTTCATTAGCAAAACCCCGAGAAACGCTGCTTTTTCGAAAGCTTTCTGCCATATTAGCTCTGCAGCCAGATATTTCACTGTGCCACGTGTTCGCACGTGTTTGTCCTGTAGACTGATGTGCTCCGTAGGCATAAATAAAACATCCAGGAGATCCTGGTAGGGAAAGGTGTTAGAAAAGAAAGGTTTGGATCAAACCCCCATGACACGTTCTGCAGGTGCACAGGCAGTAGCAGTGTCCTGGGGTGGTTTGATGCTCTGTATTTCCCCATCAGCTGCTGATGCCCAGGAATGGCTCCTGTGACCTTGAGCTGGCACGGAGAAGTAGCCAGAGAAAGTACTGGCACGGTTTGGTTTTATCTCTTTGAGATAAAGCGCAAGTTTTTTTGTTTTCTCTTCCTTTTTTTTCTTTTCCCCAGTAGTCTGAGAGTCCAGCTGTGAGTTAGGACAGAGGGGGGTTTTTTCCCTTCTCACTGGAATTGCAGTTTTTTGGGGATTTTTTCCCCTCTTTTTGGACTGTTTGGCTTGGGGTTTTTTCCTGTCCAGAAAATCAGACCATCTCTGGGGGAGACAGTCAGAGGACCGTCACCAGGAGCTGCTGGACCCCTNAGGACCGTCACCAGGAGCTGCTGGACCCCTGGCCCAGCCAGGCCAAATGCTCAGGAGGAGCTAAACCAGAGAAGGAAGGGACTCTAAAATCCCCCATCTTTCTCCACAGCAGAGAAGGTTTACTATCTGATAGTATTAATTTTTTTTCCTTGTGCCTGCATGCACCTTGCTTGTTAAATAAACAGTTCTTTTTTCACTTCCCTCCAAGATGATTGTAATTTCGAACCTTGGCTGTTACTTGTCTCAAACTGAGACAAGTAACAAGCAAGACCTCAGACCATTCCGGTCCTGTGGGTTCCATTGATCTGTTTGCTGATTAAACAGCACAGGTACCAGAGCAATCCACGTCATGCATGGCATGAGCAGCCCCTCGTTCCCAGCAGCTCCTCGTTCCCAGCCCTGGGCAGCTCCAGCTAAAGGGCACCGGGGAATCCTGGCACTGCTCTTTGAGCCCGCAGCCTCCACCTTTCCTTGTGACCAACTCCTGCTCTTTGTTGTGCTTTTTGCCTTCACATTGTCGTCTCATTATGCAGCTGACTGCATGTAACTATCTCTGTTTTAGGTAAATACTGCTAGAACGAATTTTTGTGTACTTTGAAACCTTTTCCTGGTCAAATGCCACCTCTGAGATGCCTTGTTTCTTGTTTGAAGCGTCATTCACATATTCATTTTTTGTTGTCTTGCACCAAATCCCATCAGAGCAATCAGGTGACCAGAGCTTTGCATTGGTGGATTTTCTGATTACCTGAGGCACAAGGAAGAAAGAGAATATGTGCAGCCTGTTGCCCAAATTGCTGTTTTTAACAGAATCACTCAGACATTTAGGGCAAGAGAGACTGTCCAGTGTAAAACACAGCAGAATGTTGTTCTGCAAAAGAAAAATTAGAAGTCAGGATAACCTTGGCTTCCTTTTGTCTTTCTAAACACATCCAAAGTCTTAGCTCTTCTTACTTTGGTCTCAGGTACTGTGTGCATAACCCAGCAGAATTAACTGATGAAGCCCTTTCACCTCACTGTGTATGATAAAAACCTATTTTCGTAGAGAAAGAACATTTGCTAGGCTGTACAAGAGCCCACTGGCAAACTGGTTCCTAAATTGCTGTTGTGGAAAAATTGGGACTACATTCCTGCTATATGTTGAATTATGGCAGTGGCAGTGTTAACAATAATTTTAAGGAATGAAGACTTTTGTAGGATATTTTGGTTTTGCAAAAATCATAATATCACTGTAAGTTGATAGAAATTTTTTTAAATTCTGATAATGTCTTAACAAAAATGAGAGAAACAAAAGATTTTTAGTAAAATAGGGTTGTGACAACATTTAAACTTGCTTGTATAGAGTAAAAAAAAAAAGATGTAGACCATAGAAGATCTGGCATTACTGACTATATATTAGTTTTGTTTAAAATATAACTTAGTCAGAAAATCAGAATGGACTGTTTATGATCTGTCAGTCTTCTCTTCCTTTGGAATCAAGGCTATTTTTTGGAAACTATTTGGTGTGCTAAGGGCCAAAGGGCTCACAAAGGTCATCTGTGGAATCTGTATTTTAGACCTGCTGTGCTACAATGAAATAAAGTGACATCACCTGGTGCTTTTTGTCATTCTCCTGATGCCAGCAGCGTTCACAGAGGTGAGAGATGTGGAGCAGTCCCACTAGAGACTTATGTGGGGATATAAAGAAAAAAGTGATTCTATTAAGAGGAATACAACCTGTTAGGAAATTACACACCGAGGGAATTAGATCTCGTGCTCACAGGTGAATGAAACACCGTGCCTTGCAAATAGCACATCTTCTCAGCATGGATTAGGAAGGCACAGTCATTCTCGGCGGAACCCTGGAGAGGGGAAAATAAAACATTTTCAGAAATTGCGAAATTTGCTTTCCTGGATTTCGCGTGATGTGACAGGCCAGATCATTTTGGCTGTTCTCACGCTGATGATTGTCTTTCCTTACAAGCAGTTCCACTAAAAATATGAGATTATTCACTTAGGCAAAAAGCATTTTCAAAATTCTGGATAGACAAGCAAGCAGGAAGGATTTGTCACCACTTAGCAGCATTATTTTACAGCCTTTCCTTTGAAAAGAGTGCAAGATGCTTTAGGATTCTGACTCCTGAGCTGTAACCAAGCTGTAACCCTTTATCAGCAGTTGCACTTCTTTTTCAAACTAACAGCTTTTCAAGAAAAACACAGAGACAGCAAACAAAATATTCCTGCCATGTCCAAGATGGAGTGTGGGCCGATTGTTGTGGAGGTTCTGTGGAACTTTTGTGTGGCTCCAAAACCTCTGCACCAGCCTTGAGGGGAAAGATTTGCCCAACCTTTGTGTCAGCTTGTGTGGGTGTTTTAATTGTATTGCTCTGGTGCACTTGAGAGGCTCCAACCACAGCCAGAATGCCCAACACTCACTGGTTCCCTGACATTTAGCAGAACAGGACTGCCTAGAACAAGCTCAGTCACTTCCAAGAACAGGAATATCTGCCCCTTACTAATTTCTTGCAAGGAAATAGATCATATTTCCTTGAGGGACTGATAAGCTCTGTTTCTAATGATAAATACTGTTTGTACAGATCTGAGAATTAAGAATTTTATTTGTAACCTAGACTAGTGATATCACTATTTTACATGGCAAAAAATAGGTCAAATTTTTTACTTTCTTCCCAGATAAAAAATTTCAAATGGTAAAAAACCCCATCATTTTATCTCAAAAGTAGCTGTACTTACGAAATCAAAGATCAGTCCGTAAGCAAAGTATAATACAGCCTAAAGTAAAGAACTGGATCTAATTTAGCAATTAGACTGATTTTAAAGCACCTCATTGGGGAAGGAAAAAAAAAAGAAACCCCTAAAAATTAAGGATTTTTAAAAATGTTGCTTTACCTTTCGCTTTTAGAGAAGTGATGATACTCTTGCTGCAGGAAGCATCAAAGACCAGGTCAAAAAACACCAGGAGGCTGCGTTTGCTTTTCTCCTGGTCTGTGTTTAAGAGTTTGAGCGTTGTGAATGAACCAAGTGATCATTAGAGCTGTTTTCTTTGCATGTCACTCTGAAACACTGGCTGGGAGAGCTGTAAAATCAGGTGGAATCTGAAAATTAATGGATTATAAGGATTGGCAGTGATTGTGAGGCTCAGTTTGCTGGTTGTGCCTGTGTTCAGCTGCTTTGTTGCAGCTTGCTTGCTCTCTCAGAAACATTCTCCCTCATTGTTTCAGTTTCAAAGAATCTTCTCAGTCAAAGCAGAACTTCCTCATTTTTCTCTGGAAGGAGCCCACTTCTGTTATGTAAAAGCAGCCATTGTCCTGGAGGAAAAGATTATTTAAAGATGTTAATTGCTAGATGGGAAGCATCTTTATTTTAGCAAAGTACATTTTCTTCTTCACGGGTGTTTCTTCTAAAGGTAAAACCAGACCACATCTCCCACTGCTACCTGAATCTCACATGGTTGATCAAATCTAGGGCATAAATCACTGTATTTTTGTATTTCTGTTCTACATCATCTGCTCTAGAAAGCTGAGAAGTACAATTCCAAACCCTGGAATTTGTTACAAAAGCCAGGTCTGGTTGTTTTTATGTCAAAGGCTCCCATGGAGGGTCAGAGCAGGGAGAGGGACACGAGGGACATTCCCCCAGACAGGCCCTGAGCCCGTCTCTGCCTCTGACTCTCAAATGCTCACCTCTAATTATGCAAAACTGCTCTTTGAAAAGGCACCAGGTTATTCCTACAGGCCGAGGATTTTACTGACCACTGCTTGAGCGCACCAGGACGTGGAATCCCTGACCTTTTCCTTTCTTACCCCGTCTCCCCTGGTGCTTTCACCCAGGGATCCCTTTTTGGCTCCTACGAGCACCAGGGGCACTTGGCAGCAGCTGAGCCTGGCAGAGGAGCTGCAGTTTCCCCCCAAACTCAATGTTAGCCTTGTAATAAACAAACACAAACCACAGCAGTCGTTGGAGGAAATAGGGTGTTGACAAGTTCAATTTTTTGATAAAAATGAGCTGTTTGTTTATAAAGAAGACCAGCAATGTTTGGAGGAGACAGAGTGTTGCTCTGTATTTTGAAGGTTATGAAGTTCTGCTAAATTTTCCTAAGCTCAAAGGCAGACACAAATGTGACCAGCATTGACAAATGGCTTCCCTTGTCCTTCACAAGCACTGAGAACTTGGACAAATAGACATGATTCATTCTGCTTTCATTGCACCCTCATCTTCAGGGTTTTGTCTTTTACCTATGCAGGAAAAAGCCCAAAAAACCAAAAAACTAAAAAAACCAAACCAAAACAAACCAAAACAAACCCCAAAAAACAACAAAACAAAAAACAAAAACCAAAACCAAAAACAACAAAACAACAAACAAAAAAAAAACCCCAAACAAACAAAAAACCCCAGGTTTACAAACTGAAGCTTTGGTACAAATAGTCAGGAAAATGAATTAAATGTATTTTATAGCACATACCTGCTGTAGTAATGTTGATTATTCAAAGCAAAGTGTAAGCATCTTTGATCAAACCGGTGAATAAATCCAAGAATGAGAGCAGATAGTTTATTGAGCCTGACTATCTTCCGTATCTCTGATGCAGCTTTGTGCTCTTCTCTATTATAAGTGGTTTGCTGCTTTTGGGGTATTTTTCTTTTTTCCCCCAAGAGTAAGAACTGTTAGGACACTGTACAGTGTTTTTTCAAACAGTATTTCCTGATGTTTTCAGAATTCTAAGGTTGTGCATTTTTGCTACTTTACCTGAGCCTCCAAGTGCATCCTCTCGCTTGGAACTCCTGATGGAGGGTAAACAAGATTTCATTTCTTTTCTTGCAGGTTTGCCTGTGACAGGTGATAGTACAGAAACGTTATTTGTCAGCAGGAGCTCGATAAAGGTGTTGAGCAGTTAAAGCTGGTCAGACACAGTTTAGTTTGGTCTCACTTTCCATTCACGGCTGTAGGAAATCTCCCAACAAAGGCCTGTGATGGCAGAATCTTATAAAAGTTTAGAAAATTTGTTTGCATAAAGCCCAAAACCAAAGAAACTTCGGGTGCAATGGCTCTCTCAAAGGTTTCCTTTTCATATTTCATTTCTTCCTGTCTACGGACAATTTTGAACCAACACAGGGGACGCCTTTTCCTTGCAATGTTTTCTCACTGTCATTAGACAGCACAAAAAGTTGGCAGGTGGCTTGATCAACTGAACTACACTGCTTTTGAGGATGTTATTAATATATTTTCCTATATCTTGTTGACTTAATGGTATTTATCTAAGTGCTTTGAATCATATTTTCCCCTTCCACCATCAATTTAGATTGTAAGTGCTTTGGGGCAGGAAGTGTATGTTTGTATAATGTCTATACATTAGAGAAGAGGCCATTATATATTATATAATATATA
>VYZT01011797.1:0-31201 GCA_013400735.1 Pomatostomus ruficeps
TGAATGGCACAACATTCCTGTTCCCACACTTTCAAAGAAAGTGCAGAGCCAAACTGTCTAGGATGAAACATTGTTATGACTAAAGCCCACTCTCTTCTGACCTTGTAAACAGCGGTCCAAGATTGGGCCTTTTGAGCTCTCCCGGACCACAGCGGGCCTGTGACTAGCAATCTCCCTCTGAGTGGGACACCTCTCAGAGCCAGCAAACCCTCAGGTTTGCTGTGCCTGGAGGGTCACCAAAACATGACGTATCCCGGGACAATATCCCCACTTCTCAAGGCCTGATCCTTCACCCATCAGGAGATGCAAAGGCATTCGAAGCGAATATTTCACTGATCTGTGAGGGGAATTTTTCACATGTACCTTGCTTGCACTGTTTTTGTCTGTGTCCATGCCCCAGCACATATGTTACAGAAAATCTGAGAGAAATACTGCTGTCTTAGATATTTAAGTAACTTGGATATCTAAGTAAGTTAGGCCTGTAAGTAAGGTTAAGTTACAGTTATAAACTTAAGTGCTGCTAAGTGTTGTTCTTTTGCTAAGTTGTTAAACATAAGTTATAAGCTCAGCTAAGTGTTGCCAAGTGTCCTTCTGTTAAGTTGCTATGTTCAACATCAAAGTTAAACTTAGGTTAAATGCTGCTATTCCTCTGTTAGATTGTTACGGTTAAGCTATAAATTAAGCTCAGTTGGGTATAAGTTAAGCGTTTCTCCTATGTTAAATTGCCAGGTTTAAGGCATAAGTTAAGTTGAAGTACTATTAAGTTTGAGTGTTGTTAAGCTTTTAGGCCGTGTTCCTTTTCATCCTTGCCTGCGCTGTCTTTTGTACACACACACACATGCCCTAGATAGCTCTCAGTTCATTTCTGTTTTGATTGCCTAGATTTTGTTTGGCGTTGTTGCTTGTTTTCCCTTGTTGCGCCTTAGCTGTCCTGTAAGTAGTAGAGTGAATCTTGCCAATGAACTTGTCATGCTTTGTCACTTAATATTAAATCTGACTTTTGCTCATCCCCTTGCCAGTAATTTTTTAAGTGATCTCAAACAGTCTCATCCGTAACACCACCACCTGGAGGTCTTTGGTGTTCCTGTGTGCAGAATGTGAGGGTTAGCATGGGCCATTTCTGATCCCAGGCAATGCTGGGGTCTCAATCCTGGCAAATTTTTTCTATTACAGCTTCTGTTCTAATCCCATTATCTTTCTTAAGGTGCCAGGATCTTCCTGACCTACCTCTAGATAACATGCATCAGGTTGGGGTTTTTTCAGGAGCCATTTGGAGAGGTTTGAGTTTCCCCAACTCAGCCTGGCTTGGTCTACATGCAGTATAGATGGAGTCTTAATGTAGGATATTTTGCAGTGCCTAAGGTTAGCCAGTGGGAATGCTCCCTTCATTACTTATCTTTATTGTTTGGACAGTAGGGATGCTGTAGGTTTGTGACATTGTGCCTCCAAAGCCACTTTAGCCCAGGCACAACACAGGTTTAGAAGCTAGGAAGAGTGTAGCCGAAACACCGTGGCCACCCCCACATATCTCAATAGCATCAGGGTACACTGAGCACCAGTGTCAATCAAAGCCTTTGTGTGTCAGAAGTACCTGGCCATCGGATCCACAGAGTCTGATAAATCTGATTGTCCCTTCCCTCTACCTGGCTAGAGGCAGGGCTCTCTAGTTCTGGTCACGGTACGCATTTCTTTCTTCCTGTGAGTGTGACCTAGAGGTCCCTTCAAGAGGATCGGTCACATCATCATTCCTGTACCGTCTGGAGTCTTGTCCACGAGAGACCAGAGCAGCATTCCATCCAGAATGGTGTCACTGACTGCAGCCTCCCAGATATGGAGCCACCAGGTCAGGATGGACTCGTTCGCCTGGTGGATGAACTCCCTCTGCAGCTCACACAGGGATCAAGCCTGAGTGATGACCTCTGGCTCTGTCTCTTCTGCTGGGTGTGAAGGTCCAGCCACCTCCTCGTCAGTCACTATGTGGACTGATTTGGTCTTGGATTTCTTTTTCTGAATGGGGGCACCTGCTACCAGCTGTCCCTCTGGCTCAGCAACAGTTTGTGTGGACACAGTCCTTGTTGATGTTCATGCACAAACTCTTCCATGCTCTCTGGGTCCTGGAGACCAAAATGTGAGTCATGCCCTGGGCCCGGCAGTGCCTCACAGAGTGTTGTACTCCATGCACTTCAATGGGTCTGTTGGGAAGTGCTTCTGGCAAATGGTCATGAGCCTCTTCAGCCCCTGTATGTATTTCCTTTGAGTTTCGTCATTGAGCACATGGGCCACATGCTTAGAGAAAATCTTTTCCCACCCCGTCCGTGCATAGATGCCAACCATGGTGACGCCAATAGGCCACGGAGCATTTCCAATGGCCATCTGGAGATAAGCATTGTTTGCCTTCCCATATTCTCTTTGCAACATGAATTTAATAATATCTGTTACTGATTCTTTGATGTCTGCAGGAAGTGTCCTTTTGCGGAGTTTCCTGAAGAATGGCCTCAGGTAGGACTCTGTCTGTTTCTGAGTGGCACTGTTCAGCTTCCCCTGGACTCCTTGTTTCACATAGTCCTCTCTGGCATTCAACTCCTTGGCCCAAACTCCCAGAAGAAACTTCAAGAACTTTGTTATGATGTCCATATCATAGTGGTCATCACCTCGTCCTAATGATTCTCCCCAACCTTTTAGTTCTTCAATCTTAGTAGTCTCTTCATGGACTTTCAGGTCATTCTGGGAGTCATCATCTCCTGCTTCTTGGCCGCCTACAATTTCATTCAGATACTGCTGATCAATCTTATCCAAAGCAGCCTTCAGGTCATTTCTCACGCCCTTGTTCACTTCAGGTGCAAGAATTTCTATCTTCCTCAGACGTTGAAATGCATCATAATCTGTTTCTCCAAACAGGCTGATGGGCTCACCCATCTCTTGTAACCTCCTGATAACCTCCTGTCTGGACAGAGTTATTGGTAACTTGTCCTCTGCTACTTTGAGTTCCAGCACTGGATTTGATGCAGTCAGTGGTTTCTCCTCCTCTTCCTGCTGCTGTACCTTGTAGCCACATCTCTGGAAGTAGGCCTCCTCTTCTAACTCACTGCGTTTGAAATACTTCTTATTTCCCCCCAGGAGCTCCTTCTTCTCGAGCTGGTGGCGCTTCCTGCTGATCTCCTGCTTCAGGATATCCATGGCAGACCCAGAGGTATCAGCCGAGACTAGAACAGGCAAACAAACCTGAATATACATTCCAAATTAAATTCATTTCTTCTGATGCTACCATGCCTAAACATAGTAACATAAACAAAGCAATTTTGATCCCTCCCCCTGGTCTTAAGAGCATCATGATGGGTAAATAGTTCCCCATGTGCAGAAATATGTATAGGGTAAAGTACAATATGCATGTGAATACATCAAGCATCGTGATGATCAGGGGGTTTTGTACCCCAATACACAAATGCTTTAGAACAAAACTCTAATTCCAATTTCCCCCTCAGGACACATGTTGGGTGCCAAAAGATGTGCTGGTTTGAAAGTAAATCAGCAGGAGAAATGAATCCCACTCAATTATCTTAAGAGAGATTTTGGGCTGGAATTACAGTTTAATAGAAAGATTACAATAAATGCAATGAAACACAGAAAACTGGCTTAAACCCACAAAATCAGAGTACAACCTGGCACCTTGTGGGTCAGGGTGGTGGTCGCAGTCCTGTTTTACTAATAGTTGCAGTTGAAAGGAGTGGTCCTGTGGAAGTTCTGGTCCTCCTCTGGTTCTGTCCAGTGATGGTGGTGGTAATGTCCCAAGTGCCCAGTTATATCCACCCAGGTTCAGGGGGAATGCTCAGTAACTCCCCCAGGGTGCCGAGTTTCACAATGGAATGATGTAATCCTGTGAGGGACAGGATATTTTGGGAGTCCTTCATGGTTTAAGTCGTTGCAGCTGCCTATTCTGCTGGTGCCATTGAGCCCATGAGAGCCCATTAGCAGAGATAACCGCTCAGGATGGGTGGGACTGTGCTGGTGCTTCCCCAGGGGGAGTTATCACAGCTGAGTCACAGGTGTGAAGAGAAAGAAACACTACCCAGCCTGGAGGCGTTTGCCTTTTCTTCCTTATCTCATTTAACACCTAGCCTGTAGCCTGAGGTGTCAGGTGTGCCCTGGGCAGCTACTGCTACCACCCATCATTACAGTTTGTCAGAAACAGCACCACAGCCTGGGAGAAAGGCTTTTGGGTGAAAAAGTAGATCACAGTGTGAGCTCTGGCTGTGCCAGCTCTGGATTCCTGGGGGCACACTGTCTTTGCAACAAAACACTCCCTTGCTTCCTCTGCAGCTCCACCAAGGCACAGGGCAGCCACTCCACAGCTCCTGCCACAGCTGCTGTATTTCCAGTTGAGTTCCCATGGTGTTGCCAGTGCACCTGGTTTTATTCACATTCACATGTCAGCTGATATTTCTCAACCCTGTTCATGAATCTTCTAATTGCGTGTTGGTGTACATCTTAGAAAAACAAATTAAATTTTATGAAAAACTGGTCTGTATGGGCTAAAACCTAAACTTCACTTAGAATCCTTTAATTTCATTGTCAGGTTTGTATCTTCATTTGGTTGGCATTTTGTTTGTTACGAGGCTGGATTAGTCAGTGTTTGTCATCTGCCTTGGCTTTACAGAGATGCCAGTGAATGATGTACAAAGGTAATTAACAATTCACGTTTCCAGTCTTAATTTTTGGCAGAGATTTAGTTCTCATCTGCACTTTGATGTCAGAGGCCAGAAGCATAGCAGTGCGTCACCCACCTGTTGAGGAGTTATTCTTCTTCAGTATATTCTTTAAAAAGTCAGAAAGCCCAGTCCTAGTGTTGAAAAATACACGAAGTTTAAAATTTTTTATTTCCTAACTTCAGTCAGTCTTCAAAAAACCACAGAATGAACTTGGTGGAGGCCTGATGAGCTTAACATCTCAACAGACTGAGAGCAGCACAGGAGATACACAAGAGATAACAACTATCAAGAGTCATCAAGGGCCATTAATGAACATCAGCTCCAAACAATACCCCTGGCAGAGTGGGAGACACCTATTCCGGGAAAAGACTGATCAGAGAACTAAGCAATGAGGATCTACTTAGCATCAGAAGCAAAGAGACCTGTAACCCTAACACCATCCTGGCCAGAAATAAATGCCTTGATTCTCTAACACTAAAAATGTTGGAGAGTTTTTGTTTCTCCCGCAGTTTTGGTGACACCAGGGCATCCAGGAGGTCCTCACGCAGGGGCATTAGCCTCCAGAGAGAGCACTTCTCTGTCTGGAGCCTCGCTGAGCATGTTTGCTTTATCTATTCAGGACGTATTGCAAGGAAATGGTACGTTTTCCAGGTTGGCAGAGCTTGGCGTCCCCTGGCTGGCAGAGGGCAGGTGTCCCCGGCTGGCAGAGACCTCACCTGGCGCTTTACCTCCTGTGCCATGAGGTGGCACTCCAGGCTCACACTGCACTTTCCTCCCTCTGCCGCTGTCTCCAGAGGGCACCGCCAAGGAACAAAAGAATCAGGGTCTGGTTTTACTCCATTTCGAAGAGGAAATGAAGTTAGAAAAAAATCCCCTTATGAAAAATAGATAACCATTTGTGAAGCCAATTCCCTGCCAGATACAAGCAAAGTTAAACAAATGCCAAGCAAAGGCATCACTGTGGAGTGTGCCTGCAATCCAAGACTATGAAAAGGGAGTAAAAAAATCTATTTTCTGTGTGATAAAAAACTGCACAATGATAAATGAACAGCATATGAAACAGTGCATGGCAAACTTATGAAGAGTGCAGCCTGGCTGCTTTGCAGCTCAGCAGGTTTTCAGAAGGCTCCTGTCTTTAAGATCTTATAAAATAAACCTGTCAGCATCAATCTGCATTGTCTGGTTCCGTAGTAAAGTGAGTAGTGACCAAACACAGTCTTGATGGTGCTGCTGGTGGAAACATTTCTTTCCTGTGTCTTCATGTCTCAGATGCAAAAAAACAAAAAAACAAAAAAAAAACCAAAAAACCAAAAACCACCCCGCAGTTTATCAGAGCTGAAACCTTTTTATTAACTCTCTGTTATCTGCACAACAAGAAACAGGGAAAATCTGTGGCAGTTTAATAAAAACCTAGGAAGAAGCCATGCTGATTTAAAGGAAATTCTAACTGCAACCCTTGCTTGAGATACCCATGGACTATAGTTAACACAAGGATTTGGGGAATGTGAAAAACTTGTGGCAAGATGGCACACCAGGAAAAGGCCAATAAGAGAAACCCTGCAATACTGATTTTTCATCTTCTACAAATCAAATAGATAGATGACAGCAGGTTGCTAGACACATTTTGTTCTATTTTTGAAGATCGCAAGATTTTTGTGCAATAATAGCAAGTTTGGCAACAAAAAGGGCCCTGCAAACGTTGCTGTTAACCACGGGAGACAGCAGTGCCTGACAGCAGGAGCTGTGTCACACTAAATTAGAAAGGGCTTGAACCAGCTGTAATATCCCGGGAATCAGTGTGTGTCGGTCCCAGCATGGCTTGTCTTTATCTGAAATAATTTCGTCACTTTAAAGAGCGAGGCATTTCAACACAGCTTCTCCTCTGTAGCTCCTCTCCTGTTCCTCCCTCTCTATTCATCGCTAGTGACAGCAGAGATGTTTCCACGACAACAAGCCATGCTGTTGCCTCAGGTGACAAACTATAACTTCAATAAACAATCACTGGAAAGAGCTTCAAACAATTAATTAGGTAATCGAAATGTTATTTTAATAGGGCTTAAATACTTTGGAAGTAGTCTACAGGCCAAATTCTGATTAAGAATTTGTCTACAATCAAAGCCAAAGCTGCCATCTGAAGGTCAGGATGGATATCACTGTCTGAATAATCTAAGAATCCTTTCTTTTAAAAAATCTTCAAGATCAAAACATATTCAATCCAGAAGATGCAATGCAAAACAATTTGGGTTTGGGTTTTTGGGGTTTTTTTGGTGCTAAATTTTGTTCAAAGCATGAACTGGCAGGAATTTACCAACTTGCTCACTGAAGGCAGTCCACGGCTGACACGCTCCCCATACATGTGCGCCTGCACCAGTGTGACAGACAGATGATGAGCCAAGCAATTGGTTTTGCAATAAATGGATTTTTCAGTTTTCTCTTTACAAAAGATGCTTTCCTAGAGTTATAAATGGATGACTCATAAATCTCTCCCAATACTGCTTCTAGTAACAGTTCAATTGATCTTTAATCGTTGTTTAAAAAGGGAATCTCTATGGAGTGCTTCAGTCCTATAGCCTGAAGTTTCTCTAGCCCAGGGCAGCTCTTCTGTCTTGCAGCTCAGACATACACAGTCTTTAAGTGTAGATGGGTACACTGAGTATATGCCTGTGCCTTATATCACATCCTCATTAGTATGGGCACTTTTTGGGGCTGGTAGTTGCCCTGGCAGAATTTCTTTCTTGCTTTATTTATGATATTAAGTTTCTCCAGAATCTGTGAACCAAGAGCAAGAAAGACAAGGCTGCCACCTTTCCTGTCCCATCAAGCCTGTGGGCTGTACAAACACATGCCTTTCCAGTGCCAGATGTGCTCCTACTCCCCTCAGAGGCCAGTTATGGATTGTGGTTATGGGTCAAATCCTACCTTTCTGTGCACAATATTTTCAGTCTGTGGATGAGGGACTCTGCACCGTTCCTACTGCGTGTTCCTCTCAGGCAGCTCCCTCTGGAGGGATTAACAACAGCCCTTGGAGCGCCCTTTGCAGGACGATGGGGTTCATCCCTGTGTGTCATCACAGAGCTGGGATCGGGCCATTGAGAAGAATGTAAAATGGAATAGAATGTGCACTAAATACTGGCAAGACAAGAAGTTGTTGAGGCAGAAAATGGTGATTTGTCTAAACTAACTTTTGCAGATGCCCTGCTGTTTTTGTTATAACTTTGTCAGGTCAAGGATGAAATTCAGGTTTGCTGCAGGCTCGGTAAGGAAACCTCGAAATAGCTGTTGTATGGGGTGTCCACATAAAGCAGAGAGAGGCCTGGCTCCTGTCGCACAAATCCTTGGAAGAAAAGAACTGAGGGAAATGTGTATCTGAGGACTGATAATTAAGGTGCTACCCTGGAAGGGAAGAGATTGGAATTCTAAGCTGTACAAATAGGGAATACACCCGGCATTACAGCAACTCTTGTGAGGTGATCACAGCCCTGTGCCTTTGACTCTGAGTTTTCATTGTGGGACTCCTTTATTTCCCCTTGGAAAGTCTTGAAGATCTTTCTTTGGTCCTACGGGCATAAGACCAATATACAAAACCTCAGCATTTCTCTGGAAAAAGATGCCTTTTATCCACTTGTCTTCCTGCAGGAGAGCAGAGAAAGTGGCTGTGGGCCATGCCAGCACACTCTCATTTGTGCAGGGAAGGGAGAAGGTTCACCCAGGTGCCCTTGGCAGGTGGATGTACATAGGGCAGTTGTGTCCCTCACGGGGAACCACTGGAAGGGCTTCCTGTCTCGCACACGACAGCTGTCTCTTTGTGGTGGGCTTTATAATTGAAGGTTTAAACGGTTAAACTGCTTTCTTCATGCATTGGTGGTTGCTAAGATACAACCTCTCAAATTCTGTAGCTCCTCCACTTGAAATATAGCACATTGGCAAATGGGGCTTTCCCCTCTGACAGCCCAGGAGCGGGGGAGCTGACAGGGCACTTACCCTTGTGCTGGTGAGAAACTGCTCTGCAGCCGCCAGAGGGGACTGGGTTTGGTCCAGTGGTGGGAATAACTGGTGGGGTTTACTGACTTCTGGCCACTGTATGTGGCTGAAGGAGGCTGAAGGGGGAATGTGGAGAGTCATAGGATGTGGCAGAAGGAAAGGCACAGGGACAACAGGCAGCACAACAGGCTGGGAGGGTGTGTGGGGTAAGACTGGGGACTGACTGCATAGAGGAAGCAAGGGAAATCTTTCTGTCCCCTGCTTTGACAGCCTCAGGCTTCAATTGTCCTTCTCAAGCAAGAATCATCCTCTCTGCTCATTGATAATGAAGAGTGGATCTCAGGAGAGTCTGGTTTTGGGTTTGGTTTGACAAGACCTTGGGGATAAGTTGTGCAGGGAGAGATTTCTTGCAGCTCTAGAAAGTGATTAGGAGATACAGATTTAGAAGTAGCACTAGATTCCTCAACATTCATTAGCAATATCACAATAGCAGCTCAAAATAGCCAAATATTTTAAAAGGAAGCCTTACAAATTATGTGGAGGAAGCTGGTATAAAATAGTGCATCTTATCTCTCATTTCATGCTAAAGTAAGTCTTTACCTGTGAGGGTTGCAGAGAATATTTTGAACATGTTGACAGAGCACAACTGATGTAGCAATGTCTCTCTGGGTTTGCAGATCAATAGCTGTGAGAAACAGAGAGTGCAGCTGTTCATCCTGGAAAGGTGTTAGCAGAGATGTCAGAGGATGATAATTGAACCAGCAATGCTCTCCTCCCCACCTCTTCCACAAAGCAGTCCAAGATGTGCATAAATTTACTGTCAGCATCACCCCCTGTATTGCAAATAGATCACAATGCTAGGATCTCTCCTATCTGTGGGAGACCTCTGCTTCTTTCTGTACCTTCCCACTAAAGTGAGAAGGAGTCTGGTCCAGAGCACCTTGCAGAGCTGCTGAGTGCTGCTTAAGCCTCACCAAAAGGAAATGAAACCAAGAACCTGCCAGAGATGGGGTCTTGGCACAAGTTATCGACAGTGGGGTATCACTCTGGTGTCTTGCTTGGGCAGCATTTATATTACAGGGATAGAATGGAGGAATATCAACCTCTCTTCTCCCAGTCTGACACCCAAATCCCACTTCCAGTTACTTGGTTTTTTTTATAATTTACAGTGACTTTCCCCCCCAGAATTGTTTCTCCTGTTTGAGAAATTATGATGAAGCCAAAGAAGGTGGTGGTGGGATTTCTGGAGTTCTCTGAGCTAAGTACTCTTCTCCCTGCAGCACAGTCATATTGCCATATTCACATACCTACTGCCAGCTGAGGAATTTGGTCCTGTATTTAAAGTTGATCTGCATGGATCAGGGACGTGCATGTTAGTAGTATGATTAGTACTAGTTTTGAAACAAGGCATGGCTGTCCAGAAAACCACCCTGCATACTTTGATAGAGTCACTGTTGTAAGGTTTATTTGTTTGAGCAGCCATGCTATAAGAAGAACATATAGCGTCATCATGATACTTGAAATAATTGCTTAATGGAATTGTTGGTTTAAGGATCTTGTCCTACTCACTGACTGTCTCAACTGGCAAAGGGCAAGACAAGTAATTAGCTGTACCCTGCCTGGCTGATCAATACTCATGGCAACTTTCAGAGCTGAGGAAACTGAAGAGTTTACTCCGTCAAGTGCTCCACGTAAAATGCTTTGTATCATGGACCAGATTTAGGATCTGCAACTGCCTGAAGAGTTGTGTTCACTTTTACATGAGTCAAACTTTGATCCTCATCCAATGTGAATGAGAAGGAAAATAAAATTTCACTGCTAAGAAATGCTTTTTTATGGTGCACTCTGAGAGCAAACCTTTCCAGAGCTGGCCTGTACAGAATATCCAGACCATTTAATGGCTTCAAATAGCCTAAGAAACATACCCTGTCCCTATAAAATTAGGCCCATTCCAGCAATCTGGATTCTGCCACATAAGCAAGGTAAGTGAATTCATGCTCTAATTTTAGACTTAACACAATTTGCTGACAAGACTGCAAATGGAAAATAATTCCTATTGGGAGTGGGAGCAAATTGATAATAATGTTACTGAAAATTGGATATAAAGGCAAACAATCCTTCTACTTGCCCTCTCATCAGAGGCATCCAAAGGCTCCAACCAAAGGCTCCAAAGGATTTAAAGCAGGACAGCTTGCTAGCTGCGAGCAGCAGAAGCAGGTGGCTCACACCAGTATCTCCCCCAAACCACAAAGGGTTAAACTCCCGTATGTAGCTACTAAGTATGCGTGTGAAAATTTCAAAAGCATGAGAGTGAGCCATCTGGCTCCTGCTCCTACTGGGTATTTGGGGATGAAAAGGGAAACTGGAAAGGTAAATAGTGTACTGCTTGATGTGTTGATTTTCAGCTGAGATCTCTCTCTTCAGTGCCTAGTCATATTTGTCCATCTAAATGAGTGGGATTGACTGTGTCTTCTCAAAAACAGGTGAAAAAATTAGCATGTAAGCTCTGGTAGAGCTGTGCAAAGCCACACACTGCCTCATGTAACAGCTGAGGCAAATTTATTCTGGTCTGCATCCAGAAAAAGGCCTCAGTGTCTAACTCATGTGTAGGGATGATGGGAGGTTTCTCACCCTGGGCACAGGCAGGATCAGCTGCCTTGGACTGAGATTCCAGAGAGCTGCCCCAGATCTGGGGCAAGTGTCATGATCACCAGGGAGAGTCAGGCATCAGCTTGGACTGGAAAGGAAATGGTTTCCCACCTTAGGTGTGTGAACCAAGCCAGCATCTTTTAGTTTTATTTCTTTATTATTATTATACTTAATTTTCCCCTGTGGTAGAGATGGAGAGTGGTGGGAGAACGTAGGATGCTGCTCTGCTGGTAGCACTCTGGTTTGTCACCTGGGCCAGCATCTGTCTCATCTGGGAGGCCAGGCCTGGCCACATCCCTGACATATCCCCACAGCTGGAAGATCTCAAACCTGTCCAGTGATGACACCAATGATGACACCATTTTTCACCTGTGACTGTGTGTCAATCCACACTACACATCTCTGATTCCATCTGTAGGAGACTGAGCCTCAAGACTCCTGAAGCTGGGGCTATGAGCAGAAGAAAAACCTGGTTCTGGGACTGAACTTCAAGCCTGTCTCCAGCTCTGCCACGGCTGCCCACACTGTTCATCATGCAACACCCTAATCCCACTCATGGCAAGTAGTTCCCTCCTGTACCCGCCACAGCACTTGAGGTTCCCACAGTAGCTTGCCCTCCGAGTCCTGATCCCTGTGACTCTTCCTCCTCCGTAAAGGGAGCTAAAACAGCTCTTTCTTGCCTGGCTTAAAAATAAGCTGTGCCTTGAAGTCATCTATTTATGCCTTTTTTGGTTGTAGTTTTATTGAAAAAGCTGGTATTAACATATTTATATTTTTATTCAACAACAGTTAGCTAATTTGTGCAACACAAAAAATGCAGCCATGAACAACAGCTTTCAAAACAATCAGATTTACCAACTTTACCATCACTTACTCTACACCACTGAAAGCTCAAACTAAAATGAGAAAGAAAGTTGGAAACGTTCACAATGACGATGTTAACTTTCCATACATTCAAGAAACCAGGAAACCGATCTGTAACAGTGATGTCAAAGACAGGAACGGAATACTGGTTTTTGAAAGGTTTCTATTTATTTTCTCTATAATCACTTCATGGGATTTTGGTTGGGTATTTAATTAATTTTATAAAGCTCCAAAGATATATTTATTTAATTTTAACATGTTCTTTTTGGTACCCAAAGCTGTAACAGAGTAAGGTACTTCAAATTAAAAACAAAAAATTGTTGCATTAAGATCTGCTTTATAATAAGTTATCTATAGAATCTTACTTGAGAATGTTAAAAGCTAAATATATGTTTTACAGTATCTCTAAGCTGTAAATGCCAATAGGAGCTGATAGCAATTTTTTTTTCTTTTTGAGCTGCAAAGATTAATGGAGGGGGACAAAAGTCAAAGAAATTGTATGACACCCTTGAAGCAGTAGTTTGGCATTAACAAGTTTTCTATACAATTTACCACACTCTTAAATCTTTTTACACGGAAAAAAAAAGGAAAAGGCAATTTTGTTAAATTTCATTAGAATAAATATGTACATATACTGTCCATGCCTGCTACAGCATACAGTATTTTATAAACAAACATTCTTTGTTCCCTTTAAAATCACCCTACACATTTCATACCGTGTGTGTTTAGTGTGGCTGGAAACTGGTGCACATGCGTTTGTGCTTCTACACACAAAATATACAGCATTGATCTAGAAAACTTCAGACAGACAGATCTCAGGTGTGGTGTTGAGATGTCATATAAAAGCTGTAGACTTCAGGTTTTTATTTCTTGTAAGCAGATTTTCACCCACCCTTCCCCAAACCAAAATACAAAAGCATGCAGATCCCTTCATCAGTACATTCTCCACTTACCAAGAAATCAGTGCATAATGGCTTAAAGACTTCTTTTTTCTGAGGAGTTTTAATATGGGCAGATTAACAGGTCATGTGAGTTGTGCTCTTTTATTCATGGTTAGAATGGAAATCCTTTGGGATATTGAATTTTCTGCCAGAGCTATTAATGGTGCAGCAGAACTTTCTCTTCCTGGATTAAGAGGACTTCCTGCCCACTGCACCATTTCTGTACCATTCCTGCACACCCTACATTGTGTGTACTTTTCCATTTATGTCACTAATCATTACAGAACAGATTTAGATCTAACAGCATTTCTGTGGAGGAAGGTTTTGTTTGGTTTGGATTTTTCAATTTTTCATGTTTCTCCAGGACTTTGTCTCCCAACAGTGGCCTCATTTAAAAGCGTTAAAATTCACTGAGGGTGCTGCCTCTCGCACTACCATTCTTTTCACAGTTACAGATAGCAGGCATTGCCTGTGCACCCCAAAGGCCAGGATTAACATAACCATTCTGCACCCAGCAAACGAGGGACTTTATCAAGTGTCTGGCAGTGATGTAACTTTGTTCCCACTCAAGTTGGTCTTGCCTTCAAGGACAGCACTTCTAGCCAAGGCTTCCAGAACTCCAACCCCCAAACAGTAGCACGGGTTTGTGTGTGAATTGCCAGGCTGTGTCTGATCAGCCAGTCCCTCCAGAGTGGCAATGCAAAGTTTTTTAATAGTCCTCACACAATGAAGATACTAGTCATTGTTTTAAACAGAGCAAAGAGAACCACGGAGAATAAACTTCTTAAAATAAGCTGGCTGAGTAACTATACCAGTCTGCCACTTACTTCGGAAGGTGAAGCACAAAGAAATGTGATAAATAAATAAATAAATAAGGAGGTATTGTAAAGAAGGGAATGAGATGGGTGAGATGGGGCAGCTTTTCACCAGCAGGGATTCTGTTTCCAGCTCTCTCATTAGGTCCCTCTAATGTGCCACATGCTCTAAAGGGATGTGGCTATTCATTCTCTCAAACAGGCTTGGCATAATTGAAAGACAGGAAAACTGCACTGGGAAAAAAAAACCAATCAAGAGATTGAGGCAAAAAGCTCTAACAATGTGGTAAATGCTGCAGACTGCAAAAGCAGAAAGGGCACCAGAACACCACAGTCCTGCAAACCACTGAGACCCTCGAAAGGACGGACAGGAGTTGAGGAGCCTCAGCCTTCCTCAGGAACACTCCCAAACTGAATAAATACCCCTGTTTGTTTAAAGGAACCGATACAGACCACAGTACTGGATTTGCAGTCGTGCCTTTTACTCATACAGTTGCAGTGATGGAAAATAATTGGCTTGCCACCAATAATGATACAGGCTGAGGGATGAAAGGATGCAACCTACAAATCCCACCACAGAAGCCACCATTTTTGTGAAGATCACATCCTTCTACAACTCTCAAGAGGCTGGTTTGTAAATATAGAGGGATATTGATAAATCTAGTGCATTTCTGAGTTCACTTTATCCTGAAATATGTACAGATTGTTTGTCGCTGCTATAGCAATGATGTTCTCAGTTGGGTGCCATGCTGTGTGCAAGATCTTCTTAGTAAAGTCCAAACTGTCAACACTGATGTCATCTTTCCTCCGTTTGCCTCCAACACAGACTCTCCGGGGCTTAAGAATAGCTCGTGGTTTGCTGCTCTCCCGGGAAGCCTCCAAGGTAACATCCCGCTTGGTGTTGCGGTCAAACATTCGAAAAAAGTTGTTATATGCACCTGTCATTATCACACTGCAGAGACAGAAACAGACAGAGAGTGACAACAAAGGCAGTTAAACAGTAGCTTGTGCAAAGCCTACCAACATGGCTGGATCAGGACAGATGAGTTTAACCTCGATCTTAGCTATCTTCTGGTTTCGGATGGGAAAGAATAAGGAAAAAAAGGAGTTTTCCCAGTACTCCCCAGAATGAAGAGTTTTCTTCTACCAGTGCCCTCCCCTCCCATATTATTCAATGAAAATTAGTTACCCCAAATAATGTCCACTTCCTGACATCATGAGAATCACATCACAATAAAAGCAACATGTTTTAATAAGTTATTTTTAATTACCCTCCAGTGTTTCATAAGTGCTTAAGGATCATACATTGCAGCTTTTTCCCTTTATCTGGAGCTTTACCTTTAATGACAGCTGAGTTTTACCATGACTCCAGAAATAGTCTAAAAAAATTCCCACATATTTCAAATTTTTTGATACAACAGTAAGGTTTAGTACATAATTATATATTTTAAAGAGTATTTTGAAGAAGGGTGTTTTGAAAGGTTCTGAAAAATCATATTGAGTTTGCATATGTAAATTCTTTCCAGGTTAAACTCTTTTCCTTGCTGAAGCCACAGACCTTGCAAGTCCAGACATCATTAAAATTTGTATCTACAATGCTTCTTCGAAATAAACACACTGGTGTTAGGATTCTGGCATCTCTTATATGAAGTTTGAATGAAACATCAAGTCAGGATATATTTCTGGGTCTGGGAGAAAGGGACAGAAAACATACCTAGATCTGTATAAAAATTACCTCATTAATCAGCTTGCAGTTTCAAATAATGGATTGCCAGTTGCTTCATTCCCCTAGTCCCTAGGGGAGGATATTTTGTCACTAACTTTAATGAATTCAGGATTTCATCCATGGCCCTCAGGTTATTGGATTAGCATAATCATGGGTTTCAGAGCCTTGTTTGAAAGCTCATCCCCTGTGAACTTTTTCCATATGCGAAGTCAGGGTCGTTCTCTCCTATCTCAGCCCCAAACAGGGTGGTTTTGTTCTGAATTTCCATTCTGTGAGAGGGAATCCACCCCAAATGGTTAGGTCTCCACAGTAAAAGCAGTACAGTTTTAAGACTCAGGCAATCAGGAACTATTTGCCTTTCTAAAAGAGCCCGAAAGAACATATTTGACATGCTTGGCATTAATGAACAAACCTCCATCTCAAATGACAGCTGCTTTCACACTTTGCTGTTGGGGGGGAATCCGTGTTGAGCAGCAGACTGGCCAGGGAAACATGGAGCATATGGGAGAATATGGGAGAACTCCCAGGCATAACCCATACTCCCCACCATACAGACACTCAGTAGCTGACTAGATTAGATGCTCCTGGATTCAGGAGTGCCTTACAGTGTGTGCACAGCCTCCAGCCAGCGCTGCCTTCATCTCATTTGGGGCCATTAGGAGCGACTGTAATACAAATGAATGATACACTGGGAAAGCACAAATGAGAGCTGTGCCCCTCATTGCTGTGACTACAGCTGGGGACTGGGAGCAGCTCAGGCTCCAGAGCTGCTGCAGGGTAACTGGAGTGGGGGAGCTGGGTTTGTACACTGGGAATCACCCAGCTCCTCCCCACTTCCATGTCTGACT
The DNA here is from genome assembly GCA_013400735.1 of Pomatostomus ruficeps. Lineage (NCBI taxonomy): Eukaryota > Metazoa > Chordata > Aves > Passeriformes > Timaliidae > Pomatostomus > Pomatostomus ruficeps. The sequence continues at coordinate 16,531 of VYZT01011797.1, forward strand.
GCAGTCTGATGGCAGCTGATAACACACTGAGCTCTGTGCAGCTACTGACGTGCCAAAGGGACCTGCTGCAAACCAGGCAGCATCACACAGAGACCCAGCACATGCTGTCCTTGGCAAGAGCTCACCTGCAGCCTTCATCTCATGGAGTGGGGCTGCTTCCTGGAGGTCTGCAGGGAGCTCGCTGCCGGAGGGATGCACTTGTCCACACACGGCTCCATCCAGCCCTGGCAGGGAGCTCCTTGCTGCTCTCCAGCAGCAGGACCTGACCCTGGTTGCCTGCAGAGAGGTTTCCCTTTCCTCCCACACCCGCAAAGGCCGGGCACAAGCCTGCCTGGCAAGGCACAATTTAACAACCTCACAAGCTAAAAAACAGGAGTCAGCGTGACAGCTTGATAAAATGTATCCCAGAAGCCACAGAAAGCCTATTGATCAAGATTAGTGCCCATTTCAGAAATTGAATCAACAGCAGTAAATCAAATGTTTCATTCCTTCCAAATCACCCTGTCTTGTCATTACAGCTCCTGCTGTAATGGTTATTTGCAACATGAAAAAGTCGAGGTTATTTCATATCTCAGCATTAACATATGCAATTTGTGATGCAAACAGTCCAGCTGTATATTTCACCCCAGGCAAAATTTTGAAACAGGTTCATAACGCTGGGACACCCCTGTGTCATGGGCTGCAGAGCTGTGGCTCCCAGGGGAAAGAGAAGCATCCCTCCTGATGGAGGCAGGAACTGTTAGGGAAGCAGTTTTCATGCTGGCAGAGTACCAGTGCACTAAATGCAGAGAGGTGTTTGTTAAGAATCTTATTTTAGAAGGTTTTGCTTGCAGTAAAACTGCCTTTACAGTCCATTTGCTTTTTAATTTCTTGAACTCTCGCATATTTTTAAAAGTCTGCTTTCTTCAGTTGGATTTACTGCAGTTATTTTTTTAACATATGTAGATGACTACTTTTCATGCTGGCCCTATTTTTCTGCAGTTTAATGGCTCAGTAAAATACAGCATTATGTAAATGAGAAAGTGCCCATTCTTGTTTAAGGTCACAAACACAGATGGGTTATAACCTTACCTACCGCTTAAAGTAATAAAAGAGAGTGAAAACTAGATGTAAGCCTGCAATTTTTTCCCATTCAGGAAAATATAATGTACAATAATGGAGTCTATGTGATAAGGAGGGGTTTTTTTAAATAAATACTAGAATATAAATTGTAGCTCAATATAGGAAGAGCCTGTTCTGTATTCCCAGACACTGCTCTGCACAGCAGTGTTATGACAAGGGCCTACAAAAAACCCTTGCTAGAGAGGCTGGTTCAAGAAACCAAAGCCCCTCATTCAAAACAGGCCACACTACTTCATGGGTGCGTAAGGCAGCAGCCCTGAAGAGCTCCGTTTAACCACCTCTAATTTCCCTTAGAAGGCAGGTTTACATGTTGTGCTACACAAGGTCAGAGGTACCATCATCTCTGCCATGCAGAGGTATTTAGGATGCAGAACTCGCTCCAGTGCACCCCGAGGAGCAGTGCACTGATAGCTCAGGCTGGAGCGAAGCTGCAGCCTGGCTGTACCAGCTCAAACCACCACAGCTACAGGCAGCATGATTACAAAAACCCCTGAAGAAAACAATGCCACAGCCCACCCCCCAAATAAACCCACCCAACCCAAACAAGCAAAAAAGCAGGGAAGAGTCCCAATGGCTGCAGCATGACTACCACCTACATTTCACCCTCTGCAGCCCAGCCAGTGCTCTGGCAGGGGAGACAACACCCCATACCTGCAGGCCCTGAATGCACCCGCACAGCCCCATGTTAACCCTCCTGTGCTACCCCAGGCAGGGAACGTTTTCCTCTCCACACGAGGCTGCCCTGTAGAACACCCAGAGTATTCTCTCTGTTCAAGCTGCTCCAAGCAAGGCCCTGGCAATGTCTCAGGTATGTGTGTTTGGAGTGACAACACAAGATGTTACTGATTCCTCCTGCCTGCACTGACACTGGGCATACTTGCCTATCCATGATGCGATCTGAGGCATCTCACTGCCAAACTTCAGTCCCCACGCGGGGTCACTGTCACCCAGTCTTACCCCTCCTTTTTTTTGGAACAATAATGACAAATGTATTTTTACAGAAAGTAAAAGGGGAAAGAGAAAACTCCAGTGCAGAGCAATCCCTACTTTCATTGACTTTTCACTCTCTCCCTAGTCAGCATTCTGTTCTCCTCTTCTCTGTCTTCCCCTCCAATTCTGACCTTTACCATGCTTTCTAGATAGGTTTCCCTTTCCCCCTCTCTTCCTTCTCACTTCTTCTTTTTTCATTTTCATCTATCCTGCTCTACAACTTTAAAGAAAAACCCACCTTATCTGCTTCTCTCTTCCTTTTTCCACCCCTCTCATGCCTTTGTTTTACGTCTGTAAGTCTCACTGCTCTTCCTTTCTTGGTGATCTCCTCCTACCCTCCAGTCTCACAGACAACTTGCTTGGCTCTCCAGGTGTTTTGGCTTGCATCCTTGCCTTCTTTGGGCTGAAGGCCGAGGGAACAGCAAATCCCCAAGAACCAAAGCTCATTTGGGCAGGAGAGGTAGTTTCCAAATTAGCAGAACATTAACTGTAGACCTCCCATTCAGTTCAGGCTTCTTCACCCTGTGCCATGCTGATCTGGTAGCCAGCAATAATTCAGGTAGGGTTGTTTTTTCTAAAAGTAAAGTTTCAATCTGTAAAATTGTCTGAAATAAAGGATTTAAGAGAAAAATGTTCTTCCTGCTTGCATTGTAACAGTAATACTCAGAAGAAGCAGATGTTTACCTATGGTAGTGATTTTATTAAATATGACACCAGCATTGTACCACTGATGTTTAGTTTAGGGCCAGAGTTTTAAGGTCTACAGAAGCAACCTCTCAACTACTGATGACTTTGGCATCTTTAATTATCTTAATACTTTTAAACATCTGAGTCTCGAGATTTTGGTTTTGGTAGTGACTCTTTGTTAAATTAAATGCTTCAGTATGGGATTCTCCTCTCTAAAATGTTCTGCTTCTCTTGGGTGGTCAACGAATTCTCTACTTCCCCAACCTCAAAGGCATCTGAATAGGATTTTCACCATTTTACTAACCTGCAAAGAGATATTCCACAATATTTTTTATGCAATGAGATTTCATCAAATGTGTCAGTCACTAAGAACTGGCATATCTCTGTATTTCTGAGATTTGTTATTCCCATACTTCAAGCCAGCCTCTTAAATGTTATCCATATTGCAGCCATCCTTGAACACAGCAGCCTTTATCAAAATCGCTTCATTCAGCTACATTCCTGGATGTCATTAGGGATTGCCCTGAATATTTGGGGATATCAGCTGGAATTAAGGCTTGCTTAAAAACCAAACCATTACTTGTTCCACATTGTTTTGTGTTGTTTTTCTTGTTTAGTTTTTTGTGGGTGTTTTGTTTTGTTTTGTTTTTAAACTCTGATGATTTTTGGGCTAACTCTGGCCCAGTTTAGTCTTTCTAGATGCAAAGTTTTTATTCACCTGCAGATTTCTGCTGTCTGAAGAAATTCAGCTCATGTCATAGTTCTCCTTGTCACTGCTGCTCACGAGACCATGGAAGCCATGGGATGGTGTGACAGGACTGAGGGCAGGGCTTCAAGGACTGGCACACACGAGGCTTAAGGGTGACAGAAAAACTAAACCAGCCCAGCTACTCTGCCCCTTATTGCAGATGTGGCAGCAGAACATCACTCCCTGGTGTGAGAGAGGCAGGGCTTGGACTTCACAGGTGTGAGGGGAGGAGACTCAGAGGGAAGCTTCCACCAGAGCCTGCCCCCACACTTGCAAATCTCAGCAAAGATGTTCCTGAAGGCACCCAGCATGAAAAGGGACCTTTTCTTTGACCTGAAACTGTCTCCCAGTTATATTTTGAGTGCCTAAATTTTCAGTACTTCACTACCATGTGTACCAGTGTAGAAGAGCACATCTGCAGCCTCCTAGGATTAACATGTAAGGTCCATCAGATCTGGTTTCATGACAAGCTGACCCAATGAAAAAAAAAGGTTGATTCCAGAAAAACTCCTAAAGAACATTTTTCATAGGAATAAAAAAAGAGATTTGTTATAACAGATGAAAAGAAGGAAGCACTGTTGCAAGCAATGAGGACCTCCTGAAATACTGGGAAATGTTCCTGTATGCTGTGCTGTGTAAAGTCACTGACTCCCCATCACAAAGAAGGAATTTATTTAAACCTCCTGGGGAGAGGCTGCTGGAAAAACTTGAGGCATGGGATTCAGGGTTGTGGCAGGTTATACAGGTTATTCAGGCTGGCTGGCATAAGACTGGGAATAAGAACAAGGAATCCCCAAGTACTTCCAAGCTAAAATTTGACATGCCAAGCTTTGAGAACAAAATGATGTCTTCTAGCTCTCCAGCATGGAGTGTGCTGCCAGACGGGAATAGACTCTGAACATCTCATCCAATGGGATCTGCCAATTCTGCCTGATTAGAGTGAAGGCTGATGGATAGGCAGGGGGATAAATGACAGTTCAGTAGGAAAGGACTGACTGAACAGTTGTATGTGACTTCACTCATCTGCTTGCAGCATATCACTTACCATGATGGCATTTAGAAGTCTCCCTGGCAGGGGTCCCATACACCCATTCATTTGAAATCTTAAAAAAATAGTTAACTAAGGTATTCACTTGCTATCATGTAGAATTAGGTTTTTGGTTTGTTTGGTTTGGGGTTTTTTTGTTTTTCGTTTTTTTTTTTTTTTCCCCCTGGCTTCTTTACCTCACAAAAAGCTACAAAAGTCCTTATTTTTTCAAGGTAAAATGGAAAGCTGTTGACCGTGGGAAGAAAATGGTGTCCTCTAGGTCATTATTAAAAGACTTGACTTTGGAAGTGGATGGAAGAGCTAAATTAAATTGTTGTATAAGTAGAGCTCACCTATTCTACCTAGTCATGTAATGATGTATATACAATAAAGATGGCATGATTTTTGTGTAATATACTCAACTACAGATAATAAATGTGCATCTGGATGAATTAGTGTAAGACCCTTGCTTGGCTCCCTCCCCTGACCACTGCTGTTGCCAAAGTACATAGTGATTAATGTGCCCTTCAGCAAATGAGATCGGCTCTGTCTGATTGTATTAGTTCCTACTCATTGGAGTAACTGAGCATCAATCACGTTCTAATCAGAGCTCACGTATGTTGATTATTTTTGTGAACAGCCTCACCATCAGGTTCTATCATAGCCTAGCACTTCTTAGCAATGACAAAACTTATAAAAAGTATTTTCACCTAAATAATAAACACACTTTCATTTTTAACTGAACAATCCTGTCACTACAAATTGCCGTTATAGCTTTGAAGTCTGCAAAAGATAAAAATAACACATTTTTAACTGTAGTTATTACTGTCATGCAGATGGATTAATAATCTAAGTACTGCAGCACCTCTTCGGAGTACAGCTGTCAATATGCACTTTCTACCTTTAGTAATAGTCCTTTTTTAAAAATGCATATCAAAAGGCTCAAATTAGGTGACCTTACTGTTCAAATACACTGTTCTTTAAGAGGTACTGGTACATAAACATTATTTAAATTATGATCCACCAATTAAAAAATATCCTGGTAGTGTGTAGCAATACTTGTCATATTCATAAGCAAGGAGCTCAGAGGAGTGAATCAAAAGATGAGCATCAGTTCTGATACACCTGACTCTTAAAAAAAATCAACTAAGTTAAAAAGAGCCCTTTTCTTTTGTCAAATGTTTCCAGCTCCTCTACTCAAGAGTTTCTTACAATCAAGAGCAGCACACTGTGTTTAGTGACGGGTTTGGTAATTGTGCATGACTAATAACGCCTCAGTGTCTGGGCAGTACAATAAATGAAGCCCTCACAATCTAATGTTCCCACTTAATAATTACTCCCTGCATTGATCTTTCTGATCTGTCAAGTAGGAATGAAAATATTACGCTCACTTTAAACCCTGATATTGAACAAGAATTCTATTATTACCAGGCAACTATCCAGAGAGTGGTCTTACCACACTAATGAGCACAGCAGCACTTCATCTGGCCAGAGGAGAGACTCTAGGCCTGGGAGTAGGTGGCTGCCCAGCCTGTACAATGCAATTGGAATTCCCATCAAGCATCAGCAAAATGGTTTGAAAATACCTGAAAAATTCTGGATCTTTTTTGATGTTTCACAATATCTGCATAATTTGAATACCGTGTTGTTCTGTGCCAGATTTAAGCAGGAATTAGCACTGTCTGTTTTCCAGTAAATGCTTTAAACTTTGTATTTCTAGAAGGGCCAAACTCAAGCAGTAACCACAATGAGAAAACCCGCTGCTAAAACACCCATTCATATATGCATTTGGGAGTTTCAGAGAAAAGCCCCAAAACCAGGATCTTCCCCCAAAACTTCTGTGAGTCATTCCCAATCTTTGACCATACCAAAGGCACAACAGCTGGTGCCCAAGTTGCAATGAGAGCAATATGGGAAGTATTTTGCTCAGTGTGGTCCACCTATGTAATTTTAAATGGGGTTTGTATCCCAGGGGATGCTCAAAGCTGAGTCAACCCTTGTCAGAAAACACATCCCTGGCATGAAGGCAACAGAGATAATGGAATATGTATGTATTTTCACTTGCATAATGAATGATACAAGGTAAAACTTTCATTTTTTAGCAAAGACAGAATCTTTCCATTGGGGAGGTAGAGGAACTGAGCAAAGGAAAAGTAGTCCAAAGAAAAGGTGCTCCTTACCCAGTGTACAGCATAGTACTTGATCTGCATTTGTGGAACACAGGACTGGAAGAGACCTTGTTCTGCACATCCTAGTTCAGACACTTGTCATTTTAACCAATGTTACATATAACTGCTTTCACAAATTTCCTGAGCACCATCATCAGAACCATTGGGTTTCTTGTATCTCCACCACTCAGGATGGGAAGACAGCTTGTCACTGTTTGGACAGGTAAGAACTACCTCTAATTCCCAGGTTATAACGACCTTTTGACACTCAACACCTACTTGCTGTTGTGTCATTATTATTCACATTTATCTTAGCTACATCCTCTTACTCCCTATGTATATCTCCTTGGTATACTTACTACAAGCAAGTAAAATCTTGGCTTCTCTTTTGCTAAGCTCATGAAAACCAAAGTCCTGGCCTCTCTTCTTTAGAGCAGCTGTCCATCTGCTCGATTAGTTCATCTACCTTGGAGATGAGGGACATGAAATGTGTAAATGTAGTTCAAAGGTCTTTGAATAAGAGCCCAACATAATGTCACCACTACCCCTTTCTCTGCTGGATAGCCCAGTCTTGCCCATTCAAGGATCATATTTGCCTTTTTCGCAGATGTCTCAGACTGCCTGTTTCACAGTCCTTTCCCACTCCAGGGTGGGCAGGCCTGCTTCAATACAATGAGACAGACTGTTTTTCCCAAATGAGAGGCTGAGCTGAAGGAGCAGTTCCAGGCTCAGTGCCAAACTTCTGCCTCTTGGCTCCCAGCTCTGCTGAACCAGGAGTCACTGTGTGTCACTCAGTATTGGCTCCTGCGCTCTCCTTTGCATGAATTTTGTAGCCTGCTAATCCCTTCCACAGTCACCTAGCATATGAATGTCCCTGGGACTTGTTTCCAACTGATAAGATGAAGGTTTGCGCTCTTTTTTTAACTAAAATCCTCACCTTGCATTATGCTCTTGGATTTTATCCATTTTGATTAACCCAGTCTCTTAGCTGCTCAGCTATTCCTGTACAATATTCCTACTCCACAAAGTACTGCTACCATTTGCCAGCATTATGATGTTATCCCACTCCATCCTTGATTGCATTCTCTGACTCGTGCCACTATTTCTCATTAAAATGTTCAACAAGATAAAAACAAGGACTGCTCTGATGGAGGGAGGTATCAGAAGGGTCACTTGGCAGCAGTTTGCAGAGAATCAAGGGGTCCCTGTGACGGTCTTTCCTCACACCCATTTCAGTAAGTGAACTGAATTTCTGAGGCAACTCACGTGCAAATACAGGATCACGTAAGTTTCCTTAGTGTGTTGGTGGGATTGTGTGAGTTGGCATCATTCTTTTTAGCTTTTGCAGCCTATTTATGATTTGGGTGAAAATGGACATAATTGGAAGGATTTTTTTCCCCTAAGGCATGAGGCAAGGTTATTACAGCATACATCATGTCTAAGGCAGTCAGAGGCACCTGCACAAACATCCAAACATCTTCTATCAACCCAAACACTGGCATGCGATTCTGTACATTGATGTGGAAAATAACCATGTGTAACTACTTTTGGTTTGTTCCCCATCATATGGAAGGTCTTTTGCTGAATGAGGACTGTGATGGACAGAAGGATGGATTGATTACCTGTCTGATCCATTCCATGCACATTCAAACTTGTCAAAGATGCAGTCATTTTCATAGAGGGAACACAACTTGCTTCTAAGGTAATCATGAACCTGTTTTAAAGAAAATAACTGTTATTCTTGAAATCAAAGAAAATGTAAAACTCCATAACCAGCCCTTCACTTTCTGCTTTATCTCCCATGATCAGTTTCAAAATATGCTGCATAGATTGGTAGCTGTGCAGAAGACACTGTGTTTAAACTCCAAAGAAGCTAACTGTACTTTTCCACAGCCCAATTAACCAGGTGCTAGAGAATTACTGTTGCAGGAAGGCACGAAACATGCTTCCCTCAGCAGGCTGCAGACCACCCCTCTTCAACATATTTGTTTCCTGCTTGGGTGATTTTTTCAGTGCTAGCCTAATTCCCAGAGACATTTCACCAGCTGATACCCTAGAAGTGCTAATTAATGTGCAAGAAATCTAATTTAAATAATAACGAAAATGCCATATTCCAAGATAAGTGGACTCTCACTTATGGCAGAAAGAACTTGGCTCTATTAAAAGAACCTATATGGTATTACATTTATTTTTGTAACGTATTTCAGAAGCCAAATACAGTACATGGTTGTAGTTGCACAATCTGCAAATAAGAACACTAATTTAGCCCAAGGATTTCTCCTATTTGGCTGAGACTTAAAAACAACATTGTAAATTCTCACTTACTTACTAGAAAAGTGGGACTACCGAGCAGAAGATCTCTCTCCTCTAGGCCACACACCTCTGCTGAACAAGGATTCTCATAAAGAGATCTCACGCAAACCGTGTCAGTCTTTTGCTGAATTTGATTCGGTTTCCTTCTGGATGATTTGGTTTATTCCACAAGGAAATAAGAAGGTAGAAAATCCCTGCCTAGATAAATTTACTAATGTACTTCCACTCCTGATATTTTCTTCTAGCTGCTGTAGAAACTGTAAAACAAAGATGTGTAGGTGACCTCTTGGAGAAACACACCAATCCAAAGGCCCAGGGGTATAATTTAGCTCTGCCATCCTTAGGTTACAGGTTCTTGCAAGTCCAGTGAAATTGTTCCTGCTCATGGATACTCAGGATCCTCCTCTGGCCTGAGGGCAAAAACATTTCTTCTAGTAAAATAACTTCTACCCAGACCAGATGAGGGACAATGACCTTTCACTTACATTTTCCTTAAACTGACCCATTTTTGATAGTCAAATTGTACAGTATCCAAAGAATATTCATAATGTAAGGTTATTAAGGATTATAAATTTTAGCTATGGATCAATTTTCATTAATAAATGAATGAACACTGACCTGTACATTAACAGATAATGTCTTATACAGCAATTAATTGGCAAATGGCAGAGAACACTTTACAATTAAATACATTTACTGTCATGGTGAGCAATAGGTCAGAACACTTTTACTATTGATGCAGTTTTCTACACTCTCTGTAATTAAATCCTTTCCTTTTCTCTTCACTTAAAACCTTTTTATGTTAGCAGTGTAATTTGCTACAGCACTGGAATTCTTTCCTTTGTCATGTTTGTGAGCTCCCAATACTTGGAAGAAACAGAAAGATTGTGTAAGGCAGAAGGAAGTAGATCACATTTGCCTCCCTGACTGTCATTTCTAGGTCTTTCTCTTGTTATCATTTCCAGCAGCCATCTGTCATGACCACTGTCATGTACACACCCTTTGCAAAGTGTGTCCAGCTCCACAGCTTGGAGCTGTGCCTTTCTATCAGCTTTGTCAAAAAGCATTTTGCAATTCCTCTCTCAGATGTCTTACCTTGTCAAGACTGCCAGACTCACCCTACTGCCTTGGACAACCACCTTGTTTATGTGGACCTTTTGATTACCACATTTGAATACATTCAGACCCTCAGAGAGACTATGAAAAACTTACCGGAAGAAACACTTAATTTTCACTGTTTGCATATTCATCCACCACTACCAACTGAGGGTAAAATCAGATTTCCCTTGTCTGTTACGTATTGTTCTTACCACATATCAATAGTACTTGAAGGCAAACCAAATTCATTCCTAACTAATTACCAAGGACCTTTTCTTCACTGACATGTATTAGGTCTGACCCTCATGGAATTATCTAGCATTTCTGTGCTCCAGACTAACACGGCAACACAGTAACGCAGGGAGCGATTTTACTGGGACTGCATAGCCACAACCAGGAATTGCACTGGTAAGTGACACACTTCTCTAGGGGTCCAAATCTCTATGCTACAGACCCTGCCAAAAGTGGATCCAGCTATTATCAGCTATGAACGTGCTCACCTTACTGCTCCTAAGGTTTCTGCTGGGGTAATTCACCTGGCAGCATCAGAAGAGTAACCTGTTAGGCAGGGCTGCCTTGAGCATTCAAGCACTGGCCATTCCACTGCATTGCTCTTTTAGTGCTGTCCAGTGACCATACTCTGCCCTTTTTTCTTTTGTGTGAAACAAACAGGAGAAAATCATGTTGAAACACTGTCAGCAGATAACGTGTTCAGCAGGGCTGCAACAGCTGCTCTATGCATTAGCATTCTTTCAGCCACAGCATTGATATAAAAAACAACCTGCATGAGGAATTCATTTTTGTTTGCCATTTTTTAAATATTTAAATTGTAAGCTGATAATGAAGCAGTACATTTAGGGTGTCGGCTCTTTATTACAACTCTGTGTGAAATCTCCTGTTGTGACCCTCACTATTGCAGCTAGGCAATATCTAAGTGGCTACCATGCAGTGGATGAAATGAGAAATTCTATCTTTTAATGAACACCTTTTAATCTTTTAATGATATACTTGTCATCATAATTATGTGGATACATAACTGAAAATGTTAGGTTTATTTGTTTCCTTCCAGTGATCTACCCCAAAAAAACCTTTTGAGAAATTGCTAAGTTTATTTATGAGATTTAGGTATGTGAGAGAGAGACAGCTCTGAGACAAATTAAATTTAAGAGAGTAATTTAAACCACTTTTCTTAGGCCAGACTTCTCTCCTCTCTGCAGCTTAAAAACATGAAAGGTTCTCAGAGCAGTTGGATCACATGAATCTATGGAATCCTGTGCTATTGGCTTCCCAAGACCCCCTGAGTTCCAGATGCTCCTTTAGTCCACTGTAATGCCCAGCAACACATCTGTACGTTCTTTACAAGGCACTAGATAAATATTTGAAAATGAAAGGCAATCCACAGATTTAAGCAAGGCAGTAAGAACACTGTTATATTTTGCTATATTTTTTAATAGTATATAAGGGGTTTTGTTGTTGTGGGTCTTTTTTTTTTTCTATAAACTTGTGACTGCAATTAACAGTACTTATTTTTCCCATCTCAGCATGAAGAAATGTAACTTTTTAATTGGCCCTACTGTTAGGTGTCAGACTGATTTAAAAGTGGCCAGCTTGTTTCACAGCTGCCTACATGAGGAAATAAAAGCAGGTGTCAAAATCAAGACAAACAGGTTGGCTTGACCAGCTATTCCTCCCCAGGGACAAGGCTGACTACTAAATTAGCATAGGTATAAAACAATGTATTACCTAAGTTCCCAAAAACCAAGATTCTATTCTGTTATATAAAACAATCTCACCCTTGCCCTCCCACTCCATTTTCACAGCATATCACCATTTCTAACACATTTAGATTTACAAGCACTGCCATTTTAAGAGCAAACCCAATTCTGTAGTCTTAGAGGTACACAGGCTCAGACTTTCCAATATTAACACATTGAACAGTAAACGCTATCCACCAAAATGTAATGAGTGCATTGAAAGACACTGGGGCCTACTCTGTCTACTAAATGCTAGCTAACAAATACTGGAAAATTTTGTTTGTTTTGACAAGAAATGCTATCAAACTCTCATCATGTTATTTTAAAACCAATCTTAATTATAGTTACTGTGAACTACTGTATCCCACCTGCCATTATTTAGAGACAGAAAACAAGGGACTGATCCAGCACTGTCACAGGATTGTCTCTCAGCAAGTAGCACGAGCCAGATGAATGGCATTTTTCCTACTGTGCATACACTTTTTTAGGTAACTTAACAGTTTTTTTCTTACTGCATTTTTATAACAAGCAGTTTCTGTGTCACAGACATATTTTCCTTCTTCAAGCCAGAGTCAAAAAATGTAAGCTCAGCCCTCTATTGCCAAACATAACAGATGTCAGAGTACAAACTTAGCGCTGGCTGGAGCCACTGGCATTTTGTCTGGATAATATCGCAGTGAATTCAGGCAACCAGATGTGTCTGTCTGGCATTTGTGAGCTGCTGTGTCAGTGGTGATGCCAGGGTTTAACACAGATCGCTTCTAGAACTAGGCACAAGGGAGAAACACACAGATCAAGTTGTAAAAAGAAGTTCTGGAATGACAAAGGTGTAAACTCTCAGCAGTCCCAGCATGAGCAGAATGCTAAGCAACACACAAAATCTTTTCCTCAGTTACTTTTAAACGTTAGTAATGAAATACATCATTTGAAAGCAGATGTCAAAGTGAAGAGAGGATTTCTCTTGTTGGAAGAATTGTTTCTTTCAAGAGCCCAATCCACAGGGAGTGCTACCTTGACTACCCAGGCTTTACAGTTCCTTATAAATGCTGCAATTGCCCTTTTCCTGCTACAAGGACACCACTGTGAGGATTGTAACCACCTTGACTAATTCTCTTAGCTTGCTGCTTTTCAGATACAGTAATGAGAAGTTTACAGAAACATCCAGTTTTTGAACAGTGAGATCCTTTTATAACATTGCATTTTAAGACTTAGGAGATTCCTACCTGGTATGTTTCTACAGGCTTTGTTTCCATGTTCAGATCCCAAACCTTGACAGTGAGGTAATCTCTTGTAAGCATGTATCTACCGCTGTGACTGAATTTGACATCTGACACTGAAGAGATAATTTCTGAAAAAAATGATCTATTACTGGGGTCTTCTGGTTCTTCATAAACTGTTCAAAGAAAAAGAAGCAAGAGACAGAAATCAGAATTGTATAAAAAAATGCTCTTTGGTACAATCTGAAGTGTGCATTTCTTGTGAAACACGTAATTCAATCTACCAAGGAACACAATATAGAATTAATTATGTCCAGCACTTAATTTATTCTTTTAATTTCATATAAAAATCCAAACTGTAAGCTTTAAACATTAAAATAATTAATGTTATAGCTATGGACTCAAAGCATGACTTTAGGAAATTATGCAAATACACTGGTGAGTTGACTACAGATACCTATAGCAAGGCTGGTCATCCTTTCTGGGGTCTGCATACTCCATTTCCTGCCATAACCAAAATCGAGGTGTCCCTGTCACATGAGAGGTTGTGTACATGTAGTGTCACAATAGTCCTGGCATCCCTGGGAGAGGTGGTTACTCAAAGTCTGCCCTGCTTGTCAGAACCAGCTGGCCTGGCTGCAGGCTATTCATTGGCTATGTTTGAAGGCATCCGAGACCAAAGATGAGAATTTTGAAAAGCAATTGCAAACTGCAATTACCTCTTCCTGAGGGGTGAGTATAAGACAGACAGTGGCTAACCATGTGGATGCAGGAACTACGTAGTTGATGTGCGGTTGCTGACAGTTCTGGAAAGCACCGGTCTCACTGAATGTGATGGTCAGCAGTTCTGTGCGATCTGACAAGGCTGCAGGTCATGGAATATTGCTTACACAACGTTCATACATGAAAATCCAGCTCTTGTAGCTAGGAGATTGCTCATCCCTGTTCAACTGTACATTGGAATGATACTGGATGACTCTAGCCCTATCTTATGGGTGCCTAGAACAACTCTGTTCTCTTTCCGCAGACATCTGTGGCCCTGTGATCCAATGACCTCTATGGTGAATTTCTTCAGTAGAAATTCAGGCTTTCAGGGTCTTCTAACTCTCAGCAAAATCAGTAGGGTTTTGGGACCTATGCCTAGAATATTCTTTGAAAACTGGCAATTTAGTGAATGTCATTTTCAGGTTTCTAAAGCAGGTGAAGAAAAGCCATGTGATGAAACATGCAAATATACTGAAAGTAGAAAAACTTTTTATTGTCAGTCAAAACAAAGTTTTTGTATAGTCCACTGGAACATTTCTCTCTCAATTATTTTATCCATGACTATGACTCAGATTGTTGGAAGCAACAAGGTTAGTTTCCATTAGGTGAAATAATGTTCTGCTGGAAGTTAAGGGTGAGTACGTGGGTGAAGTATGTGGGGTAATGCAAAAAATTATGGGCAATTTTCTTTGGGGGTGGGCAGTGGAATGCAGCCAGGCATGCACATGAGAATAAGGTCTGTATTTAAACATGCACCACACATCTATATGGTAATGAACTAC
>VYZT01011798.1:0-10575 GCA_013400735.1 Pomatostomus ruficeps
TTATCTGGATTGCAGCTTTCCAGCGGGTGTGGAGCATTAGAAGAGCTTCATTCCTGGGATATTCCTGTTTTTTTCTTCCCCTTTTTCCCTGGAATTTCGCTCTCTCTCTCCCTGCTCTGGCACTGCTGCTCCCCCATCCCCTCCCCAGCACACTCCAGCTGGAGATTTATGCATTTCCCCTCCTGTGATCCTGCCCTGGATGGAGGTTTCAGCTCCATCCCAGGCCCAGAAGATGCAAAATTCCTGCAGAATGGATTAATTTCTAAAGGGAAAGCTTTCCCTGGCTGCCAGCACTCAGGAGAATTCCACAGCTCGCACACAAACACAGGGCACAGCACAGCAAAAACCCCCCTCCAGCTGATATATTCCGGTTAAACCGAATCTTTGTTATTTATTGAGTTATATCAGATTTATAGCTCACGTTTCTGCCGAGGTTTATTGATTCGCAAGGAGAAGATCCCATCTTTACCTAGAAAATTCTGATTTTTTTTTGTGGGGAGAGAGGAAACCTCTCCTTGGAAAACTCTGGGATCTGCAGCCGTGATTTAGAACCATCACCTGCACGCTCCTCCTCATCCTCGCTCCTGCATCCCCGCCTTTTGATGGGGCCAATTTCCGGAGTGCATGGGAGAGCCTGTGGCTGCAGCCTGGAACAATCCTGCCTCAGTGCTTCCCTTCTGTTGTTGATCCTTTAATTTCCTCCAGCCGGCTCCTGCAGGGGACTCGCAGTTTTATGCTGCTCTTTTTTGGACTAATCATTTACAACTGCCTCGAAAAAAAAAAAACCAAAAAAACCCCCAAATCCCTTCTCTGCTGCTACTGCTCTGTGGAAGGGTCACTAATTGGGATGTGCTTGCAGCCAAAAAGCAACACAACCTTCACAGCAACCCCAAAATTCTGCCCAAAGCTCCCTGTTATTTCCAATCTTATCCAGAAATCATCCCTGATTTAAAGAAAATAGCTGATTTAAATCAAATCCCTCTGCAGCGCAGATTTTCGCACCGTGGAAAGGCAGGAGAGCAGAAAGCCACATCAAACCGGAGAGTTTCAGGATCTCCTGTTCTGCTGGGCAGGAGCGCTCCACGCAGGGCTCCCACCACGGGCACATTTTGGGTGTGAAAAACACAAAATTGGGCAGTTTCTGCAGTTGCAGAGCTCAGGAAAGGCACAGGCTGGAGTGGGAGTTGAAACCCTGTGCCTCGGGGGGAGCTGCTGCCTAATGACACGACAGGAAACGAGATGGAACACAGAAGGGACAAACATTAATTTCTCTGAATTATCCACGTTAGTGCTCTGTAAAACGGAGATCAAAACAGTAATGTCATCATATAAAAAACCCAATATTAATTTGAGGCTATTTTAATTTAAAAATGTATTAAATTCTAACCTAAAGCTGAGGATCTGATGCCCAACTCTTAAGCAACAACCTTATTAATTTATCATGTTAATTAGGCAATCACAGATGCACATCCTCCCAAATAATTTTTTTTTTTAATAGTGCGGCTTTCCTGAGCTGTGCTAACAACTTAACTTAAACACACAGACATGAATGATCAGTTATTAGAAGTATTTTTGTATTTTTATACATTACAGGTGATGAATTTGTTCTCAAATAATTATTTTATTGCATTAAAGGATAAATTTCCACAACAGTTTGGCACATTTTGCACGCCAGCAACCACCACAAACTATTATTTAACTTTTAAATGAACACAAGCACATCACTGGAGGTGGAAACAAACCCACAGCAGATTTTCCAAGACCAGGAATGAGGTTTGCAGCTACTTCTGGCTGCATCAGCCAGACTCACCCTGAAAATCAGTAAATTCAACCCTTTCACATGCTCATGATAAAAACCTGAGATTCAATTTAAAAAATAGTCTGGCCTCTTAAACCGAGGGTATTGCAAGCTGCTTTAGGGGCAGAGAGGAGAGTTCAGGGCAGAAAGGAGAGTTTAGGGCAGAAAGAGGAGCTGGAAGGGCTCAGGATGGAGCAGAGGAGCTGGGAGGGCTCAGGAGGGAGCTGGGAGGGCTCAGGATGGAGCAGGGAGGGCTCAGGATGGAGCAGGGGAGCTGGGAGGGCTCAGGATGGTGCTGGAAGGGCTCAGGATGGAGCTGGGAGGGCCCAGGATGGAGCAGAGGAGCTGGAAAGGCTCAGGAGGGAGCAGAGGAGCTGAAGGGATGGAGCAGAGGAGCTGGGAGGGCTCGGGATGGAGCAGAGGAGTTGGGAGGGCTCGGGATGGAGCAGGGGAGCTGGGAGGGCTCAGGAGGGAGCTGGGAGGGCTCAGGATGGAGCAGAGGAGCTGGGAGGGCTCAGGATGGAGCTGGGAGGGCTCAGGATGGAGCAGGGAGGGCTCAGGATGGAGCAGGGGAGCTGGGAGGGCTCAGGATGGAGCAGGAAGGGCTCAGGATGGAGCTGGGAGGGCCCAGGATGGAGCAGAGGAGCTGGAAAGGCTCAGGAGGGAGCAGAGGAGCTGAAGGGATGGAGCAGAGGAGCTGGGAGGGCTCGGGATGGAGCAGAGGAGTTGGGAGGGCTCGGGATGGAGCAGGGGAGCTGGGAGGGCTCAGGAGGGAGCTGGGAGGGCTCAGGATGGAGCAGAGGAGCTGGGAGGGCTCAGGATGGAGCAGAGGAGCTGGAAAGGATCAGGAGGGAGCAGAGGAGCCGGGAGGGCTCAGGATGGAGCAGGAGAGCTGGGAGGGCTCAGGATGGAGCAGAGGAGCTGGGAGGGCTCAGGATGGAGCAGGGGAGCTGGAAAGGCTCAGGATGGAGCTGGGAGGGCTCAGGATGGAGCAGAGGAGCTGGAAGGGCTCAGGATGGAGCAGGGGAGCTGGAAGGGGTCAGGATGGAGCAGAGGAGCTGGAAGGGCTCAGGATGGAGCAGGGAGGACTCAGGATGGAGCAGGGGAGCTGAAGGGATGGTTCAGAGGCTCAGTGTGCCCGGCAGGAACGGCACCAGCGCAGCCGATTTACGCACTGCTAATTCCCCCCTCAGACACTCGGCCTGAGCCCAGTCTGATTGCAGCAGGAAAATCCCTGCACGGAGATCAACACCGGGCTCAGGCATAAGATCCTAATTATTTGAAAGGCATTTGTTTTCATAGCTTTTTTTTTTATGTGTCCGAGTCGATGGCATTTTAATGCCCTATTAAAGGGCTGCCTCACAGGAGCCCGTCTGTTCCCGGCCGTGCCCGTGGCTGTGCTTTGTGCTGCAGCCTCTCGCCCTCCACATCTTTGCCAAACTCCCTGGAAAAGAGGTCGATATTTCCTCAGACAAACAGAGTGGGGTTTTTACCTGCTCGAATTTGATAGGGGAGATAGGAATTGGATGTGTCTGTCCCTCTGTTTGTGCTTGCAGAAAGGGTTTTTGCTCATTAAAGGATATCCTCGTTAGCTCAGGCCCGATTTTATGGGGTTTTTGGAGTTACACAAACAAATGGAAATGTTTTTATTTCTGTTTTCCTTTCATCCCATTGAAATCACAGCGAGACAAAATACGCCAGCGCTCCCCTACCCCAGACATTTCTATGTGGGGTCTCGAAATGCCCGAGAAATAAAAGAAAAATGAGGCAATTCAAACTCCCCGCTGGCCAAAAACATCTTTGCCAAACTCCCTGGAAAAGAGGTCGATATTTCCTCAGACAAACAGAGTGGGGTTTTTACCTGCTCGAATTTGATAGGGGAGATAGGAATTGGATGTGTCTGTCCCTCTGTTTGTGCTTGCAGAAAGGGTTTTTGCTCATTAAAGGATATCCTCGTTAGCTCAGGCCCGATTTTATGGGGTTTTTGGAGTTACACAAACAAATGGAAATGTTTTTATTTCTGTTTTCCTTTCATCCCATTGAAATCACAGCGAGACAAAATACACCAGCACTCCCCTACCCTGTTTTTAGCCCAGACATTGCCATGTGGGGTCTCGAAATGCCCAAGAAATAAAAAAAAAAATGAGGCAATTCAAACTCAGAATAAAATTGAATTGATGAGAAGGTTTTGGAATAAATTACCTGGAAGGGCATGTGAGGTAAACAAACATCGCACAGTGAAAAGGAAGATAAAACCACGTTTACCAGCATTCAGACAATCCCAGTGAAAGATTTATTTTTTTAAACACGTGGTGAAGCCTTGGCTTTGTTGCAGTGAAATGGCAGAATCCCCACTGAGGTCTGAATTTGTGCCCATCCCTCACACACAAATGTTGTGCTGAGCAGATCAAATAATTAATTAAAGTCCTTTACTTATCTGTCTTTTTAATCGTGAGGAATACACGGCTCAGCCAAACTCTTCTAAGATAAAACATCACCTAAATTGCCTGGTTTCAGTTCTGGAGGGTTCTGCAGCAGCAAGCAGGAATGAACAGACGAGGGGAGCAGCCAGACCTACAAAAGAAATAATATTTTAAAAGGACTGTACTTAAGGGGGAAAAAAAAGAGGGTTTGCCTTTGTACATAAAGAGCTCTATTCATTAAAAGACGTTTTTACAAATGTGGTTATTTCAAATAGCCGAAAAGTGTGAAATACACTTAAAATGAGTGAAATTTGTGGGTTTTCCTCTGGGTTAAATATGTGCCGTGCTAATAAAGCTCTCCTCACACCTCTTCCCAGCTCACAGCCCTTGGCCTCATTCTGGTTGGAATTGGGGGAGCTCAGCACTGCCCTGGAATGGACCCTCCAAGGGAAGATTTAAAGGGATTCTGAAGAAATCCTGTGGGGTGGGCACTGAGAGAGGCCCAGGGCAGGGTCCATGGCCCAGGGCAGTGTCCATGGCACAAATCCCAGGATTCTGGAGTGATCCTGGAGCAATCCTGGGAGCTGGGCACTTGGAGAGGCCCGGGGCAGTGTCCATGGCACAAATCCTGAGATCCTGGAGCGATTCTGAGAGCTGGGCACCGAGAGACACCCGGGGCAGTGTCCATGGCACAAATCCCGGGATCCTGGAGCAATCCTGTGAGCTGGGCACTGAGAGAGGCACAAGAGCAGTGTCCATAGCCCGGGGCAGTGTCCATGGCACAAATCCCAGGATCCTGGAGTGATGCTGTGAGCTGGGCACTAAGAGGGGCACAAGAGCAGTGTCCATAGCCCGGGGCAGTGTCCATGGCACAAATCCCAGGATCCTGGGGCTGCTCTGAGCAGCTGGACACCGAGAGGGGTACAGGGCAGTGTCCATGGCACAAATCCCGGGATCCTGGGGCTGCTCTGAGCAGCTGGACAGGCTCAGTGGAGGGGAAATCAGAACAGAGACCAGGTCACAGAAATCAGAAACACTGAGAGCTTCAAAGCTTCATCCAGGCAGCCCCCAGCAGGTCAAACTTCAGCACAAAAACTGCCTGAATTCCGTGTGGGTGCTCAGAGCTGGTGATGCTCCAGGGCCCAACAGCTCTCAAGGACACATAAATATAAATATCTATATTTACACACAAATATATGGGGTCACTGATCCAAAAACCCCAACACCAGGCCCATGGCTCACCTGAATCTGCTGTTTCATGGTACTGGGCTGCTCTCTCCTTCCCATTCCTGATTTTAGAACTTACCTGGAACTTTCCCTGCACCAAACCTCCATCATTATCCCTGAAAACCCTCCCTGCCCCAGGTGTCCCCGTGCTGCAGGGCAGCGTTCCTGGATAACCCAGGAGCCCAGCAGGAGCAGGGATTTACCCAGCAGCTCGTTCAGCAGAGGGTTTATAAAGCAAGGAAAATCCTCACAGCAATGATTTCCCAGGGTTTCACCCTTCCTGCTGAAGCTTCCAGCTGCTTTCAAATGAACCAAAGGTGTTAAATCTGATTATTTGTAAGCACCCAATTTCCAGGCTTTTGTCCTGGCGGTTTTCAGCCACCGCTGATGTGCAGAAGTTGAGATATCGGTGTGATATCATAACAAAAATGTGTTTAAACCCATTTCCCTCGGTTCTGTAACTCTGATATCTGCTGCATGTGCCACTGAGACACCTGAAATGCAACATCACAACTCCAGGGTGGGTTAGGCACGGAAAAACCAGACATTTTGGAAAGCACGGCTTGGACACAAAACTCTAAAAGCTGAATCTCTGCTGCAGCAAGATCCCCTCAAATTCTCACAGCATTTGGTTTAATGCAGCAAGAAAATTATCATTGCTCACATGCAGTGACCCCTGGACTCATAATGATATTTTATACACGAACAGGGATAAAAACACATTTGTTTCAGCCATGTGCTATTGTAAGAACCCTTCGCTCAGGCACAGATTGCCTTCGCTTCACCCAACAGTAAGGACAGAGAATTTAACAGCAGAATAATCTTCCAGAACGCTAAAAGATTAATAAATATTAACTTAAAGATTAATAAATATTAATTTAAAGATTAATAAATATTAAATTATTGCTGTCTATTTATGCCAGGAGAGACTAAAGGAGGACAGAGCCACGTTTTTCCTCAACACAATGGTGCTGTTTAATAAACAAAGTCCACAGCAGGCATCCCAGATCAGGAGTCGATATCTGTGTCCCAAAGGAACAGAAATTTCCAGGAGAGCCCCTGGGACAGCTGGGCTTGGTCAGGGGATCCCAGGTGAGCTTTTCCTGGTGTTCTGGGATAGGGAGGTGCTGGGGAGGAACCTCCAGAGGTGCTGTGCAGAGGAAGCTGAGCCCGAGCCTGCCCCACACCCCGGAATCCCAAAATTCCTGCTCTCCACGTCCTGCAGCCACCCAGGCCTTGGCTGAGCCACTCATCCCTCTCTGAAGGATCCACAGCGAAACCTTCTCGAGATTTAACCACTGGCAGATGTTCTCTGAGCAGAATATGAATTTCTCTCCTGAGAACAGGAACGTTTTGTTGCAATAAATAAATCCCCCGTGCCCTCCGGTGTTTGATTCCCTCTGTCAGGAGCTGTGTCCAGCCTGGGAGGTGTTTGGGACATGGGGAGCTGCAAATGGGAGCAGCTACAAGAAGTTTGGTTCAAAAACATTTTTGCAAATGTTAAATCACCCCGTGCCAGCCCCTGAAACGGTTTCCCTCTCACCAGACTCGCTCAGTGGTTTTACAATATTCACAAAGCCACAAAGAATCTGCCTGAAATAGGAGCAGCAATCCTTCCAAAATGCCTTCAGAAAACCTTCACCTGAGTGGCCCTGGCTGGGGAGCTGCTGGGGAGCAGCTCAGGATTGTCCTGTCCCCGTTGTCCTTTTGTCTGGGAATCCATTCCCTGGCTGGCTGTGTCCTCACAATCAATCACTTCTGCTTCCAGTGGTTCCCTTGCCTTTGGGATCGATGCCTGGTGGCTCTCAGTGTTTCAGAGCGTTTGTAAATACATCAGTTCCCACCTCAGTGTTGTGCTTGGGACCGAGACACCCTCCAGAGCCAATCTGATCCAGGCAGCTCCTTCCCATCCTCCAAAGGCAGCAGGTGCCGGGCCAAAATCCTCTCTTTTCACTCGCAGTGGGCCTTGTGCTACCCTGGAAGCTGCTCCCTCCCCTTTTTCCTGTAGCTTGGCTCTGCAGGATCCACTCCAGCCACCATTTGCCTTTAATCAGAGCTGTGAGTGAGGTCCAGGAACTGTTGAAAGCTCATTTATCCATCCCTGTTCACTGCCTTGATGCCCGGTAGCGCTTTCTGCCAGCGAGGTGCTGGGAACGGCTCGGTTTCCCTCAGAATCCATCTGTGGTACACCACTGTGTGCAGCCTGCGGCTTTATGGGATTCAGAGAACTGATTTTTTAACTGGAAAAAAAACTTCTGGGAATCCGAACAGTGCCCTGGAGCTGGGATTGTGGTGACTTGAGCCCTGTTCACACAGGCACCAGAACGATGGCACCTCGAAATTCAGGGGAGGCTCGGAGGCTCTGTGGATCCTGGAGGTATTTCCTGGAACTTTAGGATTTATATCGACCTCCAAGCTGTTGTATTTTCAAAGTTACAATTAGTTGTGAAAGTGGAGCAAAGCTGGAGCAAGCACACCCACTACAGCCCCAAATGCTGCAGGGAAATCACCCGAAATCTTTAGGAGAAGACAAGGCAGCTCTGCATTTAAAGGAATTTAGAGTTCAAATTGCTCGGTGCAAGAGAAAATCATCCCTCAGCCCAGCAGCAAAATTTCCTGTGAATGCTTGGCCCTTAAAATACAATTTCAACCCCTTTACCCTTTGCTGTGGTGAAAGGATTCTGCCCCCAGCAGCTGCTGTAGCAGTTTCCTGCTGCACCAGGAAAATCTCCTCGCTGCAGATCAGTTATCTGCAACCCCTGTGCTTGATCGGAGCCACACAATTAAAGCAAATTTCCAGGGATTTCATCGGTAAGACAACACTTCCAGGCTGCATTACTCGATCAGCAGCCATAATGATCTCCAAATCCTCCCGTAGCTTATCCACCACCGAGTTCCAGTCCTTGCTCGGACAGGATGACTTTGCTGGATCCATTTTGGAAGCCCCACGGCTGCCAGCAGCCACTCTCCCTGCCTGAGCCCAATTTATCCTTTCTCAGCCCAGAACTCCAGTCTGAGAAAGGGATTTTATCCCATTCCTTTCCCGGATCCCAATACTCATTGAGAAACCAACTGAGCAAATCTAGAGGAAAGCTGGAAGCTTTATCCTCATTCCTTCGGAGCTCAGCACTTGCAGCTCCATGTCCTCACATTCCCTGAGCTGATTGAAGAACATTCCCCAGACGTTTCCGAGGCTCTGTCCTGGCCGGCTCCGGAGCAGCTTTTTATGGCCAATTTTTTCATAACTCGAATATGAAACCGAACGACTTCCTTCATTTTTTTCCCAGCTGCCAATTTTCCTCGTTTTACAAACGAAGATTTTCGCTTTCCCTAATTGCCCAGCAAGGCCGGGGATCAGATTAGGATTGCCCCTTTTCATCATTCATTTTGCAAGCAGGGCTTGAGTTACAGGCTTTGGCTGCCAGGAGCCCCGGTTTCTGCCCACCTTTCCAGCCGTTCCTCAGGGCTGGGATTTGAAAGGACCAGATGTGCTCCTCCTGGAGCCCAGAGCTCAGCAGCAGAGCGTTTGTCAGTTTGTAAATTGATCTGAAATATCCCATCAGAATTATCCTTCAGTTCCAAATGACAAATTCGTTTCTCCTCCTAATTTCTCATCTCACAGAGGTCCCTGGCTGACAGGCATTCGTTACGCTGTGGGCTTCAAATGCAACCTAAGATTCTTTGATTTGGCTCCAAAATGGATATTTTAACTTAAATCTTCATCTGAGCAAGACTTTCCTTCTTTCTGCCGTTTTCTGGGGAGCTCTCTGGGTGAGGGCAGTCAGATTTCTGGGTGACAGTTGATTCTTTAGGATTCAGCTTTTATATTTTTCAGCTCCTGTACACAGTGACCTTGTCAGCTCAGCCTTGAGGGTTTGTATCCAGCTTTCCCACCTGGCCTGGGAATTCTGTAGATGTCCCAGAAATTTCTTTCTTATCACAGGTCCTTCCAAAAAAAAAAAGCGGCTTCCAAATGTTGCAGATTCTTGTTACATCTTCACCTTTGATTTCTGTGAGGAAACAGAGGTACTTGAGGAAAAAAGAGAAAAAAAAGAAGCAACTTTTCAGATAGTGGCGTTTAAAAACACTGTCTGGATATTCTGAATTAATATTGTGCTGGAAGAAGCCAAGTGGCTGCGTGCCAGGGCTCAGCCCAAGGTGTGTTTTTATGGCAGAGCTATAAAGCCACAAAATAAGTGGTTTATAATGGAAATTCTGACACGCTTTGAGTATTAAGAGCAGAAATATCCCGGTTGTGGGCAGCAGGAATGTGAGAGCTGCAGCACTCACCTGTCAGCTGCGGGGTCTGAAGGATCCATCCTCCTGCCGCTCATCCTGCTTCAGCCACGGGCTTTGGGAGCAGAGGGGTCCAGCCCTGCTCAGCCACTCATCCTGGAGATTTTAAACTCTTTTTTCTGGTTGATCACAGGAAAAATCCCAACAGCTGGGACAGAGGGGTCCAGCCTGCCCAGCCAGTCATCCTGGAGATTTTAAACTCTTTTTTCTGACTGATCACAGGAAAAATCCCAACAGCTGGGACAGAGGGGTCCAGCCCTGCTCAGCCACTCATCCTGGAGATTCCAAACCCTTTTTTCTGGTTGATCACGGGAAAAATCACCAACTGGGATTCCCAGAGCTCAGCCCTGGCTCTGGGTGGGAGGTTTTCTGTGCCACTGCCCTCCTGAGTGGCTCTTCCCCCAGGGAGAGCTGTGGGGCTGACCTCTCCACAAACCCCAAAATCATCCCTGGGAACCTGTTGGTGCCAGAGCTACGGGTCAGTGCTGGAGAGAGGAGCAGCCCTGAGCAATATTTAGGATATTCTGTCAGTTTGTACAGGCAGCAAAATCATCGATAAGTGGTAATTGAATAACAGAGAATAGAAATTGATAATAGAAAATATTGGCAGCAGTGAGAAATATTGTTGCCGAGATTTTAGAAATAATAACAAATTATTTCTAAATAACTAATTATTTCTAACAAATTATTTTCTAGGTTGAAATATCACACAAGTGAACACCACACCTAAGGCAGTTTAATTTGGGAAAAGACAAGGGGTGGTTTTATTCCCACGGGAATGGCCTAACTGCATTAGCAATCAATCATTTACATTTATATATATATAAATAT
>VYZT01011799.1:0-24247 GCA_013400735.1 Pomatostomus ruficeps
CTTTTGGTGGTGAGACCTTGTTTCAGGTGGGCCACCTGCATCTCCAGGTGTAGTGGGTCCCCATCCTAGGCAGTCTGCCTCTTTTGTGCCTGTAAACATGGCATCAGTCACCCTCATGCTGCTGCCCACCTGCTAGCGTTTCAGATCCTTTCTTTACTCTTTTTAAGAAAGATACAGAAGATCTAAGGGGCCAAAATAGAAAATCTGCTGCTGCATCGTCACCTCTCCTGTAATTTTCTCTGGCATTGCCCAGACATAGCTATGGGGTAGGAAGAGTGGTAGTGGCTGACTTTTGTTGGCTGATGCCTTTCCTGGATAGCTCCCAGATATTCCAGAACAGATACTGCCCAGTGTTTTGCAAAGGGTAAAGGCCCAAAAAGGCAAATGTATTTACTGACAGGATATCCTTGATAGGACATGTTTGGAGGTGTAAAGTAACTTCTTGATCCTGGCCACTCCAAATGCTATTCTGGAAAAGATCCTTAAATTTTAGAGGTGCCCCAACCTAAGTGCCGTGCTGGGTGGCTCCATCACCCTTTGCAGACAGCTGTGCACATCACAGAGCACGCTGCTAACCGCAGGCACACCAGGAAATGGCAATAAGCCGAATAAATCCATACAGGGGTGAGTTTGCAGTGTCACAGGACTCGGGACACAGCCCGGGGTGTTGGGATCTGAATCCTGAGCAGGCTGTGACAGGACCCCAAGTCACGTTCACAGTACCCAGACTCTGCAAGGGTGGTATGGCCAGGCAGGCAGCGCCTTCTCTCCTTGCAGCGGTGTGATCCGCTTCCTGGGCTGGGAACACCTCTCCTGGTGTTCCCACTAAGCCTGGGAAGAAACTGTTCTGTGGTGAGAGGGACTGGCCCAGAGGGAGGAGTAAAAACCTTAAATACAGAGCTTTCTAACTTTCACTCTGCCTTAACTAAAGGGAAGATGATCAAAAAAGGATTTGATTTTTCTTTCCTAGTTTAAAATATGTCTGTGTCTAGAATATTGTTCCCCTTTGTTTTCTAGTATGTTGATTCCCTTCCCTGCCAACCAGCTCCCACTTTTCCCCGTGCCTGTGTCCCAAATGTGGTGTGTGCCCATGTGCAGGGTACCCATGCTCAGCCCCTGCTGTGCCACTTTTCTGTCCTGCTCCAGGAGGTCACAGCTTCAAGATCCCACTGTAGCCTAGAGTGGAAAACTTCTGGGAAATCTGGTTTCACTGAATTAAAACAATGTGTAAGCAAAACATCCTTTAACAAGGAGGAGACTCTGAAAATCCCAGATTTCCTGAGAAATAAAAGCTCTTTTAAGGTGTCTTGTGCATTAAAACTTGTATGGAACTTGAAGGAATTAAGTATATCAGTTTCTGAGCTGAAACTGGACTGACATGGCTGAAAATAAACAAATTTCCTCCAGCTGAAGGGCTGGGAAATTCTGTACGGAAGTGTAGTGGCCTTACCAAAGCCCTGTGCCCAAACTGAGCCCCTTCCAGCAGGGGTGGGAGGAGAAGGCAGCCACAGCAGCAAGCGGCCCTTCCCTCCCGAAAGGCTTCCTCGTACCCTTGATTACGAGCAATTGGATCTCATACTACCAAGTTGTTAGAAGCAAACTTTGTAAATGTGCATTGTCATGGAGACAGTATAGATCAGCTGAAGGACCATATGGTTCTTTACTCCTTCGAGCTATCACTGGAAGGAGTAGACTGAAGAATATATTTAGTGTTTTCTTTTCAACAGATGACTAAAGATAAGGAAATAAAATTAGTTGGAGAAAACCCTCCGCCTTTCCTATGGGAAGTTGGCTGCTCTTTACTCTGCATTAGAAAAAATATTACCAAGATCTCTTGTTTTACAGCTTATCAATGACAGGTATTTTTGAAAGGTCATATCCTAGAGCCTCTCCTCACAAGTATACAAAGAAAAACATGATTACCTTTCTTTCTTTAAAATCGTATGAACAGGCTCCTTTTAAAAGCAGGGTCTGTGTGTGATTTTTCAGATAGATAATTCTTCCTTAGAAGAAGACTCCTTTGATCATAACTATGTGCTCACATCCACTTTAAGATCACTTCACCATCTCAGGGTGAGTGACAGCCTCGCTCCGAAGTCCTTCAGCAACCACAAATGAGCTATTGCTGGCATTGGTGGAATGAGTAGTTCCCTGCAGCCCTGTTAGACATGCTTCTCCCCTGGCCTGGAAGACCCCTTGGCCTCTCCTCTGCTCTTCTATCAAGAATGCCGGCTGCTTTAATAGTGGGGTTTATAGAGCTGTGGTGGAAATAAAAAGGCCCTTTGCCCCACAGGGTTGGA
Organism: Pomatostomus ruficeps; assembly: GCA_013400735.1. Lineage (NCBI taxonomy): Eukaryota > Metazoa > Chordata > Aves > Passeriformes > Timaliidae > Pomatostomus > Pomatostomus ruficeps. The sequence goes on from VYZT01011799.1 coordinate 2,301, forward strand.
GAGAGGTGCACTGGGCTAAAAAAAAGACAGCGAAATTGTTGATGATACCACCATTTCTCAAGAAAAGCTTTGTTTTAGGGGGAGAAACTTTTGTCCAAGGACCAAACAAAACAAAAGTGTCATGCAAAAATATTTGACCAGCTTTATGAACCCTATTCACTGGCAAGTGGACCATCATAACTCACATGAGCTGGGCGACAGATGTTACACTTCAGCAGCCAATCTTTAGTACAGAACAGCATTAGTATAATTCACTTGCCAATTAACAGGTTAAGCAAGCAGTAGATTGTTCTATGCCTTTCTGATATGTGTGCTCAGAAAGGGCAGCCTGACTGCAGCGTCTTAGCTGGAATTACTTCAGGGAAAATGTTCCTGTTGCCAGACTGAGCTTCATGTCTCCTCCTGGAGTGCAGGTGGAAGTGGAATATTCTTTCCATCTGGTTGTGGTCTGCTTGGGAATAGTTCTAATCTTCCCCATAATGTAATGGTTAGCATGGTATCTCAGGAATTTCGGGGTTGATGCTATGGGGTCTCTCTGAAAGCAAGAGTACGGGCAAATAAGAAGGGAACATCAGCTGGATGAGCAGCCCGGTGGGAACACAGAAGGGATCATGTTGTTCTGGTCCCTTGATACCCTGCTGCCAAGGATGGGCTGGCTAAAAAGGATCAGACGCTTGGTTCTGGAGTGACAGCTTTGTCTTTTAATTTTTTTCCATATTTTTTACATTCAGCAAGACAGCAAGTTGTGTCCTATAAAGAGCAGCCTCAGTCAGGTGAGGGTAGGAGATTGCATGAATATTTGAGAATATTCATGCAATCTCAAATAGTTGAGAATATTCAATTTTGACAGCTGTGCCAGGCAGCATGAACGGGAAAACGTGTGAATAGGAAGGGGGTTTGGCTGCAGCTTTTCAAATATTGGGAGGCTTTGTTTCCTGATGTTTCTGCTGTTTCGCTGGCAGGTACACGACTGGGGGCCCAGGGGAAAGGGATCAGAATAAAGCTGCCCAGACCTCCTTTCTTTTTCCTTCCTCTAGGTCCATGGTCCTGAGTGAGCTACTTCTCTGGGCAAGATCCTGATTCCCTGACTGAGGATAGGTCTGTCAGACTGGACAGGGGAGAAAGGAAGACACACGAGTTTGGTCAAGATTAAACAAATACAAATCTGCCTTCACTGGTAACAAATGAATTGTGCCATTCTTCTACCTTCTGCCTCAAATCCTTACCCATTTTGCACTTGGAAGGGTTTCTTTAACACAAATCTATTTTGGTTTCAATTGTGCCATAGAGTGCTAAACCAGAACACTAAATAGGACATCCATAAGCCTGCCAAGTTGAGCCGAAAGAGAGGAGATTCTTGAATTAACACAGCCACAGAGTTGAAGTTTAGCAAAATTTCCAGCTCCTAAAAATCAGTGGTTTTAACGGGACACTGAACTGCTTTATAACAGGGTGATGTTGTACTCACCAAAAAAAAAAAAAAAGCACATCTTATGTGACATATAACACAACTTGACAGTTTTAACCATGTGTATAATTAGTGATATTGTCTCAGTACCAGTGAGAATGACTTTTTGCTGGCACTTCATCCCATTAAATTGAATCTTTCCCAAGGAGGAAAATCTAGGAGGCACTAGTCAGTCACTGACTCACTATCAGCTGCCTCCTTGCTAAAGCCTGAATGCATTCCATAGTAAGTTATTTGTCACAGTGACTCAGCATTGTAGGCTCCTTTTTAATTTCTCTCTCACCACAGAGCCAAGAAAATCTCCCACCTCCCCATGCCGTATGCTACTGAGATAGCAGTTTGTATCATCGGCCAAAGGATAACATATTTAAATGTATGCGAGGAGCCTTATAAGGGCATTAACACTTGCCTCCAGGTTGGACGTCACGATGGCGAGCCAAGGAAGAGGCACCAATAATAGATTCCTTGTGTTTGTACATGCCGCGGTGACTATTTGTGCCATTCGTGGGAAACTGAGTGATATGCCAGACGGCAAAGTGTTTCATTTATCCAGAGTCACGGGGGTTGATCTGAGTGAGTCTTCACTCAGACACGCAGCCCATTCCTGGAAAGGTCAGCGAGCGGATCCTGCCAGCCTGGGGGCTGGCTGTGGGAGGGGGACTGGGAACCAACCCCAGTCCTCTCCCTTCGTCAGGTAGCTCCCCTTCAGCCCAGAAAAGTCAATATTCGATGATAGGGACTCTGAGCTGAGGCACTATATCTGCCTCAGTTTGAACAGCTCTACCTTGGTTACCCCTGTGTAAATTGAGGATGATGAGATGTCCCATCCTCTGTCAACTCTCCTGCATTCTCTGTATTGAAATGCCGGCCCTATTAATCACAGGTGTTCCCCAGCTGGTGCCTCAAACCAATGGGAGAAAAGGCTGTTGAGATCAGATTCCTGCTTGGATTATATCACTCCTGAAACCACAGCTTCACTCATCGGGGATGAGGGAAGACAGGTGTGTGACATGAAAAATGGCCAGCGGTGCCCAGTTTGATGAAGAAGTGCAGAGAAGCAGAGTAATGCTGTTGTTTCTCTTTGCCACCTGGTGAGCCAAATACTTCCTCCTGGCATCGTCTCGTGTTTACCCAAGTAATGACCTGCTTTCATATTGCTTTATCCCTCAGGCCATATTGGCCACAGGTGTAACCTGTGGAGAATTTAGAATTCAGGCAGAATTCTCACAGAATTCTCACATGCTTTTGTACCGACTGAGAAATGCTATTTATTCAGATAGAAATTAGTCTGTGTTAAGCCACAATGAGCAGTATGGGAACCAGACCAAGTAACCAAGAGCTGCAGGGGGAAAAGCTGGGAAAATCTGCAAAGCTCCCCAGACATTCGGGAGTTCATTGCATAGATCATGTTTTTTTAATTTTAGTCTAAACTAATATAAAGTACTCAAAGCTCAGTCAAAGGACTGAAGTGCAAATCCATTTCAACTGTTTTTTGGTGTAAGAGCATGGCTTTCAATCAAAAATTAAGGCTGCTGAGATCTAAACAAAGGCAGATAAAAACAATTTCTGCTCTGCACACTGTGATGGGTGACAATCAAAAGGGAAAAAAAGATTAATTGGGTAACAATAGTATTTTAATGCCTACCAATGTAAACTTGAACAACAGTGATCTCATTTCCAAGATGTTTTATGAAATCAATCATTCTCACAAGTAAGGATGTGCTGCATTCTCATGACTGAGTGATCCCACCATAAGCAGCAGAATCTTCCCTCTGACCAATTTGTTGCCAGGTGGGCAGAAGTGCTGCACACAGGGTATTTTGGAGCCCCTGTGCACAGATGTACCTGTCAGTGCAAACAGGAGTGCTTTGTAACACAGCAGCTCAGGAATTAATGGCCGGCGAGTTTTGCACAAACAAAATGCTTGTGACTTATGCTTGCCATTTGGGCTCCTGTGCTGGCCAAGGGGGAGGTGGATGTCTGTGTTCTCTCCTGATGGATTGCAGGCCTTCAGCTGCTGGAATTTTAAGGACCTCTTTCTGTGCTGACAGCTACAGACAGAGCTCTTGCAAATGACATGCCATCCATCACAAAACTTCCCCGACCACCTTTGTGTAAGGATATAGTGACCAGACAGCTCGACTGAGTTTTGCATATGCTATTTTTCTCCTGAATCCATCCTCATTTTCTCCTCCCTTGTTGCTCAAGCATTTATTTAGGAAGGTATTTGCAGTGGGTACAAATGTCAAGTTCAGTTCCCTAGGGGTTAAAAGCCAATGTTTGCTTAACATCGCCTGGGATGGGAGGTGAGCTGGGGGCCTCTTGGAAGAAACGCACAGAAGGTCCATTCTCCAGACCCAAGCCTGGGAGAAGGGAACAGGTTATGAGCTCTGGGAAAAAAACCTTCCACAGCCGAGAGAAGAGTAAATAATGTGTCAGCCTGGATAATTCAGGCTGCCTGAGCTCACCTGGATGGTAACCACTGTGCATATAGCCGTAGATGTGTGTGTGTCACTGCTGCATTTTTTTCACTGTATATGCAGCACTCTTCATGCCTGTCTGTGACAATATGTGTTGCAAGTATCTGGCTATGCTGTACCATGCTGGAGGTTAAGGACTGAAGCAAAATATATGAAGCATGGTACTGAAATACTAACCAACCACCCCCCCCTGCCAAAAAAAAAAAAAGAATAATAATAATTTTTTAAAAAATCGTTGGTTTCAGGGATGTAAAACATTAGAAAGACTCTAATGGCAGATCTTGGGATCTGTTGTTTTCCAAGCCGGGTTGTTCATCCCCTTTTGGAGAGCAGGAAGACAGGCATAACTCAAATTTTCTCCAGAGCAGAAGTGCTAAGCAGATAGATGGTTTGGAGCAGCACAGCTCACAACAATATCAGCTTTGTTGTATCTTCACAAAACTCTCCTCAAGTCACCAGGAATATCCTGGCAATATCACCTTTTTTCTCTCTTTCAAACACTCCATCATCTTATCCCATGAACCACTGTTGTTATTAAGAATCTCCTATGATCAAAAATGGCAACTGAGGCAACATTCTCAAACTTGTCCATTTTTTTCTGATCTTTCAGCTGGAAATGGATAAATTTTGGGAACTAGTCACGTAAACAGTTGCCTTGCACATATAGAGGCAACATCACAGAAAACCCTTTTCCAAAGAAATGGTAGAACAGTGTTTCACGTTATTGTAGCAATTTCAAATGTGCCGCTGACTTGTTATTTTTATTTTCTCTTCATTTCGAAGAAGTTGTTTAAAACTGTTCTATTTTATATGTGTCAAAATATTTTTAATGCTTTTCCTTGATAACTGAATATAGACACAGTAATGACTTGGAAGAGAGTTCTCATCTCTCCCATCAATGAGGGAACAACACATCCTCAGAAATAACACTCGATCTTGCATATGTGGTGGGTAGAGTGACCTATTGCAGAAGAGAAAGTAGAAGTAGGAAAATGTTATACCAACGTTTTGGTATAACATTTTGAAACTTTCAGGTGAGCAGATTTCCATACAGAAACTTGAACAGTGATTCTGGCTACTGATGTTGCCTCTCTAATGTATTAGAAGTCAAGAAAAAAATTGCAGGATTTCCTAATAAGATGGTAAATGCGTGCCATGAGGATGCAACAAAATCTCAAGTGCTTAATGAATTTCTCAAAAGTCTCTCTTCCCCCAGTGCTACATTTATCACCCTTGAAAGCAAATGGAGTCTAGTAGGAGAGTGTTATTACAAACAGCCCTAAGGCTTTGAGTGGGTTGCCTTTCTCAGAAGGAGCTGAGCTTGTTGCTTGGTCTCCCACCAGGTAATGATAGCCCTGCCAGCTCTTGCAGAGTGAGAAGTGACAGCCTCCAGAAGTTCTGGGAGCGGTGACCCTCCTCTTTCTAAGCATTCCTCAGAGACAGCGAGGCAGACACCACAGTATCATAATGGGCTTCACATAAGATTTCATGTTCTCGCTGAAGAAAAGCATTCCCTTTGCAGCACTAGGTGACCATTATCCTGTATCGGCTCTCAGCTCCACAGATTTGCCATGGCAAAATGGTTATTGGCTTGCAAACACAATTTTCTTGACTTTGCTTTCTACAAATAACTGCAGGAAAACAAGTACAGTTTGGAAAGCAAGTATTTGAGGTCTTTTCTATGCCTCCCATTTTGATTGTTTGTGCTGTTTTCACAGCTACCGAAAACCGAAATCAAACAGATCAATCAACCCACTCTAAACTACCCTGATGGAGCTCCGATGGCCACCTCGGCAACCACATGGCTCAGTCCTCACAGCAGGTATGGGCTGAAACATCCTGATCTTTGAGTGTTTGCAAGCTAGAAAGCCTCCCAGCTTTAAGGGATTAAAATAGGACGGGAAAGGGGACATGATTCCTGGGGAAATTTCTTTGAGGCTACAAATCAGGTACGACCTTTACTGGAACGGGTCAGTCTGGGAGAAGGCTCTGCAGGAGGTTTCCCTGTACCTCCCTGCTCTGTCCGGGGCACGTCCCTCTGCCAAAATAAAATGCATTTTTTGGTGTATGTAGAGGGTTGTGCAGTAGGAGATATGAAGGAATTCGCCATATCCCTCCTTTCGTTCATTCTCTTTATTTCAGGCTACAGCTGCTACCCATATTAACACTTCGCACTTTTATGTCTCCTCCTGACTGAAAGACTCAAAACCATTTTTGGAAAAATCCCTCAAGAAAGGCGGCTTTTCCATCTCAGAGATGGAAAAACAAGGTCACATAGATAATAAAATTATTCACCTCCACGTGTGAATGTTGTAAGGGACGATGGAGCCCAGGTCTCTTAATTTCTAGCTATACAATCCAGCCACAAGTTTTGAGGGAAGCTTTCATTTTTCCATGACCTGTAGGGATTGCTGCTTGCAGACAGGACACAGCTGGTTGTGGTAGAGAGATGCAGCTATGAAGGGAGCATCAGTCTTACGTAAAACATGATCTAGACACTGAACATTATCTAAAACAGCAGAGTGGGGTTAAAAAGTCTCTGTGAAAGTGGAGCAGTTAAGTGCAGTGGCCATGGAGGGATGCTGGCAGGGCTGAGTGATGCTCCGGGGTTAATTGCTGCTTACAAGGTCCTAGCACTAAACTTTATGCTTCTTCATGGCTGTGACAAGACAGGCAGACCAACACTAAAAAGGGCAAGATTACCTTAGCTAGAGGGAATCCTACAGGTGGATCCTTCAGACGTTGGAAAGCTTTAATTTCAGATCGATTTTTCCACGGGTCAAGCAAGGTTGCTCTCTCACATGGCAGTTTTCTCCTGGAGGATGTTTGGTTGCTCAACTCTTCACCATTAATACTGTCACTTTCTAATAAAAGCATTGATTTGTAGTTTTGGGTTGAAATGCCTAGGACAGCTGTCACTCTGCCCCAAAGTCATAAATCCTCCTGGTTTTCCTCATCTGGCAGCCCTCTGTGATTAAAGCAGGAGCTCTTGGAACGATGAATCACCGAGGCTCATAGGTATTCGCTCGCCGTCTTACCGCTGCAGCCCACTCTGTGTTGTCCAGTCTCTGGTTGCCTGACATAAACAATGGATAAGATGTCAAACATGCAGAATTGCTCTGAAAGGAAACAGCGATGATTTCTACAGCTCCAGGTTTCTTATTTTCTTTGAAGCTCGAAAATTAAATGTGGGGGTTCTCTAATGGGAACACTGGAGTGGATGGCAGTTTCCTTTATCTGTGCATATAAAGCGTGTTTTGGTGCAGCAGGGAGAGAGATGCCATTGATACCTAATAACAAGCATGCAAATTACTAGTGTATTTTGTGTAAGTAATTTAGATACTCTAGGGTTTTTCCCACAACGTTCTCTTCTATTTATCAATTTCTTCCCTGTATCTCCCAGTTTGCCTGCATATTCATTCATCATTCATTTACAAAGCCATTCCAAGCATCAGAAACCAATTTCCTCCCTGACCCCAGTCCTGTAACAAAACAAGACTCTCCCGCATGCAGGGGATGTTATGAAGATGTGGGGTATTTTGAACAGAGGAGTGTGTAACAGGAGGTGGATTACGACTAAAAAGCCAAACTGTTTCATGAACTAAGTCTCATCTTCAGCTCAGCATCCCTCCACAACACAAAAATAGAAGCTTTCCACTTTGTTCTCATGCACAGGTCTGTAAACTGCCATAACATTTCACATCAAGCTAATGGACACTGAATTTTGACTTGCATTTTTGTTCTCACCCCTGAATCTTCGATTCCTTCCTCCAATCAGCTTAATTAGCCCAAGCCCACCCAACAAGCACCTATCTAGCAGCTACTCATCCCGCATGTGCTGCTCTGCCTCTGAATCACTGCCTTGACTGAGCTCCAAGGGCTCCGCTTTCTCTCCCTCCGGGCGTACAGGTATGAGCGTGCAGTCGTACTGCAGGCAACACATCTCATCCCTATCTGCAGATAGCGAGCGTAAATCACCCGGGCTGTTACACAACCAACACCTTACATCTGTACAAATCTGTTGCTCCCTTCTCTGGTGTGTCTGACCAGTGAATCTCCATGGTGGCAGGACCCGTGTGCCCTGCTGACGGCAGATTGCATCCTCCCGACATCTCCAGGAGGTAAGGAGCTCACATGGCTCGTGGTACCTTCTCAGAGGAGGGATCGGGTTGTTTGTCCAGGAGGGGATGGGGAACTATGAGGTAGGCTGAGTTTAGTGTTTTCTCGGGGTATCCAGCCTTGCATTGCGTGCTCCCACCTCTCTCTCCAATACCTGTGTCCTCTATAAACCATGCATGTGTGGCAGGGGAAGGTAAAGGAGTCTGAGGTTGCATAGCTACAGTGGTTTTTACACCCTGAATGGCTCTGAGTTTATCGGGAGAAGCACTGTCATTTCTTTGCAGTTGACCCTTGAACTGTGCATTATATAGGAGAGTGGTTAAGTAAGAATGTTTTTACCAATATAGCCATAATTTATGTGTGGGAAATAATGGTAATGGATTAAAATTATTTTTTCAACTTCAGTTTTTGATGTTGCTTTACTTTTGATAAGACTGAGGGAAAATACTGAGCATTTCAGACCTTGCTTTCATAATCTCATTCATTCCTGTAAACCAAGAGCTTTGAAAAGGTCACATCTGTAGGAGAGAATGGCAGACACATGGAGTCCTCCTGATTGTTTTTTTACCCTAACTCATACAAATAACATGGTTTCACCACAGCACCCATGCTGGCAGTGGTCCTTCAGTGTAGGTCCAAGGAAAAGGCTTCAGATAGCTCCTTTCAACCTACAGGACATCAGGAGCCAAGGAGGACCATTTCTTGTGCCATTGCTCTCAGTCATTCGCTAAAGTCTAATTTTTATTCTCTAAACTGCCATATTTCTGCTCTGGTTTATAGCCAGTTTTGGTCTGCGTGTAAAAAGCATACAAGGGCATGTAAATTTTACACTACTCATCTGTGCATATGTGTACAAAAAATATTGGGAAGCAGTAAGGTCAATATGATGCCCAGCCTTTCCCTCTGGGATATGGCACTCTGTTGTCCTGAGTTTTGCAGTTTTTCAATGTTTCTCTTTGCTGTAGTACTTTCTCACGCATGCTGTTGTAAACATGGCCATGTTTTTGCTAACTGTCCTTGTTGTTTTCCTTCCATTCTCCTAGGCGGAGACATGTGATAAATTTTTCCTTTGACCAGTGTGATTGTAGACTGGTAATTTCTACCTCCAATCCATGGTGATTTCTAAGAACATATAAATAAAGGTCAGAGGGTTCTGCCCTCTCTCTCTTAGCTCTCTCTTGGCTCTCTTGGCTCTCTCATTGCTCCTCAAGCTAGTCGACTGCGTGTGTTTTCTTTGTGTCCAAACAGTGTGACAGCACTCTTTACATAGCCACAGTCCTCAGCCTTTTCTCTTGTCAGAGCCCTTCTGCCATTTCTACAGATGTCCTCCTCTGAGTGGCACCCCGGACACTGGCAGGGATGTGCGGCGGTGAAGGGGGATCCTGCCCTGCCTGCATCCCCTCCCATGCACAGGGAGCTTGGTGTGTGACCACCAGCTGCGTCTCCACAAGGCAAACTTGGAAAGCCTTGTCTGGATCCCAACCTTGATTGCTCTGGGAGGAGAAGCAGGTTGCAAAGGCTGAGATCCAAGTGAGAGGCACAGATTTTAATCTCTTCCTAAGAATTTGAAACTGCACTGGAGGCAACACCTGGAGACAGCTGCTCCTGTCTGCAGTCCAGGTGCACCGGAGATACCTAAGCCATCCTTGTGGCACCAGCATCTCCCAGGTGCTGTTGTACTGGACTGGAACAGCACTTCCCACTGGAGCCTTTTTGCTGTCATCTCTCCTGAGCCCCATTACTGTCCTCTCTGCTGCTGACCCCAAACAAACACCTCCTTGCCTACCAGCATTTCCTGCCTTCCAGATACAAACTCGCAGAGAAGGTGTCACCTGCACCCACTCCCTCCTGGCTCCATGTGCTCCAATCCTGCCCTGTTTCCTCCAGGGAATCTGCTAGAGAGAGCCCGAATGCTGTCAACAGTGTCTCTGGCTGGTTCAGGAAGAGCCAATTTCCTGTCTCCCTCCACAAAACACAGGGCTTAGTGTGCACTCTGACATCAGGAACAGTCATTTCAGGTGTTTCTCGCTTTTGGTGGTGCCAGTGTAGCTGCAACGGAAAGAATAACTAACATATTTTATCATAAATTTATAAAATGGCACCTATAAGGATGGGCAGTGTTGACAGCAGAGCACATTGTACTTATTTACTTCACATGCTTATGAGCACTGGTCTCTCCATACTGATGAGTTTCAGAGCCTGTGGGTTATTTATCAGCACTTTTTGCCTATTTATATTAGTAAATATAAATGACAGAGAATAAGCTCTACTAATCAGTTTTCAAAATAGAAAGCCTTTATCATAATAAAGAATTAAGTGGGGGAAAATTTTAATTAGCTTCATTTAGTAACCGATATAGTCAAGCCATCATTGGAGTGATTTGAACAGTTTTTGTTTGGTTTTCTTCTTGACTTTTTTATTTAAGAGGCCCAAGGTACATCAGACAGATGCAAGTTTGCAAGATGCTTTCTGCAGGGTGGATGTCAATTTAAGCAGCTTAGAATCTGGGCTGCACTTTTCAAATTATGTTCAAGGCTCTTTGTGTTGTTAATTAACTATATAATTTTTTTTGAATCATTTCATCTTGCTATTGTTTTGGCTCGTGTTGCTCTACTCTCTAAGAACGCTCTTTAGACCAATAATCAAAATATATTGTTTTAGAGAGACTTAGTGGTACAGGAAGGTGTCATGTTTAGATACAGTGATTTATATGCTCTTGATTCAGTAATTGAGAGGTACTAGTATTCCATTACATTCTTCTTACCTACTTACTTGCAATTAATCATTTGTTTTTCACCTCATGGTTTATCTCCTAGATTTTAGTCACAATTTTTTTCCCTTGAAATTTTGCCACATAATTTAGGTTTAGTGGGGATTACTCCTGAGCAAGGAAGGTCAAAAGACTTGTAAGAAATACAAGAAAAAAGATTAATATGAGATTATGAGAGACTTCACAGGAGCTGCATATTTAAGCCAACAATCAAACCCACTGAAAGTCAGACAAACCTTAGGCCAAGTTTCATTTTGGTCTCACATAACTGCTCAGACCTCAGATTACTAATAACGATAGAAATTTTGAGTTATCCCAACAAATAATCTGGAATTATATTTATTGTGGTTATCTGAATCTGCCCACCTGCCTTCCCTGGTAGTATCTGGGTTGCCTTCTCCTCCTTATGGAAGGCAGGCTGCCCAGAAGATGATTCACCCGTAAAAGATCGGAAAACATTGGCGTGGATTACCTGCTCTTCAGGCCCGTGCTTTGACCCAGGTGCTGATTGATCAAAAGCCTGATAAAGTGGTGGCACAGCATGGGATGGCTGCTGTGGCATGGAGGGCCCCCAGCATTGCGGGGCTTCACAGGTGGGGCTTTGTGCCAGTGCCTGCCCAGGCAGGTGTGCTGCCAGCCACCCAGCACTACCCGGCTCCCCAGGAACGTGGGGGATGAGCCCTGTGCTCGTTTTCCTACCAGGCTCCCATAGCTCTGCCTGCTCGTGGCCTGGAAGGATATATTCTTTGCTTGGTAAAAACTGACTGGGTGGCTGAGCCCAAAGAGTGATGGTGAATGAAGTTACATCCAGCTGGCATGTCGTGTTCCCCAGGGCCAGTTCTGCTCAATGTCTTCATCGATGATCTGGGCAAGGGGGTCAAGGGCATCCTCACTGAGTTTGCAGACAGCAGCGAGCTGGGTGGGAATGTTGGTCTGCTGGAGGGTAGGAAGGTTCTGCAGAGGGATGTGGACAGGCTGGATCCATGGGCTGAGGCCAGTCGTGTGAGGGTCAACAAGGTGTAAGTGCTGCATCCTGCACTTGGGTCATGGCAATCCCACGCAGCGCTGCAGGCTGGAGTCAGTGTCTGGAAAGCTGCCCAGTGGAAAAGGACCAGGGGGTGCCGGTCAACAGCAGCTGAACATGAGCCAGCTGTGCCCAGGTGGGCAAAAAGGCCAGCGGCATCCTGGCCTGTGTCAGGAATAGTGTGGCCAGCAGGAGCAGGGCAGTGACTGCCCCCTGCACTCNCCAGCAGGAGCAGGGCAGTGACTGCCCCCTGCACTCAGCACTGGTGAGGCCACGCATCATATTGTGCGTTCAGTTCTGGGCCCATCACTACAAGACATTGAGGTGCTGAAGCACGTCCAGAGACGGTCAACAGAGCTGAGGAAGGGCCTGGAGCACAAACCCTATGAGGAGTGTTTGAAAGAGCCTTGCAGGGGGCTCAGCCTGGAGAAGAGGAGGTTCAGGGAAGACTTTAAGGCTCTGTACAACTACCGGAAAGGAGGTCGTGGCAAGGTGGAGATCGGCCTCTTCTCCTGGAAAACAAGCAATGGGACAAGAGGAAATGGCCCCAGGTTGTACCAGAAGAGGTTTAGAGTGAATTTTAGGAAAATCTTTTCATGGAAAAGGCTGCCCAGGGAGGTGGCTGAGTTAGCAGCCTTGGAGGTGTTTAAAAGACACATAGATGTGGCACTTGGAGACGTGGTTTAGTGGTGGGCTTTGCAGTGCTGGCTTAACAGTTGGACTTAGTGACCCTAAAGGTCTTACCCAGCCTAAACAATTCTAGAATTCTAGGATTCTAGTCTATGATTTCACAGCTCTTACATAAAACTTCCAAATTCATTACCCCAGGGTGCAGGCCATGCAGTAAATGCACAAGAAACATGTTGTGACCCACAGGTAACCCTTAACATTTAGGGTAGACCGTGTGAGTCTGAGAAGGCAAAAGAGATGGAAAATCCGATTGCTGTTCCCTCACTGTTTGCCCAAATTCTCTGCTTTTTCTTCTAATTTACATACACTTCAAAAAACTAAAGTAATTTTACCCCCAAATTAATAATGACTCCTTGCCAGTGTTTTGCTGTTAGGCCATATGAATGTATGCGTATCCTTGATGTTATGATACAAATATTTTTATATGGATCTTTTCCCAGTGTTAAAGTAATACACTCAGCCAGCACAGGAGAAGAGTCATTATATATTTCTTAGAAAAAAGGGTTGGGACTGCCAAATCTTGACCAGCATTATTATTGTGGGTAAACTGCTTAGGGACTAAGCTGCACTATCAGAGTCATTTACTGGCAGTTTAAATGTTCTCTGCCTCAGTTTGTCTCTTTGCAAAACGGACACAAAAATGTCCCTCAAAGCTGGAAAGACTTATTCAGGTTTCTGAGAGATTTGAGATGTGTGCCTGAAAGAAAATAATCAAATGCAATGCTGCCACGGATGAGGGATATCTGCTGTACAGATCCAGGAATAAGTTACATGCAGAGTTTTGTACAATTATGTTTAGTGGTGTTATTACCCACCAGTAATCAGAGTGGCAAACTAAAATAGGACATCCTCTAATTCATACAAAGAGAGACAGGCTCACAGAATCAAGGCTTGGTTTGTGTTTCTCCCATAGCTATGTAGTTATACCACTTTCATTGGAAAAATCTTGATTTGTAGTTGTGCCTCAAAGTATTTATCCTTAACTGCAGAAGCTCTACTCTTCTGTGGTTTATCCTTGTTTCTTTGAGAAAACTGGTACATGGTAGTGTGTGACATTTTCGCTCTGAAAGATGCTTAACATTAACCAGTTATTTAGAACCAAAAGCCTTTGCCCTAAGATACATATGGTTGCACTTAAGCTGAAATCACCAATTTACGTTAGAAAATATTGGTTTCATCATAAAAGGTAAGTGTTCCCAGAAGTGTATTAAAGTGCACAGAGATACAAAAGAGAAATATTGGAATTCAGTCTTGGGTACCAATGTAAAAATATTTAAATATGCTATAAATTGCACAGATCCAGCATGGTTCACTGAAGAATCTTCCAGGTTGTTAAAATATTTTCAGTTCAATAAGAGACACTAAAAGTAATCATGCAATTTGTGTGCTGTTCAGTGTTAGGAACACTTCCAGATATATTAATTCAGTAAAGTTCCCCATGTCACAAAGTTACTTCGGCTCCTATGAGAAGCAGTTAGAACAGGAGAGCACATCAGAAAAGAAAGTGGAAGAGAAAATGTGTAAGTTATATCTTAGTTCAGCTCCAGTGGAGGTGTGAAAGGCAGAAAGGTCTTTGTTAGTGGAAGTGTGTTAACACATAATGACACCTGTGCATCCAAAGTCTCCACACCTGCAGTGCAGGTAAGAAAGGTACTGACTCACAGAGCCCATGCAGGACATCTTCAGGGCAAATGGGCAGCATTACAGGGGGCACTAAATGAAAATAATGGCCCCTTTTTGCAATTCTAGCTCCAGGGCTTAGGGAAAAAGGTCTGTTTTTTCATCTCTGCTGGAACAGAAGACTTGCTAATTGCTGCCCAGTGGAGGTTTTGCTAATGGCCCACCCTTTTGACAGGTTATCAGGTAGAGCAAAGGAAAGGACGCTGCAGCAGTATGTGGGCTGCAGATGGAAAATACATGTCTTCAAACCCGCGATGCAAATATTAAGTAGGAGTAGCAATAATATTTTTACCAGCAACCTCTAATACTGCTGCATTTGACCAGTTTACAACGAAATCCTAAACAAACGTTCCCAAAATTTTCATCTAGACTTGTCCCTATCTTTGCGAAGCTTCATTTAGGAAACTGATCTCAGCTCTACAGCTTCAGATTGAATAAGGACAATAGGTCTAATTAATCTCAATAAACAATGTGTCTAAAGAGATCTATTTGGTTAAGTGTGTAATTGCTCTCTTTAACAGCAATGAATGACCCTATCAAAAAGTTAAGGCGGAGTTAATAGCACCATCTGAGACAGAAAGCACCACGCAAATTGTCAGAAGACGTAATTAAAGCTTCATGTGCACCTTAGCTCAAAAACGTGTGTACAACTCCACAAAACAATACTTTTTGTCTACGAAAATTTATTTGTGCCCTAAGTGAAAGGTCTACCGGGACCTTGTGTTTTGCCATCAGAAGTCTTACCCTGAGTACCCCTGTTTTCCTCAGCAGCATATTTATAAAGCTCTCAACCTTGTTTGCCAAACTGGGATAGTGAGACCATAGTGTCTAGCAGGCTGTTTGTCCCCCAGGGTTTCATATGCATTTTGCAGCAAATGTTTTCAAAGTATCTTGTTTTAAAGGATCCTTGCAGGAATTCTGACATAGGAGCAGTTTTATTTATTTAGGTCAACATTAGCACTATTTCCTGGTTGTTGTGAATACTGTCTCAGGGGAGAATTTGTCATTTTAGTCTGAAAAAGACAGGATAAAAATAGACAGGATAATTTCATACATAGCCCGTATGGAGGTGTTTTTAGCTAACTTGTTGCAGGAGCCTGGATGGAGGTTATTATTTTACTAAATGCCCTCAGTTCAGTGGTAGCCTTATACGACTTTCTCTGTATTTCTACTTTCCTTCAGAATTTTTCCTTCATTATTCCCTGCTCCTCTCTTCTTCTGTTGCCATCTCACCTTCTTCCTCTTTTACACGGGCCTTGCAGAGAATGCAGTTTTATTTGAGAGTTCACCAAAGGAATGCAGAGACAAAGTCAAGGGTCACTAAGAGCTCACCAGCACCTCCTAATAATCCTTACATGACACGCACCCAGTTCCTCGTCTGCTAACTCAGTGTTTCATTTCTCCAACGGATATTTTGTTCTTAACAATAACAAGTTTATTTCGTGCTCCACAAGGTACAAACATCAAGCTGTTCCTGCGAGCTCCCATGGAAGCTGATAGGGTATTTGACTGTTGAGAAGTAGATTAATATGGTTTGGAAGATAGTTTCCTTATAAACATTAACTTTAGAAAGGAATTAAAGTGTGTGTTTACTCTTCACTTTTAAGTACAATTAAGGCTAATCCCCTATGGTTTTTTCTGTACTGGAAGCGCTGGTTTTCTTTACTAACTGCACATTTTCTTTTCAGGACTGCACATAACAGCATTTAAAAATATGATGAGGCAGTGGTGGGGCTTATTTTGTTCGCAGTCATGTTGCATGTTTTCTCTTTTGAAAGAAAATTGAAGAAAGAAACTCTTTTAAAGGCTGACATGCCTGGAGATATTTTCTTGTGGTTACATGAAGCAAGGTGTAGACTTTAATGCCAAAAGAAAGGGTCCCCCACCTTGTCAATGAATCCTATAATCAGGTTGCAATAGTAACAGATTACAGCTGTCATGTTTCTTTTTCTCCAGGTTCTGATTTCTCTCCCTATCTCTGGTTTTCTTCTAGTAAGAGATACCCGGTGTCTCATTTTGCTCAGGTCAGGCAGGAGAACTTACATGGGCCAATAGTTTCCATTACATTTATCTAATCTCCTGTCTTTTGCACCTAACCTAAATGAGTGCCGTGCAAGCACTGAACTACATTTGCATGTGTGGTAGATTGAGAAAAATAAAACCTTAATTCTAGAAGTTTTCCTGAAACACACCTTTTCCATCAATTGCAGAAACAGTTTAAGCAAAACTTTTTTTTACAACGGTGCTTTTTTACCATAGTTGATGGCAAATAAATAATTAACACAAAACTCTCAGACCTGCTCTTGAAGCCTTGCTACAGTCCCACTCCACTGTGAGAAGGATGTGGAGGTACCCACAGACAGCTGAAAGTGCAGAGTGGCAGATTTTCCCAGGATCAGCAAATTGGTGGCTGAGCCAACGCTGACAGACCCCCTGTTAGCCCTGCTGCATGTCCTCCCACTGGAACCTGTGCTGTTGCCTCCACAGGTTAGGAATGCTGGCCAAGGTGTCTGTCTCAAGGTATTTGCTTCAGACAACTTGGACGATGGAAACCCTGATTTATCCTGACTTGTAGCAGGGCTGGGTTTCCTTAAGCATACTGAGCTCGAGATGCCCTTGGGTCTCGCTCCTCATTTTACCAAATGTGAATATAAGCTTGGCACAATTTGTGATCTTAAAAGAAGTCAATGTGCAAAATACCTCCCACTGATGGTGACATCGAAGCCCTTCTCTCGTGGGCTGAGGTGGGTTGGAGCCTAAGCTCTGTGCTGGCTGTGGGCCCACCGCTCTCGTGTGGGAGTCTCACCTTCTCTTCCCTGCAAACATGCGCTTGGAGACGAGTCCATGACAAGCCATTCTCTGAGGTGCAACCACAACAAGCACATGTGCTGCTGCTTGTCTACTCCAGAGGATTTCCTGCTCCTTTCAGGAGACTGAAAGCAAGCCGAAATGTTCTAGCACTTTAAAGGAGGACAAGGCATTGGTGGGAGGCTTGTTTAGTATCTGAGTGGGATCATGACTACGATGTTCATCTGCATGTTACCAGGATGGAATATACGCAGTTTGAAGACAAGTAGGCTCAGAAAGAAAGGAAAACTTCCAGGGAGGGAGGAGGCAGAGTGAAAGACTGCTAACACTTGCAGCGTGAAGATCAGGGGAGAGATGGAAATATCAGAGCAAGATAATCTGCAGGAGGAGGAAATCAGGCACAGAAAATCAACACTTGATGGGAGGCTACCCTAAATATGTACTGGGAGGCTGGTATTTACCCTCCAGGCAGTAGCAGGGCAGGTGCCAAATCCGCCTGTTGAAGAAGCAGGAGGTTACCAGCAAAACTAGCACACCATAACCCTGGGGGACCTTTCTTTCAAGCACACCATTAGATTGCTGGCATGGAGAGAAGCTGGCAGACCCGTTTCACACTAGCGATGATGTCACATAGCTCTTATTTCAGAAGCTTCTCCGTAAAGTTGACAGCTCCTGCTATCGTCTGATTCTGCTCGGATTGCTAACGTTGGTGTCTGAGGCGGGTTTTCAGTGGTCTGTGAAGGAGCAGCTGCACATAATGAATGGAAGGTGTCTTTTGCATGTGCCTAGCAGTTATCCACATATTTTGGTCGTCTTTCAACTATGTGAAAAAGCCAACCAGCAATAGCTCATCATTTTCTAAGGTATTTTAAGGCAGGGAAAGAACGTTTGCAGCTTGCTTAGGATTTCTGGGCGTTTCACAGGTTGGTTTCAGGCACTGTGACTTTGTAGCAATGCTCCTACCGTAATCTTCACATTGTTTTGTCTGAGAGAGGGAAAATGTAGTGCTGGTTCCCACTTAATTAGGCCTCATCTGCTAAACAGTTCTGTCACTATTTACATACGAGTAGCCCCCACCGAAGTCAAGTCCTGCAGCCGTATACTTCATCTGGTAACAATGTGATTCCAACATAAACAGACTTGGAACAAGAGATGTACATGGCCTTATATGTACGAACCCCCTGCATGCAGCAAATGCTGTGCCATGGCATTCTGGCAAACGCTAACAGCTATCCTGTTTCAACACCCTCTAAGTGGACCACCTGATTATTAGTTTTAAATGATGGGCTAAACTCTACTCACTAGTCCCGGCTTTTACTGAAGTGTGTGACTTGTCAAGTGAGTAACTTTGAGTCACTTGTGCCCCTCTATGGTAGTAAGAAAAAACAACCCTCCGCGCTGACTCACATCAAGTGATTTTTCATGGCTGGGTCTCCCCTGGCCTGGGGATAAGCTCTTCTAAAGATGAAAAACGTAGCTGGAAACAAGGTGTAGGGAAAGGAAATGTCTAGAAACTCAACAGGCATTTAGGTTTCAATCCAGTACATGCCCTTTCTAATGCCTTTCTTGCAGGAATCCCTGATAAAGGAGTGACTCTACCATTTTAGTGCATTGACTGATGTCTCAACTTCAGCTCTGGTCCATCAAGATGACTTGAGCTGTTCTCTCACCTGCGAATGTCACTACAAGAAAAGAACTGTGATTGTTTTATACGATGTCCTTCTGCTTGTATTCTGCCAGATAATTCCCATTCTCCATAGCATCCCCTACTACCCTACCAATGACCTTTTGTTTTTCCATACACTTCTGCACCATTCCTTTGATTACTGTGCCTGTTTATTCCATTTATTACATGGAAACAACTTAAAGCGAACTATCCCTTCAGCAAACATGTGCTTAATTTGGCCCATTGAGAACGAGATGCATTATCAATTGTCACCTATCCCCAGGGAGGTGGGTGGAGTCCTGTTCTTAAGCAGAAATACCGACCAGGAGCTCTTCTAGTTAGCTCTCTAAAGAGGTATCTTGCTCGTGATTCTGCCAGCATGACCCTGCCTTACTATTGATTGACAAACTCCATCAGTTTCTTCTAGAAAATGCATCTGGACAGGGCTGAAATGATACCATGCTGCTTCCTGCTGTGGATCTGCTGGGAAGCTCCTGTGGAAAAAAATTTTGTTGCGAATTTAACATTATTACATCAATATAGTACTATGACCCAGCAAAGGTTTCTCCTGGGCACCTCTACCAATTGAGACCTTCATGAGAAAATGAAGATATCTGGAAGTTAATGAATTAAGTAGAGGAGGAACAGTGCTGAAAAGTAGGTTCTTACCAGTGATACAGAGGGAATTACTTTCTCAATGAAAGACTGTGTTTCTTGAGCTCTAAAATAAATATGTAGAAATATGTTTTAAATTATATTGCATCTTTGTTAAGTTCTCTCTGTTGAAAAAAAAAAAAAAAACCCACTAAGGACTCCACAGGGTCAGAAACCTTTAAGATTTAGATATGTGTTTACGCAGTCAAAACATGAATTGTGCAACTTGCTACCCAATGCAGATATTACCAAATTATTTTATTCCCCTGAGGAAGAGGCAGGAGCAAATTGCCTAGAAGAACGGGAGAAAGCAAAACTCACTGCAAGTCCACTTGTTGAAACACTTAGGGTTTTTTTTTTTTCTTTTTTTAAACTTTCATGCCATTTAAAACCGGTATTTCTGATCAATAGTAACGCTAGCTATGAGTCCTTTCAGCTGTTGGAAGAAAATTTCGGCTTCCTAACTGAAGATCAATACTTGAGGATGTATCTCGGGTGACACCCTATCAGTGATAGGGTGATCTGCCGGGTGCAGTGTTACATCAGCAACAGGCTTCCTGACAGGCTCTGCCCGTGCATGGCACACAGGCAGCATGCGATGCAGGCGAAGGGATTCTGCGGTTCTCCTCAGGGCGGCTTTGCTGGACACCACTTGACTTTTCTTCTAACACTTTGTCCCCAGGACAGCCGAGGCAGGAAAGTACCAGCTGTACCAGTCTTAGGGCAGCATCTGCTGGTTATTGCATGGATCAACATAGATGGTTGTCATGGAAGAGGCTGCTTGCTTTGGCTCCCAGGCAGAGGTACCTGGGACTCGGGGGGCGGGAGAAACGGGCACTCTGGAGAGAAATGACCCGTAAATGCAATTCCAACAGCCAGTCAGGAGAGAACGGGAGCGGACAAGAAGCTTCTTGGTCTTGGTCTCTTTTTCTTATGAGACGCAGCACCCACGAACTTTGGCAAGTCCAGGTTCAGTTGACTGCAGCTCGCCTTCCAAGGCGCAGAAACCCGCCCCACCATCTCCCACACCCCTTCCCGCACCCCCTCCCCGCCGGCTTCTCTGAGCCGGGGAGGCGGGGCAGCCGCTGAGAATAAACCCGAGATACGCAGACAAAATGGGGACGAGGACTTTGTGAGCCTCGGCAGGAGTATTACTGGGGCTCGGCCACCTCTCTCAGGGAAAAAGACTGCAGTTGCGCCCAGGTGTGCGGGTGTTCTCACGCCGCAAGCACGCCGGCATGGACTTCGCGATAGAAATCACGGGCGGAGTCGAGGCGCTGCTGGGTCCCCGAGGGGAGAAGGGGAGAAGGGGAAGGCAAAGGCAGACCCCGGGGTTGAGCCCCACTCCGCTGTGCCTTGTCGGCGACAGGGGCTCAGTGCGGGGCGGCGGGGCAGCCCGCCCCCGGGATGCGTCTCCCGGTGAGGGCGGAGGGAGGAGGGGGAGGAAAAGTGTGCGGGGAAGTTGCGGCTCGGGAAAGGCAGGGGTTTCAGAAAGGAACTCGTCTTGGCAACTGTGCCATGCTCCTCTTGTGGCAGGACCTAGTAAGCAACAAGTCCCTGGAGCACTTCCCGGGAGAGCGCAGTGAACGTGACATTAAAACCAAGCAAACAAACAAACAAACAACCCCCCAAATGTTTCCTTACCTGTCCCGAACGTAAATCTCCGGAGCCGGCTCGTCCTGCACGGCCCCAGGTGCGAGCCGGGAGGTGGAAGGAGGGCGGTGGGAGTCAGGGCTCACTGCACAGTGCGCCCGGCCGGCCAGGACTTTCCTCGGGAACTTACTGTCCCGCTCCGGTTTCCTGGGAGGCGGCCGCGATCACGTTTTATACTGTGTTGGTTGGTAACCCCTCTCATTCATTAAGATCACGTAAGAACTCAGAGGGAAACGTGACTCTGAGCTAAGGCGTTTGCGTAAATCTATAGGTTTTTAAAACTCCCTGCCAGTTGCTTTCTGTCTTCTGTAGGCACCAAGGTGGTGGAGAGTTTAAGCTTGCGGATATTGCAAAGGGTTATTAGATTCATAAGTCACACCAAGTGGTGGGCGATCCACTGAGCAAAGCAGAAGTTCTCACATGATGACTTCAAACAAGACACATTACCTTCCAGCATCTGTTGGAGAGACTGGATTTTAAACCACTTCTGTCTCCAGGACAGCAAAGAAACAATGGTGAGTACCTATAAAAAACCCTTATTTTTAATACCTGGAGAGAAGAACAAAACAACTACAACAAAAAGCTCGAGATGTTGCTTAACGACAGTATCTAATATCACGGGCTCGGCTTTCTAGTACTTAATACGCCAAAGAGCGTAACCCGCGGAGGCCGGCAGAATTGTGTTTTAGACAGTGTAACTTTAATTGCGACGCTCTTTGATTTAAGGGCTGCGATGGAAACAGCGCGTCTGAGAGAGAAACTTGGAGCTGTCGCGGCCGGGCTGCCGCCGGGCGCTCGCCTCTCCTCCCCGGCTCGCTCCTGCCCTCTCCCTCGGCGGGCACGGGAGGCGCCTGACGCCCGCCGTCGGGGGGGCTGGAGGCGGGGGTGCCTCCGTGCCCGCCGCGGGCGAGGGTCGGGGCTGCCCCGGCGGAGGG
>VYZT01011799.1:25642-41516 GCA_013400735.1 Pomatostomus ruficeps
GCCCCGCTCCCCGGGAGCAGCCCCCGGACGGCATCGCCGGCAGCGCCGGAGCCGGGCCGGACACCGGAGCCGGGCCGGACACCGGAGCCGGGCCGGACACCGGCGCCGAGCGGCCAAAATGGAGGTGGTGCAGGACGGCACCGGAGGGCTCGCACGAAACTCGGTCACCTGGCGCCTCCGCCGCGGCCGTGTCTGTGCGGGGTGGCCGGCTTTGGGGTTTTTATCGGTAAAGGAAAGCAGCCGCTCTCCTCTCCGCGCCACCGGCGGCCTTGGCTTAGCGCCGCCCTCCTTTACTCCCCAGACCGGCCGGGGAAGGCAGCGGGCAGGTTCCTCCGTGGATTTTTCCATTTCCACTTGGAGAACTTGCGTTTGCCGGGGATACCTGTCAGGGTGCCATATGAGGCAGTTCTTAGCAGCTGTAAGGCGAGAAGAGAGGAGCCCGAGAAGAGCCAGGTCTCAGCAGCATCCGTCGTCAGCAGGCTGGGTGAAACTCAAACACTCATGATTTGCAGTATTGGTTTCATTAAATTCATAATGAAACGTCCTCTGACCTTTTTTCACTTAGGAAAAAGTAATGTGTTACAGCTAATATTTCAATACATCCTCTGTGAACTCGAGGTTGATGAGCCCTACTAAAAATCTATCCACTTCCCAAAATACATTTTTCTGTTATCTGGGAGGTTGTCAAGGAGCTTCTATTTATAAGAATTTTCCACTCCATGCATAATTTTGTATATCTTCCTGTATTTTAAGTTTGCACCCCTTACTTTCTTACCAGCTCTTAAAAAACTCCAGCATTTCTCTTCCTGCCTCTGTTGCCATGTTTCTGTTGAATTCTAATCATTCTCTGCAGAGACGCATGGGATGGACGGCTCCTAACAAATGGCATGGGCCATATTTGGTCCCATTATGGTGACTCATACCTTAATCTGCAAGTAGCTTTATTGATTTTAGTATCTACTGTTCCTCCACGAGCTGTCACTGCTTTGGTGGTGGTTCATCGCCACCTTTCATCTCTTACACTTTTGATACTGTAAAATGTCCGATCTTCTTCGAATATCTCTTCATCTTCTGAAGTTTTTGATGTGGCAGTCTTCCTTGCCTCTTTTCAAAAAGTTTTGGTTGACCTGGTGCCACGCGTGTTGTCTTCAGTGGTTTGGTGCCCGTCAGGTGTCTGTGTCCAGCAAGAGATGGTTTTTGTAAGATGGTATTTGACACAGGCATTATCTCTGTGCAAGTTTGCCGCTCTCAGTAGCTCACCATTTGGATAACCTTTTGATTTTCGGGATTGCTCAACAATTTCCTATTTCAAATGGTCTGATATTTCTCACTATTTATTTTTAGTGGCCAGCATTCACAGGCATGTGTGCCAGTGGAT
Organism: Pomatostomus ruficeps; assembly: GCA_013400735.1. Lineage (NCBI taxonomy): Eukaryota > Metazoa > Chordata > Aves > Passeriformes > Timaliidae > Pomatostomus > Pomatostomus ruficeps. Next base: position 27,021 of record VYZT01011799.1, read on the forward strand.
TAATGTCTAGCATTTCATTAATCTGAGGTGGCTGGATGCATACATTTGGCTTTGTACAGCAAGTCCATTTTATTTTTTTTCGTTATCACACTAATGCTGTTGATCTCTTAGAGACGCACTAAGAAAATGCAGACTGGCTGCCATTCAGTAACCATAAGTTGCTTCCTAAATACAGTGGCATATGGTTGCCCTGCCATGAGAAATTCTGGAAAGGTGGATAAATCCCGAGGGACAGATTTTCCTCAGAGCTGTAAGTCTTACCATGAATCATTGTAGTAAATCACCACTAAGCACTTGAAGATGTAGCTGCTAGAATTTTTTAATCAGATCCTCAAACAAACAGAGCATCCATAAGATTTTGGGAGAACTAGTTCATTCCTCTGGCAAAAAATAGTAACATCAAGTGCAGTAAACAGCATCTGCAAGAAACAGTACCTATCAAAGTTGTTGCAAATCAGTAGATTCCCCAGACCTCGGGGATGAGACAGGTAGTGCAAGGTAAAATACGTATGAATAGATGCTTTCACGGCTCCCTCCCCTTTGAGCTAACATTAGACTGGGGCTAAGAAACTGGGGCTAGCAAAAGCAGGCCTGTGAAAGTGGTCCTTAAAATGGATTTTGTGGCTTTTGCGGCCTGAAAAACTAGAAAGAAAGAATGGAGAAATTCGGGACTGGTTTTGTAATGCTCGCTTTCATTCGTAGTCAGCAAGTCCAGCCTATAATCAGGACTCCAGAATATGGGCAGATGACATGTGAAAGAAAAGGTAATACTTGTATGCCTGGAAGTAAGATGTTGAAACAAGCGTGAGTATCCCGTGTTTCTCTCATGTTTGGGTTTCCAAATATTTTTACACTTCCTTTCTGCATCTCTCCCACCACATTGTTAGGAACAGTGAAGTGCCCTGGCAGGGAAATGTCAGGGGACATCCTGCAGCCCTCCAGGGCACGTGATGAGCAGGTTCACTTGTGAGCTGCTTGCCAGCTTTGGTGAATTCCTACACCCACATGCCAGCAAGGTGTAGGGTAGGGCACTGATTTCTCCCATGAACTGAAAATATCTCTGAGACATACTTTTGCAAAATTATAGCCAGGAAAACATACCGACTGACATGGAGTTCATATAACAACTGCCCACCCATTTCATTATTTCACAAATGTGTGATTCGTGCTTGTGAGCTGTCACCATTAACATTTCCATCTGTCTCAATATTGCTTCTATTCTTAGTGGCTTTGTGATAGATGTAGGTGTATGAAAAGGATTTTTCCCCCCTCCTCATATCGTGAAACAAAATAAATGAGAGCCACATATATGTATCCACACATTCCATGCAGGCGGCAAGAAATACAGGCACTGTCATGGCGCTCCCATTACTAGATGAAGAGGTGAGGTAAGAAGCACGTGGCTGTGGCCTCTTGGTGCTGCTGGGACATGTACATAATGGGGAAAACCATAAATAAATCAAAATCTAACTGCAAAAGGACAATATTGCTTTGATCTCCTTTTGAATATGCAGTTGGAGAGACCTATTTTCCCAACCATGTAAGTATGGGAATAATTTTACTTATCATGTAATCCTAATTGGTCTTTTCCTGAGGCAATCTCAAAGGGAAAATAGCTGTGACACGCTTTGGTGTTCAAAGGATCAGGTCCTCAGCTATGTAGGTATTTCTAAACTTAGATCTTTCAAGCTACTCATGGCTTGGACAAACAGAAAACTCTTTGCAATATAGGCAAAACCTGCTTTTCTCAGTACCTCTATGCCAAAAATGGAATCAATGGGATACCTGTGGAAATGAATGGACATTTCACAGGAGTCTCCAGCAAAAGCGCGTTTGGTTCCAGTTGTGTTATTCCTGTTGTGATTTGAACTTTATGGCAGAGTGCACATTCATAGTCCCCTGATGGAAAAAGTCTTTTGAAATTGCTAATGGATGTGACGTAATTTCACCCCTGGCGCAGCTTGGTGCTTCCCAGAGAGGCAGGGATTAGCCACGTCTGGTCTGTGGAATAAACCGGGCCGAGGGGGCTTGGGCCCTGCCGCTCGTTTGCTGGTGGAGAGCCTGGAGGCCGGGACATTGCCAGGGAGCCAATCCTGCTGTCAGTAGGTGGTTTCCCCACAGTCACGGGCTGTTGTATTGTCTCTTGTGGGGAGAACTGCTGGTGGGACTGTAATGGACCAAGGTCTTGCCGTAAGTGGCCAAGTGTATACTTTCTCTTTTCATGGCTTGGTCTTTTTTTTTTTCCTTCCCAAAATAGCACACAAACCCCCAATTTAACAAGCATAAACCATACACTCTGGCCTCCAATTTATTTTGACATTTGGCAAGAATGATTATGCAACATGTTCATTAAGTCATAACATTTTCGCTACTTTCCCATTGCAGATCCTTATTGACTATAGCACATGTGAAAATAATGAAGTTATTTATTCTCCAAATGGACAGGAGACCCCAAATCTCCCAAGAAACTGCATTGTTTATGGATGCAATGTATGCAGAGACTTTTAAGGCCCTAGGTCTTACCTGACTGTAAAAAAATTGTTCGTGTCTGAAAGGGGTGAGGAGGGGTTTATCATCCACTGAAATGTTTATAGGATTGTTCAGTTAAGGAGGTCTCATCAGACTAGTTGTTTCTTTTTTCTTAAGCAGAGCCTTTGTGGGATTTGGGAATAACGCAGTAAAAAGTTATGGTAGTAGATAATTAGATGGACCAGCTCAAAGCAATATGAAAGGGGGCTGGTAGCACAAGGATTACAGAAGGTGTGTGGGCATTTTGACATCCAGAAAACATTATAGATCTGGTCTCAGCTACCTCAGTCTCATGATGATAATTAAGAAATGTGGGTGTAGGAAAGCTCTTTGCATGGTTTGGTTGGATTATTGCTGCAGTTCAAAACACAATTGACAGAGACACCCACATTGGACATGCTTGCCCTTTGATGAGGCAGATACTGACTTTTTAAAGCTGACACCGTTAAAATTATGTCCAAAGTTTATGGGGCCACAAGCTTCTCGCTAGACTCCATTACTATAACAAATGGCAAAATACAAATTCAAGCAGTTAAAAAAAAGGGTGAGGAAAAAGGGACCCTGGCAGTGAGAAAGCTTCAGGATTAACTTTTCTCTCACCTGTTTGGCAAGAGCGGAAGCGCATGGGCAGTGTCTGTGGGTTCACTTTCTGCATGTGTTCTTTAAAGGCGGATAGGAGGGAAGACCAGCGGGGCTGGTTCCAGTGATAACCCACAGTAAAGCCTAGTTCCTGTGCAGCTAGTGTGTTGTGTGGCAGATCTTTCCAGGTCTTTCACCGCCATTTGTTCATCAACAATACAGAGATGTTACCAAGCTCCCCTCTGAGCACTGAATAAGGTGAAATGCACCATAAATTAAAAAAAAAAAAAAGAGCAAAACCCAACCACAAAGTTCACAGTTCTTTCCCTGAAGGATATGTTTTTAAGAAACATTTGTGAATGGAAAGAGAATGATGGAGGCTGTTTAGATGGTTACTGCTCAAGTCTAAGACATAACAGTATAGCTTAACACACTAACTCTTGCAGTGTACTATTCTAATATTAGAGACACTTAACCTGCACAGCTATGGAAATGTCAAAATATTGACTCCAGCCCTGATACTGCATTCAGGTTTCTTTATTTTTACGTGTTTCGCCCCTTGAAACAACACCAATAGAAGGAGATTGCGTGGTGGCCCACAAGTAGTTCTGTATCTGTCACTTAGCTCCCATTCAGATTTTCTCTCAGGAATCAGAAAAGGCCACACATTATCAAGTTGGGGAAATATTTGGCATTTCAAAATTAAATTTTTTCCAGTATTTTCAACACAAACTCAGTTCTATATTGTTTAACAGAGTATTCAAAGAGGCTTCCAGTACTTCCCTCTAAAGCTATCATCAATAGTCTGACAATGATATTTGCTAAAATATTCAGATTCAAACCCAAATGATACAATGAACCAATAATGGATTTAATGGATTTCAGGGAAACAGGTGGTTACCAAGGGGAAAAAAAAAAGCAGCCAATTTCTGACAGCAAATCCCTTTTGAAACCCAACCAACTCTACTGAGAATGGGATGCAACAAGAGACATGAGCAGAGGTCAAGAGACTGGAGCTGCTCATGTGTTGGTTTGCTCTGTCAAATACATGTTCACTCACACCTGCCAAAAGTCTACAAAACCATCTGAGAGAATATTTGGCTGAATTTTGTAAACAGATAGCTAATAAATTAGTATTGACCAGGAAAACAAAAGACTTCACAGTTTTTAAATGAGGCTAATTTCTAGGTTTTTTTCCAGTGGATGATGATACATCTGAAATGTCTTTTGCTACTGTACATATCTGTTGCTGTAGCCTGAAGTGTGACACCCTTTATTCTATCGCTGAAAATTTATTGCGTCAGAGAGAAGAAAAACCTACTGCATCTACTGGTCATAGAGTCATCCACAGAAGGAGTGAATCTTACAGTATTTTCCATACGAATCTCTTTTTGTGTCCCAAATTTGGTTTCTTGACTAAGGTATTTTAAGTCCTTGCACCACATTCATCATTCATCATGGTATTTGAACACCTTTCTAAGTGACATGACTAATATCTGTCACATGTTTTACTCTCATCCTCTTCTGGGGGTACAGGTACTTAATTCTAGGATTTTTCTCTAGTTTTGGTTTTTCGGGGGGTTTAATTGTTGCACATAAGGTCTTGGTAGTGGCAAGAGGTAAAAGTTTAATCATAGACTCAGCTCTTTTCTTTCTGTGTGGCCTTTGCTCCTACATCAGCAGCCAGTCACTCTATCCACCGCTTATTCCCCAGGCAGATCTGATTCTCATGCTTTTTCTGCCCACCACCTGTTGTTTTCCTCTTCCCAAATCCTTCACCTGGACTCAGTCAGCTGCCTAACCATGGTCACAGCCCTGCATACCCACTGCTTTTCTCACCTCTGTTTTTGAGCTCTTTTAAAGACCCAAATGCCTTTGACTTAAGAAGAGCTTTTAATTCCCACTCTACTCCCTTCGGCACAAAATATTTATTTTTATCATCTACTTTCCCATCAAAGTATTTCTGCAGCAGTCCCTAAAGAAAATTCTGCTGGGTCCCAAATTTTAGGGAAGCCAAAACATCTGACAAGAAGGCTAAGTCCTTAAAAAGGCAAACCTAGAAAGTTATTTGAAATGGCCAGAATTTCGTATTCATTTTCTGTAGGGATTTTCCAAACAAAACAGGGAAGAAATCCAGGCTAATGTGAGGCATGCACTTCAGGCCAGGAGAAAAGCCAAAAATGGTGCACCTTTCCAAATTATTTTCTTTTGGATCCGTCAGCCTGGCCAAGAACAACAGGGTAGGAGCAAAGCAATCTACTAACTCACGTTCTTAACCACCAGAGATTGTTGTGTGACAAGCTGCCTGGGGCTCTAATTAGCATCAGAACTTCTCTGCAGGGAAGCCCTGAAGGGCTCCTGTGGACCACCCCACCCGGAGCACCTAGAGGTGAAGGGCCAGCAGAGGTGATGGATAGTGCTGGAGTCCTGGCAGGCCCAAGCTGGCCCACACCGGGGGACCAGTGCTTGAATGGAAAAGAAATAGTGAGGAGCCTTGCCCAGCATGGAAGAGCACGGCGCGAAAGGTCCACCTTCCCAACAAGCTGGTTTGGCAATCCCTCAGCCGTCTGCAAGCGTGTCCTGCCTAGCTTCAGCTGGAGCCTTGAGATGAGGGAAGCTGTCTGCCGCCTTCCAAGTCCGTGCTTTTTGCGGGATGTTAGTCAAGATTAATGGTTAGCTAAAAATCAATCAGCTAAATTTAGGTGGAGGTCTAGTACCAGTTTGTCAGACAATGAGAATGTGTATTTCATCTGCTTGTCTTTCATTTGTGTTAGCACTCAGGCTGAGCCCTTTTTCCCGAGTCTCTGTAAGCCCATCAGTTCATGGAATTAACACAATGTTCATTTACTGTGAGGGTCTGACAAAAGCACAGCAAACCCAAACTGCAGAGTAAACCGTGTTGTCAGTTATGCTTCCCCAGTTCTGGTAGTTGGTGCAATTTTCTGGCAGTTAACAGGGTTTAAAACAAGAAACTAATCAGAAATAAGCCTGAAAATTATCCTGGCTCCTATTTACTTTCTTTCATCTTGATACAACTTCTTAAAAGAATATTTTTAACAGATCCTTTAAACATTTGTAGTAAGAGGCAATAGACAAAATGTCATGATTTCCATATGAAGGAGTGCAATTCCTATATAAAAAAGCCATTTTATCCTAATATGGTCTCAGAGTCTAAGTAACATATTCTGTCACAAGAACTTTTGCATCAAAACAATTTTTCTGTTTCATATCCAAGAAGGAATGTTGAATATTTAAATTCCACATTCTTTTTGATCTTAATTCCCTTCACAGAAGAGCTCTTTAGGTCTCATCAATGTGCTCTAGGTGCAATATCTGAGTATATTTTTCATATTACGGGATCTAACCCAAATTAAGAAACCAAAGGGGAAGAAGCTATACATGCCTGTAAGGGAAAATTATTCTGCTTGGAGCACATAGCAGGGTAAAGCATCAAACAGAAACGTAACAAAAGTCTAAAATAAGGGATTTAATGCCTTGGTGCAGAGTCCTTGCTGAAAATCTAGCATTTGGCTCCCTTCTGATTTAAAAACTCTGCATTCCTGCTGACTTCAGTGGTGTTTGTGTTCAAATAAGTAAAGGCACCACGAGGCCATATAGTACAACTGCAATTTGCAATTATAGCAAATTAAACAGCTAATTAATTAAATACAAAGAGGTGTTTAAAACACTCCCTTGTAAGCATTTATGTTTCAGATGTGTAAACTACATGAAAAATAAACAGTGTCCAGAAAATAAATGTTTTTAATGTTGTTTATGAATTTATACTCTAATGGCACAAGTCCTGAACCACCAAGGCCCCACTAAATGTCTTGCCAAAGCAAGGAGTAGATTTTGCTGGAGTATTCTTTGAGTCGTATCCAACGCTAAAAATACAGGGGCTTTGAGCATGAAAATGCGGGATTGCTTTCCTCCTGCGTAAGATTATGTTTGCATGGGTTTTGTGGTGGTGGCCATATCTCCACTGCTGGACGCTCCTGCCCAACCACCCCTCGAGAGCCACCCTGACCTTGTGCAGGCCGGGGCAGAGAAATCAATATGTTTTCCCATTTGAGAAATGGTGCAGAACGTGAGGAAAGTTATTTTAAAACAGCTTAAAATTTGTATTGATTTCCCAAATCAATATTTCAGGATTTTTGAATTCCAGAGTATCATACATCCACCCTATGTTTTGTTCCCATCTCTCTGCATCTATAAATGATAGTCCGAGCACATCACATGCTGCAGAGGGATAACCAGCTATGCATCCAATCACCCCCACGCTGTACTAGTGAGGAGGAAAATAATATTTTAATAGTAGTACCAAAAAACCAGCTGTCCTGGCACGAGTTACTATTTGAAGCAATTCTGCCATGCAAGTCAATGAAATAATTTCATCTGGCCAGTGCAGAGTAATAAAGGTGTCTGTGCAATTCCCACTCCTTGGGTGTTACAGCGGAAGGAAGGAGGAAGGCAAGGACAGCCCCCTCTTTGGTGGCATCTTCTGCTGTGTATGAGCGTGCCCTGAGGAATGGGTGAGCACAGAACCCCACAGTGACTCTTGCAGCTGACAGTGCTCACATGCCACCTGGGCACCCCTGTGCCGTGCATGAACAGACCATACCTTTTATCTGGACAAATGGAAACGTCCTGGACAGACACGTGGCTGCCTGTTAATTTCCAAAGTGGAATGTTTACACACAACATGGTTCCAGTCATTAAATTACTGAAGGATTAACAACCCCAAGTATTCAATAAACAGAAATGACACCATACAAATGAAATGTTTTAGTCAAGGGAAATTCTTGCTTTAACATGACTAATCCACTACTTGTTTCCTGATCCACAAGTCACAGTAACTGGAGGGGGAGAACATAATGGGGTCTGGGTTTCATTTTGAGGACTCTTTTTCATTTTTATTGCCGCACTGATAATTTTAGTTTGCAATTAACAAAAATACCTACTGTTTCACAGATACTTCTTTCTTTAGTGCTTTAGGTGGTTAACACAGAAAATGTTTTGAACTCATGTTTTGTTTCTTAGGTGAAATAGCTCAATACCCTGTTTAAAGAAAAAATATCCTGAATTCATCTTTAAACACATCAGCTTGTTAAAAGTATTGATGTGGCTCTGCTTTGAAAAGGGATGGAGCCAAAGTACCTTAACCTTTTTGGGAAGATGAAGACAACTATCTAAGTGCATCATAAAATACGTTAATATGAAAGTCCTGAAGGGCAGGAGAGCCAGGAGAACTATTTAATGTTTACACATGCTTTTCATTCCCAAGGATTTCTGCGTACCCGAGGAGAATCCCTCCTGCCCAGAGTGGGATCCTGCGGGTGGTGGGCATCCCAGAACAGGGACAGTTACTGGCCCTGGTGCCAAACACCATCTTCCATCTCCCCTCCCCAGCTGTTTGCTTTAGATCTCTTATCACCCATCACCCCCCGGGCACTATCGCTGAGCTGCTGCACCTGGCAAATGGAGTGCTTGAGCTTGATGTCAAAGGAGATTTTGGTTGCTTAAATAACTAGAAATAAACTAAAAAAAGAGCATTCACAGGGCTGTGGACCTGGGATTTGGGGGCTTGCTTATTTTTAGGACATACTCAAAATAAGCTCTCCAAAGTTATGCACTGAGGAGGGTTTGGTAAGGCATACACCTATTCCGATAAGACGCCTGGCTAAATTTATAAACCCCTGGAATCTGATCCCTTTAAATATTAAAAATAATCTGCTATATTGCATCTAATTGAAACCCACTGAATACTTAGAGGAAAGGAGAGATGAGTCAATCCCAACACCTTTCACCCACAAGTGCACCAACAGTTTTCTGATCTTCTTTAATCATAGAGCTCCAATGGCCTGATTCGTCACAGGAGTGCATCTCCAGCCATCTAATCTTTCCACGCTCGGCTCAGGTTTCCACCATCCCAAGGAATCACACACAACCTCTTTGGGGAAGAGGGGATTTTCTTTTCCCGTCCCATGTCTGCTGCTCCCTCAGAGTCTGCGTTTTTGTTGTTGTTGTACCGTGCCCTCTTTTCTGTCTGCTGTGATGGAGCCTTGGCTGGGCTGTTCGCAGGGAGGTCAGGGGTGAGCGGGGAAGGCTCAGACACCATACGCCAGACACTTGGTACACTGGATACTCTTGGGCACAACCCAGATACTTTGCTCTTTGCTCTTTGCTCAGGTACTGGGTGTTCAATGCCTCCAAAACAACAGCAGTAAGGCACAGACACTCAGGAGATGAATTGCCAGTTTTAGTGAATGTCAAAGCATCAGGGTACGATAAACCAAACTTTTAATGCTTCTGCTGGGTTGGATTCATTCTCTCCTTACTTTTTCTCCTCATTCTCACCTTTTTTCTGTGCCGCTATCCTCGACAGCTGCCCTGCACCCCACAGTGTGGGGCAAGCCTGGCATGGCTGGACACTGGCCGTGGGAGTAGGTGTCAGAATGAAGGGTGAATTATCCTTCTGGCTTCCCCCAGCCCTTCTGAACAGGGAAGAGGGACTTCACGTGTGGTTTAGGAGTCCCGCTGTCTAAGCATTGCATGGAGTTATCGCAAAACCCCAAAAGAAAAGCCTAGAGTTTTGGATGGGGAGGGTTGTCCGTGCACATCATCGCATGTGGCAACTGTCACATATGACACATTCTATTTCTACAACACTTGATGCCAGTAGAGGCAACTATTTGTGCAGTGGCAAGGAACAAACCCAGAATTGGCGTGCTCGCCAAATAAGTATGTTCATGAGCAGCTTAATAGATTTATGTGTAATAGACGCATGCATTTCCTTGTTTGCAAAAGGCTAATCTGCACCTACCACAGAGCTCTGTCAGAGAAGCGGTTTCATGCGCATAAATTGGCTGAAATCCCTGACTAGAAGGCATGGGACAAGGTTCAGGGTACAGATCCTGCCATGTGATGGAAAGCTGGCATACCTCTAGCAGACATGAGAAGAGACCAATTATTTTAATTGTTTGTTAGAGTTTTAAAATCACTTTTGCTATAGCTGCAGGGTGACAATTCTGAGCTATTAGGGGGTATTTTCTCCGGGAAAAATGTTGTGGTTTTGGTGCCTGTGATTCAAAGTGTAGGTTTTCCTGCTTTATCCTGTGTACATGCAGCCTACAAACCACATTTAATGAAAGATCTTTGGGTTTGTATTCTCATCTTTGCTGTTTCACTCAATACTTCCCCTGCTAAAATGAGGCTGAAAGGCCTCTCAAAAAAATGTTGTTCGCTGAAGGTGAAATTACGCTTGAAATTAAGAACAACTACACGGCACTGTTTATGGCACGGGGTATATTCTAGTCACCCAGCAAGCTGCTTGCAGACCAGAACGACAGCAAGTCTTTGCAGGCTGAACAGGATGTAAACCTTGAGGTTGTGACATCCAAGAACCCCAGGGCATTAACACACAACACTGATGCCTGGGAGAGGCTGTGGCTACAGCCTGGCCAACCCCTGGATGCAAGGGGTAAGCTGGGGAAGTGATCACCACCACCTCTCTCATCATCTCGCCCAGCCAAAGCCTGTGCGATACAAAGATTTTACAAAGTTAAGCAGAATTTGGCTTTGATCCTCAAAGATGCTGAGGATTTTCTAGTGCCACTGATGTTAGTGTGGAGCATGAGGGGCTCTCTTGGGTGTACTGTGATCACTGAATCGTTGTAGAGCAGCATCACAGCCCAGTCATCTTACAAATGCACCGTATCTGCAACCCTGGTTGTGTACATAACTTGTGTATATAATCCATTGCAATTCTTAGCATTACTTGCGTCGGAAAAGATTATTTCCATTAATTTTCCCTCCCTTTAATGTGAAAAAATAGTAAATATGGGTAACTAGGAAACACGAAGAAGCATAATTAAACATAAAATGCTTGTAATGGTATAAGAACTGACTTCAGCCAATTAAAATTTTTAACAGAAAAAGCCCTGTAGCAGGAAAACCCGAGTACATCAATAGCATTGTCCCTCTTGTAATCAGGATTTGTTTATATTTCCTGACAGCGGAGTGAGAAGCATTCCAAATTGTAGCTTCTTGACCTTTTTCTCATTCAAAAACAGGTCAAGATACTACGTGAATAAAATGGGGAGTGTAAACACACAGCTTGGGGGAGGAGACTGAATCACCAGTTACCTGCTGTCTAACTATGGACCTTTTAAGAATGTTACTCTTTTCAAATATTGACCCTTTTATTGCTTCTCTTACAATTGCAATGGGGGAATTTAAGAGCCCCACAAACTACTCTATCATATAATTAGTTTATCAGTAGATTTGGACCTCGTACATCAATCACTATAATGCATAACCTCCACTGAGACAGAAACCAGATGTGCGTGCTTCTGCTTTCTTCTTTATAGTATCTACGGCATCATTAGTGCCTATGCTACAGTTTAAATTGAATTCAGCAAAAAGCAATGGTCTTACCCTCCTGCAAGCAGTATTACAGCAGGGATAAATCAACATTATGTTGATTGACAACACATACTCTTTCCCTGTTGCTGTTTGGAAAAGGGTGAAGTATGATTTGTGTATGCAAAAACTAACTTTAATTAGTCATTTATAGAAAAAACTCTTGGTTTCAAGGTAAATGCTGTAAACCAGGCATCCTGCGACAACAACACCAAGAGGCTCGATGCACTGAGTTATCTGAAACCAACAGAAAAGGGTCTGCCTTCCCTTTTCTCCCCCATGCAGCCACGGTGTGACTTTCCTTTCAAGTGCTTCTTACTTCTGACATCCATACAATCCAAATGGGGAAAACACAGCTGCTCCTGAGACAGGCTGGAAGACATCTTTTTTCAGCCACAACAAGAGAGAACTCCTTTTGGGTCTACCAAGAAAACAACAGGATGCCTGATCTTTGCGTCGTTACAGATTTCAAAGGTGATGGTTTAGGTAACCTCCGAATTCATAGTGCATTTTACGGACAAAGGAGTGGAGCTCCAACCAGGGGTGTCCCCATGTGAGGACTATCAGTTGCTTCACAAACTAACACCTTGAAGACCCAATTCTTTGGGGTTCATTCCTACGAAATTCTCTTGGAAGTCAGGGTGTGATTGAAAAATATGGAGCCCAGCTTGCATGTGCATTAAAAATCCAAACAAGTAATTACTTACGCTACTTTTTCATTTTCCCAGTAATCAAGCACTGGCTGGTAATATTGCCCAAAGGGCTGATTATACCAGGAAGATAGAGCAGCTCTCTGACCACACCTCTTCCCCAGGAAAATCTCTACACCGACACAAATGCAGCATGTTTGTAGCAGAGAAAAATGGGAATTTCGTGGTTGCATGGAATTAGTGGTTCTCACGTACTTAGCGGAGTTGAGCTGAAGCCCTTACCACAGCGTGAGGACTTGTCAGGCAGTCCGTAACATGCTTCCTTTCCAAAATTAAAAAACTTGTTCTGATTGCAAGCAGATTTTTCCAGAGTATATCCCTTCTCCTTCACTCCTGAGAAAAAGCCAGCAGTATTTCTAAAGCATGATACTTGCTGCATATGCTCATCTGCATGTCTAGTGTGCTAGCAGAAGAGTATTTCCTCCAGGAATACCAAGTGTGTAATGTATTACATTACAGCTGATTAAAGTAGTCTCTCCTGCTACTGTTTAACTTGTCTGGTAGATCATCCAAATACTTGCAGGTATCATCTTATAAATGCAAAATATTGAAACTGTGCTGTTTTATGACTGTGCAAAAAAGCTGCTGAAAACGTGCTGCCTTAGTGAAATCAGGTGCCCACACTAATACAGTCGTGCCTGAAAAGTTAAACAGAATTGCGGAACGAAGTCTAAAACAGATAAATAAAATGCACACATTAACTTAGCAAGTCCCAGGTATAATCATGTGTTTGGAATACCACTGAGCATCCACCCAGCACTACTGCTGAGAGATGTAAGATTATATTGGTATGTTAGAGTGGGAAACGAATGACTGATATATCCCTAACGGCAGAATTTGAATAATACAGAAATAGCAGAGCAGGACTTGGCCTGAAGAGTGGTATACCTATATTAGTGACTCTCAGCCAACAAGAGCTAGGCATGGTTCCTCAGGCCCAGGCTGTTGAAAATTTGTCTCCTTTCTCATAAGTTGGGTAGATGTGGACTGGAAAACACTGAGACAAAAGAGGTAGAACTGTCTTCATACTCGCTGACATTTTGAGTTCAAACACGTGAAACCAAACCCCCAAGTACAAGAAGGATGGTAATGTGGTACTTAAGCATGATTTTTTTTTAAGGTTCTCAAAGCTGCAAAGGTTATTAAACACCAGGAATCTTTCCTTTAATATATATTAAAAGCTGGTTTATATGGAAGGCCTTAGGTGTACTCGAATTTCAAACACCTGGGTTATTTTCTTTACTGATCAATGCAGGTGTTTCATAGCAAAAGCACACAGGCAATCAGACTGTCTGCGGGCAGCAATGAGTTGCACACATTTCTCCTAGTATAAATAAATTTTCACAAGTGCGTGGAGTGAATGGGCCTTTGGCATTAATTGTAATTAGATGGCAGTCAGGCTTTGAGGTGTAGAAAACTACGTGTTTTAGCCGATTCATAAAAGAGTTGCGCTATCTTCTGAAAATCAACTGCTTCCAATTTTGCTTGTGAGGGAAGAGGGCAGGAAAGAGGCGAGGCAGCCACGGGCCCATGTCAAGCAGGGGGTGGGCGAAGCCAGCGCCTCTCCCGCGGCTGGCTCTTGCCGTGGGATGTGGCACATGGTGCTGTGCCCCGCCAGCACACGCGTGCACTCCCACTTGCTGCAGCCAGCCCAGCCAGCGCGCCTGCCATCTCCCTGTCTTTACCAAGATCAAATGGAGCTGGTCAATCAGGGGATACCATTATTGCATCCACCATTCAATTTCCACTATCAATAATTTACTGTATTTGCTGCACGCGCAGGAGGAGGAGATGGCCAAACAGATTTTTGACGGGGGGCACAGAATGCACCCTGCGGGCGGCCGGGCAGAGCCGAGTGGGGCGTTCCACCCGGGATCCACGAGCTTCGCGGCCGCCCCTGGCTCCGGCGGCGGGCGCTGATGCGACGGGCGGCCCCGCTGTCGGTCTCGGTCCCGGTCCCGGTCCCGTCCCGGTCCCGGGCTGGGCAGAACCGCCTCGGGACCGCTGGGACTGAGCTCCCGCTGGGCGCCTGCAGAAAGTCACCGGTGTAACGTTACCTGGGACGCTCATTAATAAGCAATGCCTGTTATTATCTTGATTGCATTCTTAATAGGCGAACTACGGAGAGGTCAGCGCGGGAGCGATATTTAAATGGATCGGGCTTGCTTAATACCCGGCGGAGTAAACCAATATCCCGCCGCGGGCGGACCGGCACCCCCCCGCCCGCTCCCCGCTCGGCAGCGGCGGGGGAGCGGAG
>VYZT01011799.1:42233-76806 GCA_013400735.1 Pomatostomus ruficeps
GCGGGGCCCGGCCGTGGGGCGGGCGGCGCGGAGGAGCCTCCTGACAGGGGCTGCGGGGAGGGCCGGGCGCCGCCCGCCGCTGGGCACCGAGGTGCCGTCAGGGAGGGGCGCGATGCACTTGTTGGAGCTGGACCGTCGCTGGAATGTGAAGCATGCCGGGCACCCTCACCGGGATCCGGTGCCACGGGCGCCTTCTCCTCCGCCTGTCCCGCTTGCACCACCCGCCGGGCGTGGGAAGCCCGCCGGGAGGGAAGGGAGGGAGGCGCGGAGAGGGAGCCCGGCGGCTTGAGCGGCTGAAGGTGTCGGTGTTCGGGGAAGAGCGGCGACCGGCCTCGACCCACCGGCTGTGGATTCATATTGGGGGGTCAAACGCGCCTTCACCCAGAAAAAAGCTGGGGTTAAATGGTAAATTTGTTTGGCAGAGGTTTAATGAATACTTTGGAAACCTTGTGCTGTCCCACAGATTTATTTTTGTTTCCCTAGGATTAAAAGCATGAGGTGTTACAGCTGTGGGCCACGCTTGCTTTGCTTGGTTGTTTTTAAGAGGTGCTGTTGGTGTCTTGGTTTGTACATTCCAGTTAAGATACGTCCTTTTCCTCTCAGTTTATTGTAGTTTGCTGTTCTGAGGTTATGCAAGATCAATAGTCATTACTTATTTATGTTTCTAGTAACACAGTTCTAATGAATGCAAAGAATCTATCCTGGCAATACATTTTTCTTCAGCCAGTATTTCTGTAATCTTTAATTCATGGTGATAAATAGATAAAATGAATTTCCTTGGTTGTCTGTAGATAGGAGCAAAGGGCTGGATAATGAGCCGCCTGCTTGTGGGCAGGAGGAACTTTCACATCACCAAGTTTTAATGGCTTTTTGGTCACAAAAGTGAAGACTTTGCTCTGTCTGCACATGGGTGGCTGTCAAGATAAGAAGATCATCATATTGTCTGCTCTTTTGTGTTGAGTCGTGTGTTTGTGTGAATCAAAGGCTCTGCTTACAAAGCTGAATTGCTGTCTGCAAGCCCTCAGGTGAAAACTTGACCCCAGTGGTGGCCCAGAGTTGGTGTGGGCATAGAAGAACGTAAGCAGAGGGGATGCTCTTGCCTTGATGCGTGCTGTGGATCCTGTAGTTTGGCATGTCAGTGGAGGTGGCAGCTGTCAGGGGGATGCTACGGCTTCCTGTGTGCAGAGTTCCAGGGCACTGGCCGTGTGAACACACCCAGGGAAGGGGAGAGGACAGACAGTGACATTCTGCAGGAATGAGTGAGGACAGACCGTGACATTCTGCTGGAATGAGTGCTGTCCCTCACCTGGGTCTCCGAGTAAAGCAGCGACTCTGCTTCAGCTCTGAAATCTCTATTTTCTGGTGTAGTACTACCACTTAATGTTCAGCTTCACTGAACCTTGTCTGGGAAAACCCATTTGTAAGCAGTGTGCCTTCTGTTCATGTTGCCAGTGCTCTCTGCTTTCCGGAACTGCAGGGTAGATCCTGTTGTTATATGGCTGTGAAATCAGGGTAAACCAGGTCAGAAAGATGAAAAACATTTTATCTGAATAATCCAGATATAATGGTGGAGGAAGATGGGAAAGGACTTTTATCTTGGATGGAGTAAGACTAAACTGAAAAAAGTATAACTTCAAGCAGCACACTTTTAAGCACCGTGGTATTATGTTGTAACAGTAGTGCTTGGGAAGTACTGCAGTATGCTGGAATACTACAAAATGTAGTGCGCAGATGCAAAGGTTTTTAAAGACTCTTTAACATGTGAAAAAAATACAGGGGAAAATAAGGTTCTTTGCTTAAAAGCTTTGTATACATGATAGTGCTGAGCTGAAAGTGGCTGCACTTAAAAGTCCTTGCAGTAGCTGTAGCACTTTGTGCTACTCTTACTCTGCTGTTGCTGTGAGGAAAACACAAGAAGCTGCACATTTTGCTCAGATAATAATTCTCTGAGGGAGTGCAGGTGTAAAAGCAGGTCACAAGGAACTTGAAAGTAGGAGACCCTCTCAACCCTTCTATGGGTAAGCACTGCATGAAGAGGAGAAACAAGTCACTCTGCTGAGTGACTCGTGTAATAAGTGTGGTCCTATTAAAAAAAAAAAAAAAGATATTTCTCATACCTGCCTTCCTTGTTTGTATAAAAGGCTGAAAAGTTCTTCTAAGAATGTGCCCCATGCCTACACTAGAAATCTCACGTTAAGCATTGTGTGAATTGTTGGAGGCTCCACTAGAGAAGGATATGTGCTTTTAATAGGTTAATTGCCAACTTGTCTTGACCTGTTTTCAAGCATGTGTTGTGAGCACTTGGTTTCTCCTAAATAGCTGAAATGCTGCTTAATTGGGAAACTCTCAATCATTTCTTAGCTCAGTTCATACACTGGCATTCTTGGTACTGCTTAGTTGTAAACACCCTTTAAAAGGAAGCTTTTAAAGGCACTGAAGCTAAGCTATCTTTGTGTGTTGCTGAAATGAAGCGTTAACCAATAACCTAGGGTGTTCAGTTCCAGCTGGGAAGGTTCTGTAGCAGCTCTTGTATGCTGGGATACACCATTAGGAAGCAGCACAGGTGTGCACTGAGGGAACTGCCTGATGTGGGAGGTGACATGGGGCTGCTAAGCTGTGTCCCCTGTCTGTCAAGTCACAAATCTTACTGTTTCCTTATCAGCCTGTTGTTCGGTCTTATCTGTGGGTTCTTTGAGGCAGAGACAGTCTCACCTGTCTTCTCTTTTTGGTACTCAACAAGAACTCCTCAATGCTCTTGTAATACAAACAATAAATAATAGCTTTTTCTATGCAGTGTATACAGGCAACTCTGCTGTGGTACCGTAAGGTTGCATGTTTTCAATTCCAGGTGCTGAGCAGTCCAGTGAGGGACACTGTTTGCAGGAGTTGTCCATGTGGAACAGGGCAAACAGTCTTAAGTATAAAGTGTAGGGGATCTGTAGGGTCAGGCTCAGCCTTTCCTCCTTTTCAACATTCAGGACCTAATTGTCAGGCAGCTGTAGACTGGTGGAGTTCAGCTGCTATACCCAACAGCAACAACGTGAAACTGTCCGAAATACTGGAAATGCCATGGACATGACTGACCAGGCAACAGTCCTACCCAAAAAAAAAAGCCAACCTCATCTCAGGTACAATGTCTACCCTTTATAACTAGTGAACAGAGGGAAGATACTGACCTGATGCGATTGTAATTCTTGGTAACACTGTTACTTGTGGTAGCAGAACGTCCCATTACAGCATAATTGAGGCATGGTGAATGGATACAGCTGAAGATGAGTACCATGCACAACCAGAGGAAGCTAAAGGAAACTTCATTTAATGAATTTTCATGCCCTGCTGACAGCTGCCATAAGGCTGTAGCAGTTGCATACTTTCCTTGGTAAGAATATTGTATTTTTCAGAGAAGTCATTTTCTGAAACCAGTTAATTAGGACAGTTATTTCTGGCCGTGGCATTTGTAGAGAACAGAAGGCATGATTGTTCTTATATTTGTTTCTCTGAGTCCTTTGATCGACTAGAAGCTCTCAATGCTTTACGCTATAAATTACCTCAATCCTTTGGCAGTTCATTTCTTTTCTTGTGTACTTGGTTAGGAAAATGCAGAAATCCTTGTGACTCAGCTACAGACTACTATAAATTATGAAGAAATGGGGGAGGGGGTCACATTTCACGTTAGGAAAGGCAATTCTAGGAGGATGGAAGGATACTGGTTGCTAAATTTGAGATAAGCATCTTACGGTATCTCAAAATCTGAGCAGCTACTGCCACCTAGAGATGCACGAACTACATAGGCTGCTCCGGCTGTCTCTGGCAAGGGAGCCTGCACCATTTAAATGAATTGATCCCAGTCCTTACTCCACAGGATAAATTTAGTGTATGAGCGCAGACGTTTTTTTAGCCCTGTAATTGATAATTACCTATGAATCCTGCTCTGACTCTGCAGGTAACTAAATTTTATACAATCTTCCTTGTGTGGCTTAAATAAGTAAGCAAAGAAGCATCACTCTCAGTAAATCGTTAGCTCATTTAATTTAGACTACACCTAAGGAAGTATTTGCAAGTCAAATGTATGCAGGTTTGGTACAGCTGCTGCTGAGACTCCATAGCCTTTGTAAAGCCTACACCAATAATATGCAACGTAGAATTCCTTAAGGATCTGAGTTGGGTTGAAGGTAGGTTTGTTCCCTATCCCGTCTTCGAAGCCTACTTGTTAGGGACTGTCCTTTAGTATGTATTTGGTGGACTAGAAAAAAACTCTTGATTTTTCCGAATGTATCACTTTGGCAACCTTTGGGTTTGTTTCACTAGATTCAGAATTTTCTCCATTTAAAAATTAAGTATCAAATTTAAGGTGAATATGTAGGTGTTTCTTGCTACGTCAAATCTAACAACATGGAATACAATAGTATCTGCTCCTTGGGTTTTTGTTTTGTACATCAACCTGCTATAGCGGTTTCTTGGCCTGCATTTGAGAGAGAAGCAGTGTTCCCTACTTAATTTGTGAGGAACTGATTACAGAGGGAAACAATGAGCCTTTTTTTACCCCCTGAATTCATAATTTCATGTTCAGTTATTTCTGTTTGACTCTTAGAGACACAGTACGTTTGGGGGCTTTTATAATAACTGCTAACTCCCAGCTATGAAATGCCTAGTGGAATAAGAAAACCAACACAGCTACACCTGGAGTTGATAACTTCATCTCACAGAGCCCTGAAAATGCAATCCACCAGCTGATTGCATGCACCGTATAACTTTCCAGGTGATGGTTTTTTAAACTTCTTAAGATATTTGAAGTCTGTCAGTATTATATTGGGATAAGAGCTTAATCCAAAACTTCTGAGGGAACAGACTTTTTCCATGGGAAACTGAGGAGCTGTGATAGAGGGATATTTGCCACAGGTCAGGAGGCAACTGCAAACTGCTTATATCATAGCAGGGTGCATGAGAATTGTAATACCAAACTAGAGTTTGAAAAACTGTCCTTGGCTCGCTGGAGTTGCACATCCGCCTCAGCCTTTCCAGTATGTGTACTGAGTTACAAATAGGCTTTGCATGAATGTAGCATAGTGGGATGAGCCTGGAAAAAAAGTTGAACTAGGCAAAACCTTGAGCAAAATGCTGTTATATGCTCTTCATTAATTCAGCATGCAAAAGACTCACCCCAGAATCCTGTACTACATATCTTTTAAAAGTGAGTTAAGGTTAATCTTGTGCCAATTCTAGTACGTGTTGTGCCTTATCTAATGTGATCGAAACACTTCTTTCTTTCAATATAACGGCTCCTGGAGAAATGCTGTTTCATCTAGATCAAGAAATTAAAGGTTATGATCTCTGGATTCCTTAGTTTGTTAGGCCATTGACTTTTTAAGATTGGTGCAACACCTAGTATCCATGTGGTTTAGTTTATCCATCTTTACACTGGCCATGGTGTGCTTGTTGAGTGTTCAGTACATGATACACTGAGAAGAAAAGAAAGGAAATCTAAGCTTTATTGAAAGGCTGAATTAGTAAATAAACCAACCTCTCCCCTTAGTCAGAGCTGTCACTGTACTACAGAAGTGTATGGGCACTGTTGGGATGAGTGACAGGACTTGTTTTGAAATATTTCTAGGTAATTCTGCCTGCTGGCTGCCTCCATTAAAACCTGGGTCTTCACTTGCTATTTACATTCCTTCTGAGTTGATAATCCAGTTTGACTGAGCTGTAAATGCTGAGAGAGAAATGCTATTTGATAGAATTTGTACTGAGAGCCAGTGTGAGCAGGAAGCAAAGTCAATAACAAGTTCAAGCTGGCAAGAGCGATTTAACCAGAACCCATGCCAGGAAACTGTGGTGAGCTATGAATATGCTGCTGAACATCATGACCACTCTTTATAATGGCTTGAACCAAAAAACTAGAAATAAACACATCTGAAGTTCTCCGTTTTTGCTTTTCCAGATATAAACACTTGACGTTTATGTCAATGTCATGATTTTTTGTTGTTGTTGTCAGCTTGTGTCTTGTAGATTGTCTTTGTAGGACTGTTTTTATTTTATGGGAGGCAAAGAAGGATGCCTCACATGTCATTACAGCAGCAGAGTGCTTATTGGTGTGGTGTTGGCAAGTTGATGCCAATGAAATAGTGCAAAGACAAGAAGCAGGTACTTCTTTACATCTTCTCACAGATGTACAAATTTTTTGACTAGCAAGAGGATGTCTTAAAATGAGTTTTCCCCTTAAAAGCTAATGATTGGCACATGAATTTAAAACAAGGAATAAAGCTGCCTTCCTTGAAAGACTCGTTTACATCCTTTTCTCTCTTGATTTTGCACCAATGGTAAATTTCTGCTGTCCGCTGTGCAAAACTTTTTTGCCATTGCAACTGCAAAAGTAGGAGGAATATCACCAATGAACAAGGTTGTTGCAAAAGAATAAGTGAGTCAATTCCACATGCCTCCATTGGAAAAAAAAAAAGGCAGAAATAATGTTTAAGAAGTTAGTCTAAGCCCCCAAAGAACTCTGCCTTTGAGACTGACAAACCTGTAGGCAACATCTTGAATTGCATAAGCCTCAAGCATGAAGTCATATCACCTAGTTCTTAATCAATTTTGTTCAACATGGAAATGGTTGTGTCTTTTTTAACCAGCTCCGATTCCTGTATCTGTTACGAAATTTACACACTCTCATGCTTGGAAACACTATAAATCACTTCCCCTGCCTTTAGCTAATGGAAGGACAGGTATGCAGTGAGACCTACAAAACACAATAAATAACTTCCATGTCTACTTTAAATTAAACACTTCAGAGCAAGTCTTCAGTCGCAAAGCACCACCAGACCTGTTAATATTCAAACTGTGCTCACTAGAAAATGGCTGCAGGGGAACTGCTGGTACTCTGCATATCTTGTCATTTGTCATGTTCAGGCGTACGTCAAAACATGACCCGTAGTTTTTTTGAGGACATTCCTGAGCCATTGGTATTTTAACATAAAGATGGATCTGTGGAGATGCATTGGGAAGAAAGATGACCGGAACTCAGTCATCTTTTTTTCCTTTTATTGTTTTGATGGTGGTGATGATGCTACTCATATTACAAGTAGGCATAGCCTGGCACTTCTCTATTTTATCCCAATTAAGGATGACCCTTGGTACCTAGAAAGCTGCCTGTTTTATGCTTGTAGGGCTTGTAAATACCTACTTATGCAATAGTACTTCTTTACGGGAATAAGTCTTTCCAGAATTTCCTAACAAGTTTGCTGCAGGTAAAAGCAGCCTCTGGTCTGGATGAGATAGGAGCTTGAGTTGCCTTTCAAATCAAGCTTAGAGGTTTTAATGGTGAAGAATGTTAATATTTTAACACTAGTTTTGTTTTCCTTGTTGCTCTTTGTTACGTAGTGGTTGAGCCCACAAGTTGGAAGCATGAGGCTAAAAGCTGAAGAATGAAAGAAGAAACAAAAAGCAATATGGCAATAGCAGGAGTTCCTGCCACCCCACCTTAGGCTCGTGACAACATGCCCTGTAGTTAACCTACAGTCAGGAACTAATTAACGACACAGAGGGAAGTGAGCTAGCATGTGTACTCAAAGGAATACCCCTAAGGTTTCAATCAGCATCTTTCTGTGTTAGACATCTAAATTGCAATAGAGAGATTTGCAAAATGTGTGTATGATACACATGGTAAAGGCAGCTTTGTGTAGTGGCTGAACTGAGGCATTTTGAGCAAGAACTCCCCTGTTCTCCTCTGGTTCAGCAGCGACTTCTGTGCAATCTGGGGTAAAATGTTTAAAATATTTGTGGGCTTTAGGCTACCCAGAGGGAAAACAGGGTTTCTGATGTGGTTCCTCGTCACCTAAGTATGTTGAGATTCAATGTTTGCAAAGCACTTTGGAGACTTTGATAGCATGTTCTCCAAAAAATATTGTACAATTGGAGAGTCACAGCAGCTTAAGTACAAGATTTTTTAGCTTTTGCAACCTCTTTTCCTCTCTATAATACTAATTATCTCTGGTGTGACAGCTTTGCTTTTGATTTTGAGTAAGACGGTGACTTCTAGCTAGTCTATGATTTTGTGGAGGTATCTGGGAGAGGGAGAGCACTTAGCTGTTTCCAACAGACTAATTGTGTAATTTAATGTTTCTTGCTTTAACTTTCTCTTCCCTTCCCTGCTCCCAGCTATTAGAAGAGAAGCTGTCCTTCCCTGCAGCGTAGTAGGATCTGCTTACATGAAGGGACAGGTATTGAAGTTTTTCTAGAGACATGTTTATTTAATGACTGAAATCTCATATACAAACCTACCCTTTGGAGCTTAAGGGCTCTTACAGTGAGAACAGTGCTTTGCTGGCAGCAAAGCCACTTTCTTCAGTGGGGGGTTGTGCATGAAACAGGACACCCAAGTGAGGAGCATTAGGTGGTGTTGGGCTGGATTTTGCATACATCTCTTTATAGACATGTCTGGGCTATTTATGTGCTTATATCAGCGAGGGAGGAGAAGAGCTAGCCTGCACACCTAGAAAGCTTCTTTCCTTCCTCCTTAAAGCGTATTACCAAATATGTGTGTATCCCGCAGGAGTCCTGAGGAAGCTGTTTTGCTGAAACCTGTCACATTTGGTTCTGATACAGCTATTAGCTATAGTTTAGGTTGTGACCCCATCTGATTTTCTGACCACATAAATACTGGGTCACCTTTGCAACTGATACAAATCTATGAGTGGAACACTGTGGACGTATGCCAGGCATTGACTGTGTCCACCAGAATTAGGTCCACTGGAACTCACTGCTTCAAGGAACTTCAGTAATTTTTGTGGAAATAATTCCCCATGGTGCCAGAATCTGTTACATTTGGTGGCAAGTATGAAAAGTCAGGAATCATGTAACTTAATTTTTAATTACAGAAGGGAAGGTCCCAATGTCCGTGTAGTTCACAGAAATCACAGTGTAATGCTCCTTGATGAAAGAAATTACATCATTATACAACTGGGGGAAGGCAGGAGTTGGATAAATCAATTTTTCCTGTAAGACTGCAGGGTCTTTTTTTCCTATATGTTCCATTAAATGTTTGTACCTAGAGCAGTACAACTAATGAAGCTTGTTTTCAAACCCGTGCATCTTTGCCAGATGCACCTCCTCACTCCTTCTAGTGATTCCAAACCCTTTCCCTCTTGTGAAATGAAAGCAGAAATACAGTAAGTCCATAAGCCTCTACACTGGTGTTTGCCTAAGGATGGAGGAGCTTAGTTGGGTCTGTCTCAGGTACGGGCATGCTGGTTGTACAATGTGACCTTGTGTATCCCTCTGTTGAATCTGGCGGAAGTTGGCCCCCAGATTTTTCAAAAAGGTTAGGGATGGAGTACCAACCATAGCAAGTGCAAAAGTCTTGTTTCAACATGAAACCACTTAGAAGATGGGAAAAAAAAAGCTGAAAACGATAATGCTTTGAAATCTGTGGTAAGCTGCATTGTCATCGCAAAATATCAGTGGTGAAAGAGCACTCTTTGCCAAAGTGTTTTCAATACAGTTATGTTAACATACTGACATAATTTTCCAGTAGTGCTATCTTCAAAGATAAAGCTGTTGTCACAGCAAGACACATGCAGGGCTGGCTGCCCAGCGAAGTGGGTTAGATTCCCAATGAGCATATCCTTATATCCTTATACAAAGTCCTCCTTCTTCCATTGATGTTGACTGAGGTGACTTTGCAAACCTACAAATTTCTGGTTTTGCTTCCATGTAACTTTGGACTCAAATACTCCCAGAAACTGGTCTGGTACCTCAGTGTAAGCTTTTATCCCTTGTCCTGTCTATGGAAATTATTTCCATGGAAGTGCTGTGCTAACAGCTGGACTGAGTGTGTGTCAAGAAAAATCCACACACAAGGGCAGACAGCCAAAAGATGACTGAAACTGGCAAATGCAGGAGTATTGTTAATACCTGTCAGGGCTCTCACAACAGGCATTTCTGGTTTCTGGTTCATGCACATCACAATGGACTGATCTACTGCGTTTCAGTTATTGTCTATGGCTGAAAGTCAGGTATTTTCTTACAGCAATGCCACACACAGTCAGGGTCTCAGCAATGGTAAGAGCCTTGCAACAAGGAAGTACAGCCCTTGCTCTCCTCCCCTCACCCTCGTTGAGAACACTGCCTGCCCAAACCACTGGTAACTGCACCATCTGATGATTATGCTTTTTAACTATTTCTTTTCCTTGGCAAATCTCTGCTTACGTTCCTGTTGAGTGCATAATGTTCTCTAGGTCCTAGGAAAGCTCCACTTCCAGCAGAACTGATGCATGTGTGGGATGAGCATGCTGTTCAATAGTATAGGCACTCTGTGAGATCCAACCTCGACTGGTGCAGGAGCTTCTGGGTTGTTCCAGGTCTGCTGGACACATGTCACTGTTCAAGGGATCCAGCTCGTACTAGATTGCACGCAACATGATCCGTTCTGTTCCTGCTTTCGGGTGCCAATTATCCTTGACTTCAGCATGAGCTTCGTGTGTGTACTTGGCAGAATAGCTTAGTCCTGTGATGATTCAGCGCAGTGTTTCATACCAAAGAACCGTAGTGAAATGGAAGACAAACCACAGATGCTGCTCAAAGGTCTGAGGTTCTGCCTTAATGTTCTTTTGCACACAGGTTGAATTAGCATTTTATAAAGCTCTAGTGGCTATTGAAGCAAATGATTTCAGAGAACTGTAATTATCTGTCCCCACGGAGGAACCAGATAGTATCTTGGCATGGAGTAATTACTTAATGGATTGGTTTCATGGGTTTCATGTTGCGAGGGGGGAGTATGTAGCCTGTTCTGTAGGAGAACCTTCCTTTCACGGAGATTGCTTTAATGTTACTTCTGAATGACCACAGTAATGGCATGAACATACCTTGATGTATACTCTATAAAGATTAATGCAGTTTTCTGAAGTGGATTTTGAAATTGGAATTTGCTAATGCACACTTTTGGGTTTAGAAGTATCACCCCTCCTGTACAGTATTTGTGACATGGCAATGGAAGTGCAGCATGTTACCCTACCCATGATACTCCAAAAAGCAGAAATAAACCTGTTGGTAGTACTTTTGTGGAGGACATTCATTGCATACCTTGGAATTTGAACATGAAATTTTGGCGAAAAATAATGTGCTGAAGCATATTGTGTTTGATGTGAATGGTGGCACACACACAAGCTCCTTTGGGAACTGTTTGTTTACAGCTGAAATCACAACTTCCCATGCGGTTTGAGTGCCCTGAGTGTGGTATGCCGTACAAACAGGTGGAAAGGCAGTAAGTGTGTCACTGCCTCAACAATCAGTTCCCATTATCAAAGTATAAAAATAGTGCACATCTCCTCTAAGGACGTTGTCTCGCTGCAAACCTATGATACCATCTGTGAATCTGGTCTGCTATTTCTTCACTTGTACATGCTGTCAAAACTCATCCTTCCTGTTTACTGGTATGGACAGACTGGGGCTGAGATCTGTCCGACAGAGATCCTGCTGGGAACACCTTGTAGTCCTGCACTTAGCCAATTTAAGTATAATATAAGCATATGTGCAGTGAGTCTGCTCTGTACCCTTTAATGCAACGGAATTCTCACGCTGAGCTTTGAAGCAAGCTGTTTGAGTGGCTAGAAAGGTATGAGGAGTTTGTAGGAAACTCTGATGCACAGCTCTGTGAAAGATCAGGACTGTGATGTCATGGCATTATTATTTTGCCATTATTTTCTTTGGGTTCTTTCTCACCTCTGGTTGTCAGAAGCTGTGATTGCTGTATGTACTGGGGAGAGAGTCCAATAAAACCTTGGAACCCCACAAAAAATGCCTTGGAGTGCTTTAAACAGATGCATGCTTTTCCAGAGCCAATATAGTCATTGCTGGAGTTTCTTTGCTCTCAGAGGCTATACCACAGACAATATTTAGCGATATAAGATAAAAGCAAATTTCTCATGCTAAATGTTGTAATGTTAAAGTTAACACGACTTGTAAATTTGCTTGCTGTTTATCTTGGACTTCAAAATACTTCATAGTCTCTGCTATCTCTGGCATTAAGACTAAGTAGATTTCATTACCTCAGGGAAAACCAACATGTGAATAAAAGTAAAATAGGTTTACTCTTCCTAACATGAAGCACTAACTTACAAGAATACAAATTGGATATGGGTGTGCGTGGGTATGTATTGGGGGGTGGGTGCTTTATTTGCAGTAATAAAAAATAATTATATAGTTTGCTGCATAAATAGCCTCAAGGATAACTCGAATGTGTCAGACATGCAGTTATGCATGTGATAAAGGTTAATACGATTTGTTTTCAGTACATTTAGTCTTTGCAAATCTTGTGCTGACATGCATCCCATTTTGATACCTGTTCACACACTCTGGTAGTGATGCATAAAGCAGAAACTCATGCCCGTGGCATTCAGTAGTATTTAGTAAATTGAACTTTTGTGTAAAGATCTTAGAAAATGGCAAGGCACAAAATGAATGTCACTTGCTGCTAATTTTATCTTCCTCCACACACGCCTTTCTGGAGATTAAAGCATGAATCTATTCACTACTGAAAGTTATTTCAACTTGCATGGCACATATCAGGGTGCAGAAAAGCAAGTACAGGTTCACAGCTGTTCCTTGGGTCTCTGCTGGAAATACCACCTGTTAAGCTCCTAGATTTCTGCTTAAAATAACTAAAAATAATGAAGTGAAACAATTAACTGGTGAATCCTCATTAAATACAAATACTGAAATAAATAGTACAGCAAGGTAATTGACTGTGTATGTAAACTAGCTGCAGATAATTGACATGACCTTCATTTAATGAGCCTCCTTCCCATTAGTGGAGATGACTGCCACAATTAGATGTCCTTACTTTAGCTGTAATTGTATGGACTTCATCGGAGTACGAAGTAGGTCACGTCTTCCTGAGATCAGGTCCAAGGTGGGTGACCTCTTTTCATTGCTACAGCTTTGCTGTGCTGCATAAAAGCAGGAAGGATGTTCTTGCAGCCATGAGAATGAACCTCCTTCACGAAGCTGCTCTTAAATGTGATTTCTGACACACATGTCTCAGTTTGAGTGTCTCACGTCTGAGTTTAAGGCTTGCTCTCAGGGAGGCTGGTGTGTATCTATCTTGTACAAGTTAGTGGGTGTACAGTGTATGGCCCAACAGTTGGACCAAGACTTCTTCTAGAGAAGTCTTTGATCTTTTATGCCCAGAGATGGAGTGCAAAAGGGTTGCAGCCTTTGATTGTTGTTCCTAGAAGGTGTGGAGTAGAGACCTGAACCTCCTACACCTGAGAAGGGAGAAAACGAGTGTGTTGTAGGACTACAGACTGACGCTGTAACATCAGTGATTTTTTTATTGTCTGTTTCTGGGTGCACATGTTGTTACAAGTAGTCATGGTACTGTGTTTGTCTGGCATTCAGTTGTATTGATGCCCTCAGAACGTGCATTGTCAGCCAGGTTAAGAAAAGCTCAGCGCTGGTGAGCCTCCGTGGGAGATAGTTGCTCAGTCTACCAGGGTAGCTTCAGGCATGGATGTACACAGAAAGTCTGGGGCATCTCCATGCAAGGCCTCACAGTGGTGAATATGCCTAGCACAGAAAGAATCAAGACCTTGCTCAGTAGTAGCAGGCTGGGAAAATAGGAAAATAGTTTTATCTCATGTTCCCAGCCCAGTTCCCCTTCCACACAGGGTGGCACACTGCCTGGCTCATAATCAGAGGGATGTACATGATATGTTAATGGTTGGGGTTTACAAGACACCTATTGTAACAGGACAGGCAATATCTTTAATCTTTGCAGTATAATGAAGGTTTGGTAGTTGGGGAGCAGAGAAGAAAAGGACTGGAAGCTGCCATCCAAAGTGTTACCAATGACCTTATTGGTGCTACATTGGGATTTTAGTCCTGCCTCACTAAGAAAGAGATGAACCATGTGTCAGTTCAACAATAGCTGAAAGGTTGTGTGAGTCTACCTGTGAAGTGAGAGATCTTATTCTGCTATAGCATGTTAAACTAGTTGATTTTGAGCAACTACTAATACAAATTGCTGTGGTCTCTAAAATGACAATGTTTCCCAGGTGATAAACTATTACTTCCATGTATTAAATCACATTATACAATTTTGCTGCCTAAGACAAGGACTGTATATAGTGCTCAAGTCACTGTCAAGACAGAGAGAAGAATCTTTTTACATCCTGGTTCCGGAGTTCAGCTTAGTCTGGGACTCATTTGCAGAGTAGTAGATGTTTGATCTGTGGTTGCTTGCTGGCAATATTCCTTGTATCTGTGCTGCTAAAGCTTATTTCAACATACTCTTCTACAGTTATAAATGGGAGGAAGAGGATTGGCTTTTAGGCAGTTGTGTTTTCTTGTGTATCATCAGTATGTTATGTGGGTAATGCCTGTCTAAAAATTGTTGGGTTTCAGAGTCTGGTTGCATGCAATTTCTTGCCATCCCAGGTAATACTGGTGGTTGTGTCATCGGATGGGGTGTAAATGGATCAAACTGGACAGCAGTTTCCTTGCTGAATGGAAGGCAGAATTGATTAAGAAAGATATAGCATGATATAAGAAGTACTGTTAGATCTGGTGACCAGCCAGCTGTTGGTGGAGGATGCTGAGGGCTTATCGAAGTCAATCTGCACTGCTGTCCTCCGTTGCCTTCCTTTTAAGAGAAGGGTCCGTGTGAGTGAAGTTGCACAGCCACTCTGCTGCTTCCACATCCATGAGAGGTAAACAGCCCAGTGAAGGATGTGGCCTGGTCCAGAGGTTCTGCTCTCCTTTGTTCACCTGTCTAACTTGAAAAGCAACTGATAACATCCTGCTGGTGTGCTTACCTGATGGGTGCAAAGTTCTCCCTGTCCTGTGCTTCTCTTGGTGCCTCTTGTGCCCTCTCTCTTTTGCTCTGGAAGGTCCCTTGGGGGGCCTACGTGCTCAGAGAGGCTCTGTCCTCCGGAGTCAAGAACTGGCCAGGACCTCTGGGCACTACTTCGATAAAAATAACAGGAACTTGGTTAGGAGCCAGAAGATCTGTTTTCTGTTCACTGCTCTGGTGGCCACAAAGTGTGATGTGGGCGTTTGGGGTTCTTTTCCTTTTAGGCTTTATGTTAAACAGCTCTCTGAACAGAGAGTGTATAAATATTATTTTTTGTTCCACTGGCTCTGCATTTGTATGTTAGCTGAGCCACCCCTTTTCAAGACAAGAAGAGTTGTCTCTCGTTGTTCAATAAAGGAAGAATAGCAATCTTTTCCCTTGCTTTGTAAATCACCTCTGTAATGCCTCCCCTTTGAGGAAGAAATCTGACACTCCCTGTAGAATGTTTTAAAAATCCCAACATGAAAAAAAACTGCAAAATATTAGTGTTCTGCATGGTTAGAGCAAACACTGTGTTCGTGTGAGTCACAGATGTCAGGTTTGTTTAATCTTAATAAATCTATGCCACAACAACACTATTAAACAGGAAGAGAGATGGAGGGATGAAGGAAGAGTTGTGCTGGGTTAGAAAGGATTCTTGGCCAAAATCCTGTTTAGTGGGGGCCTGGAGATAAGGGGGGCATGGATATAAACCCGAACACTTCCCACCCTGCCTTCATTAAGTACTTTAAGACCTATATTTTGGGCATTGCCTTTCTAGTAAACATTTCATTTTATTTTGATTTTTGTATGCTTTATGATAAATTGTCTTTCCATGTTAAGTTGTAAGAGTACTAGTTTCCCACAGCATATTTGCAGGAGATAAAGTAAGTCTCTTTACATAGCACCCTGTTGGCAAACAGAAATAGCATTTACTCCAATGAGTGTTGCCAAGTATGAGGTACTTCCGAACGAACTTCAAAAGCTCTGAAACATGCATTAGCTGCTTTCTCAAAAATGTGAACAATGCCATTGCTTTCTAGCAAACAGAACTGGTGAGAACAGGGAGCGGAAGGTGGAAAAATAGCAACTGGATGTGATAGATGTTGTAGCAGTGCTTGGGATCAGACAGAAAGCATAGCTCTCTGTCACTGCAGGATTTGGGGGCAGTGCTTGTAACAGGACTTAAAGTATCTACTCAGCACTTGAGGAGGAAACAATTTCTACCCTGATGAGACTCAGCAAAGCACTTGGGAAGGAGTTCATATGAGCTCCAAGCAGTTGGGAGTCCTGATATGAGCGAGTTGTGCTGATTCCAAGCCTGGTGAGGAATTTCCTTACCAGCACTCCTTTCTGGTGCTTCCCCTCCTCTCTCAGTGAGGACGGAGATAAGCATACACATAAACATCGAAGCGTGACCCTTAACGTGTGCCAGAGCTTGGGGCAGAATGAGAGAGGAATGGGCAAAGTGCTGTGTTTCGGTGTGGCAGTAGGGCTGGTTGTGCTGTTTCATGGCAGCCTCTGGGCTCTAACTAGGCTGAAATAAATGCTTTGCCCACGTGAGAACAGGTAGTGTAGGGCCCTGGAAAAGTACAGAACAGTGGTTCTGCTACTGTCACTTAAGTGTAGCTCTTACCTGCTCTGTAATCCAGCACGTCCTTTCTGTGCTGTTCACGTGATGCAAGCGATCTGTCCAGCTCAAGTTTAGTACGCTGTTCCAGGCCATTTTCTTGTTCTGTATTTATGTACATATACCTTCTACTTTTAGGTGAGAAACTGACCTGCTGAGACCTTGGAATTATATGGCTTCTTCCTGTGTTTTGAAGATTGCTTTCAAAATACAAATGCACTTTATCCTAATGCTGCTCAGGTTTTTGGGGTTTTTTTTGTGGGCAGAATGATGAACTATATTTTTCCATAGAGAGATCTTCAAAATCAAGTATTTACATTGGCACTTGAAATTGAAGTCTTGCCTTTCGTGGCTGTGAAGCTGACTTTTATTGCTGAAATGTTGCATTGCTAGATAGCAGTTCTGCTTTTGCTGTTACCTGAAATAGGTGTAATTGGTCAATAAATAAGGAGTCTGCATAGTATCTAATCTAGTGCTTGCTGCAGAGAGATTTTAGCATGTCAGAACTGAGTTGCTGGGATCAGTGTCGCCTGTGCTGCAGCATCTGCTTTTTCTGAAACTCTAAATTTTAGAGAGAACACTCTTTTACAAGAGAAGAGTGTGCTTTATCACTGGTAATGAGTTGCAACTGCATGCAGCACATCTCTGTAGAAAATGCACAGTCTTGTGTGAACTCGGGTGAATTTTCATTACTCCAAACCTTGTAAGTTAATTTATTTTTCTTGGTTTTAACAGTTCCACCAAGTGAGAAGAGTGATGACCATCCTTTTCTTTACTATGGTTATCTCATACTTCACTTGCATGAAAGCTGCCCCGATGAAAGAAGCTAGTCTAAGAGGACAAGGCAGCTTGGCTTACCCAGGTCTTCGGACCCACGGGACTCTTGAGAGCCTAAATGGGCCCAGTGCTGGTTCAAGAGGACTGACGTCGTTGGCAGATACTTTTGAACATGTCATAGAGGAGCTTCTAGACGAGGACCAGGACATCCAGCCCAGTGAGGGAAACAAGGATGCAGACTTGTACACATCCCGAGTCATGCTAAGCAGTCAAGTGCCTTTGGAACCCCCACTGCTCTTTCTGCTCGAGGAGTACAAAAACTACTTGGATGCTGCAAACATGTCCATGAGAGTCCGGCGCCACTCCGACCCAGCTCGCCGTGGGGAACTGAGTGTATGTGACAGCACGAGTGAGTGGGTGACAGCGGCAGAGAAAAAGACTGCAGTGGACATGTCCGGGGCGACTGTCACAGTCCTGGAGAAAGTTCCAGTACCCAAAGGCCAGCTGAAGCAATACTTCTATGAGACCAAATGCAACCCCAAGGGGTACACAAAGGAGGGCTGCAGGGGCATAGACAAGAGGCACTGGAACTCCCAGTGCCGAACTACCCAGTCTTACGTGAGAGCTCTCACCATGGATAATAAAAAGAGAGTTGGCTGGCGCTTTATAAGGATAGACACTTCTTGTGTATGTACATTAACCATTAAAAGGGGAAGATAATGGATTCGTGTTGTATAGATTATATGGAGACAAAATTATCTATTTGTATATATACATAACAGGGTAAATTATTCGGTAAAAAATAATTTTATGGACTGCATGTATGACTGAAGTTTATACAGTACAGTGGTTACACAATCTATTTATTGAACATATCCATGACCTGAAGGGGAACAAAAGTCATTTGCGCACAAGTTTAAACAAACAAACAAAAAAAAAAGAAAATCAAGCAAACAAAAAAGTCTGCATTACATTCCTCCATAACATTGTGGTTTGTCGCCGTTGCCAAGAATTGAAAATATAAAAAATTTTTAAAAAAAAGAATAAAATTGCATGCTGCTTCAATTGTGAATTAATGATAAACTGTCCTCTTTCAGAAAAATAAATTGAACCAAAACATTCTGTTTACATTTTAGACAGTAAGTATCTTTAGTCTGTTAAAATATATATGTTTACTGCTTCTAACTTCTGATAGCATTGAAATTAAAACAATGTCAAGGTGCTGTTGTCATAGTTTTACTGTTTCTCTTTTACTTTTGAACTCCCATCAGATTGAAAAAGAAAAAAATCATTACCTTATTCTGGATTAGAAACAAATTTGGTTTTTGTATGTTGTGAAGGTGTTTGCGATAGCAATCCGACTACTGACAAAAAATAATAAAAAGAGGCAACTGAAAAAGAATGGTGATGTTCCACTTCACATTGTTGAACTTCAGGCTTTTAAAGACAACACTTATTTAACTGTATGGCAACATGCTTTGGTTGTTTGGGGGGGGGGGGGGTATTTGTTGTTGTTGGGGGATTTTTTGGTTTTTCTTTTTCAATTTTCAGTCTTTTGAGACATGCATTTGCTTATTCCATGTTTGCTTGTGTTTGAGAATTTTTTTCCCCCCTTTTCTCCCTCTAGAGGGACATTGGTTGTGATCTTTAAGTATTTCACTTACCATACAACTGGAGCTTGTCATATAGAGAATGTTCTATAGTGTTGAGAGCAATGATTTTCATACAATAAAAGACTGTGCTTGGATCAAGTGTCTTGGTGAAGCACGGTGAGAGTGTCACTAGAAAAAGGGTCTAGAAAAGGTGGATCTGAACTCAGGTTGGTTGTTGGGCTTTACAGCTCAGCCAGATTGGGAAGAAATAACAGCGATTTGGGCTGACTGAAGCTGTCCCAGCTGCAGTCACTACTGAACGTGGTCCTGTGCATTGTGTTAGAGAGCGAGAGCTTGGCCCTGTACGTGGATGCCCTTCCCCTCCAGAGCTGCAAAGCTGATGGGCAAACTCTGGCGGCATCTCCGCCTGAAGGAGCCCTGGAAACTAGCTTGGGAATGAGACAGAAAGGAGCGCTGCCTCTAGCGGAAAACAATTAGCTTTACGTTCATGTGGCTCTACCTCTGCTGTCAGATCTATTTTATGAAACAAATATTGGCACCAAAAAACCACTCTTGAAGTAAATGAAGAGCCAAGTGCTGGAGGAGTTGGCTTTAACTTGCTTAGATTCTGAGACGTGGTTAGCTTTGCATTCCTCCTTCGCTGTCCTGACAGAAGTATTGCTAAAGAGGCAGGTTGTAAGGCTGACAGCTATGCATAGCACTTGCACTGGCTACAGTGGGCTGAGAACAGAAATAGCTCGTTAGTAAGCTCACTGAAAGCTGATGCTATATCTGTAATTCCTGTAGATGAAAAAAATAGCTGAACAAATAGGAAAATACTGCAAAATATAATCTGCTTCTGAATGCTGCAGAATCTGTGTTTGTTAAAACCTTGGCTGGGCAAAGCTTACTGAAATATGTTGCCCCCAGTAATGCTCTTTGAAGAGCATGTTTAACACTGATTTTATGTCACCACTGGTAGAAACCCATGCTGGAAGCTAACAGACACTTTCACATCAGGGATTTCTTCTACTTCAGGTAGAAGGGCAGCCCCTTTCTGAGGATAACTGGCTGTTGAAGCGCCGGTTGCATTGGCCATGTGCACA
Organism: Pomatostomus ruficeps; assembly: GCA_013400735.1. NCBI lineage: Eukaryota > Metazoa > Chordata > Aves > Passeriformes > Timaliidae > Pomatostomus > Pomatostomus ruficeps. The sequence continues at coordinate 62,160 of VYZT01011799.1, forward strand.
CCAGACTGTGAGCGAGAAGAGAGGGTTGTGTGACCCACCTGAACTTCAAACTTCAGTCTTCCCCATCCATTGCTCATAGAAAACACTGAAACCAAACCAAAATGTTATTGAATTCTCAAAACTTGATCTAAGATATTCTTTGAGCAAATTAAATCAGAGAATCAAAGAATGTTTTGTGTTGGAAGGGACCTTAAAGATCGTTTATATCATGGGCAAGTACCCGTTCCACTAGACCATCTCATTCCCGTGGGGCCCCTCTCTGTGTGTGTATTGTAATTTGCATTTAGTAAACCCAACGTGACTCAGGATCTGTTCTCATCAATATTCCTAATCTGCAGCAGAGTAGTGGCGTAATATCAGCTCCTCTCAAAACAAGGGTTGGTTGCTTTTAAGGAAAGGATGATGCTGATGTGTGAATAACAAACAAATCACTCACCTAGACTGAAAAAAAACAATACCTGGGATCTGACAGTAGTCTAATTCAGATACAGGAATAAAATAACTCCTAGTTCAAAGAAACTGACTTTCCAAAAGAGAAGTGTTAATGCATAAATCATTCTGGAAATAAAGTTCCTCACTTCCCGAAGTTAACTGTGGCTTCACTTGTAAATCCTCACCTGGCACAGTAAAGGTGGTGCGGGTGTGGCAGAATTGGAGCAGTGGGCTGGTAGGTTCCGAGGGGTAAAGGACAGCCCGTGGAGGTGCGGGGACTGAGGGACTGTGTCTGCAACTGCGCCCAGAGTGACATTCCCGTAACACGCCAATTCTGTACTGACTGATACACGGTGACACTGGCGATTCCCCTGCAGTCCCACGGCTCTCCCATGCCTGGCCTCACCCATCCGCGCTCGCACGCTGGGCAGTTTTATTAAAACAGAGACAGAGAGAGGAGGGTTGGTTTTCTTTCATATCACTTAATTAAACTCTTGCTGTGGTCTGTTTGTGACAGAAGTATATCATGCATGTCAGCAGGCCTAGTGCTGTGTTAAAGACTCTTGCAACTGTAAGTTCATGTCTGTGGCCTTGTTCTCTATTATTCATCTTGTGTAACATAAATATTTATTGTATATTTATATAATTTTATGGGTTTTTTGGAAAATACTGAAATTGGCATTAAAATTTAAAAGCAACCGCGTCATATTGTAAATATAATTAAGCTATATTTAAGTGTACTGATTAACATAATATATGTTTAACTAGAGTTTTTTATGTTTTTAAATATATTTTCGAAATATATATATATATATATATATAAAACTTGGGGTTTTCTGGGGAACCATGTGACTCTTTTCTCTAATTGTAAAACAAACTTGAGTTTTACTATAAAGATGTGTGTTCTTTGTTTTAAACTAATTTTTACTCTATTTTAGCAATAAAATCTCACTCGGAGGGCAGATAGCCCCCTGTTTCATAGCTGGACAGTTAGCATCGGGAGGGGAGGGATAGCAAGAATTTACTTCACATAAAAGTTGGGGGTGCTTGCAGAATGATGTATTTCCATTTAATTCTAGCACAAAGGTCCTCATGAACTAAAAGCCCACGGATGCCATATATTGGATTTTACTCCAGTTTAAAATAAAGAGCGTAATGGTTGTGAGGGGGAAGGAGTTTCTACCTTTAGAAACTAAGGGATAAGTGAGACATAAACTCAATAGCTATAGTCATGTATCTGATTTTTAAATGGTGTTATTTATATTTATATCCCCTGAACTGATTTATGACCCTCTGAAGTACTAGGAGTGGACTTCCTTGGATTTAACATCTTGTTAGCATTTCAAAAAGAACACTGTCTACTACGACTGCCAAGCCTGTATATTTAATTATCTCATAGCCCTGTAATAACCAATAAATCCTCACGATGAGTAGAAAACTTTCATATAAGTTAAGAAGGGGGGCGGGGGGAAGCATAAACTCTTACAAAAAAATCTCTTGCTGCTGATTTTTCAAGAGCCCAGCACCAGCAATATCTCACAAGAACTGAGGAAATTTTGCTTCTGCAGATCCTCATTTGTATTGAACACACAGGCATGCACATCGCTTGCTTTATTGTCATCTTGAAATAAGCGAACAGAAGCAGTAACAGATACTAAAGCGTTTGGGGTGTGGATGAACAGAGCTGTGTTTTGACCACGCCATGTGCCTGCTCCTGGCCGCAGAAGCTGGGTCTGCTTGGACCCTGCCTCCTCCCCGAGGCAGGACAGAGAAGGTGCTTTAGTTTATTAAATGTGTGTTAATTACATGACATGGGTGCCGAGGGAATAAAATGCACACCCTCGAAATACTTATTTGAGCTACAGAGGAAGATACAGGTGCTAACCAACCATCCGTCCATCCATCCATCCCTCCCTCCATCCATCCATCCATCCATCCATCCATCCCTCCATCCATCCATCCTACTGAATCCTAGCTCTGTTGTAAAATCACTCCGTGCAACAAAAATAATAGAAAGCAGTAAAGGAAGATTTTTGAAGAGAAGGAAAGGCTACATTGAAGTGTAATGAGAGGGGGAGGGTGTTTATTTCAGTTTGTCCCAGGTGGAGCTAATACACTGCTTCCACAGGCTCCTGCCCCTAATTAGGTCCTCATTGAGAAGACGCCTTCTGGCAGGTCAATTAAAATGAAAAAGTAATTGATGCACTTGTTTTGAGTAAATATAAAGAGCACCAACATCTGACCTTATGAAGGAATTGGAATTTTAAAGTCAGGAAGGTTCTGTAGGGTGTTTTTTGGAAGAGGCAGAGATTTTTTTTTTTTTCCCTGAACCTTTTTTTATAGGTAGAGTTTGTTTTTTTAAAACAACTTGCTAGCCTTTTGGGTACTCAGAGACTGTGGTGTTGCTATAAATCAGAGAATTTAAAGTGATAGCTTTATTTTGATGCCTATGGGAGAAGGACTGGAGATAACACAAGTGGGTCCTGCTTTGCCAGGCAAGATCTGGATTCACCTGTGGAATTTGAAATGCTTCTGGAAAGTCTTCCAAGTCTTTTAAATCCTGTTAGTGGCAGAAAGTACTTGGAGGCAAACTGCTCTTTGCTACACCAGCCCCTCACTAGGGAGACAAATGGCACACAGCTGCTGCCTTTTGCTTTGCTCTGCAAGGGTGAGTCTCTGAAACCTGCCAGTGACCTGCTGCATTCTCCACACCGAAGTCACACACGTGCATATGTATTTATCCAGCTGTAAAACTGCTCTTTTGGTGCTGCTCACTTGCGTGTGTTGGCCAGGCTGCTGCTGGGTTGTTGCCTCCATGCAGGATTGCAGCCACTCCACCTGTTGCAGCAGGTCCTTGCTCTGTAGGAATAATGTGCAGAGGGAACAAGGAGTGGCAATTCCCGGTAATTGCCGGTGCCTGGGAGGACCGCGCAGGCAGCAAGGGCTTCCCTGCTGCCGAGAGTCCTCCACTGCCTCAGCTTGCAGCAGACACCGCTGATCTCATCTGAGCAGCCACTGCCAGTTTGCTCACGCAGGGACTTCAGAGATGAGGAGGTGGATTTGGCACAGAGCTGCGAGGCTTCTTGCCTAAATCCTCTTTCCTGCCTCTGCCAGCACAGGGTGGGTTACAAGGAAGGATACGTCCTGCTGGGGGTGCAGAGTTTTACACTTCCAGAAACGGCATCACATGAGTCTACACTCTGAAAATGTTTCCCTTTGCCAAAAGAATCCTTTCTTTATACTGTCCCGTCCTCCCCTTTATGAAAAAACCTGGTGTAGCTTAAGCCTATAAAGTTCAAACTGCAGTTCATGTGTGTAAACCAAGCCGTCTCCTCCTCCTGTGTTATGTTCATTATAACAGCCTTTAAAACTTCTCAGACTCTAAACAGGGGTGCAGGTACTTAGTGTACTAAATATTCCTTCAACTGTCATCTACACTGAGGGTTTTGAATTATCTTAAGAAGGTTTCCAATTATAGTTTTTTCTGACCTTTAAAGACCATTCTGCTGGGAGACTCATTTTTCTCTAACCCCAACATGGTCCTTCATAGAAGTTCCACTATATTTGGACTCCAACCTTGGGAATCTGTTATTCCAAGACAATATAAAGTATGTGTGACCATGTTTCTGTTATAAAAATAGTGCTGCCAACGTCACCACTTGCTTTAATGAAACAGCCCAAGGAGGCCCTTTCACTCCCAGATGCACACTCTGCTCTTACACACAGGGATTGGTACAGCTGTAAAATTGAATGGAAGGATGTACCAAAAAAAGCTTTGAGAAAGATAAAAAAAGCACAAATCTAGTGAGCTTTGTTGAGAGCAAAGTGCAGATGATGTATTGCTGCTGCCCCTCCTCGTAGCAGGCTGGACATCCCCACCTTTGCCAGTCAGCAACAAATGCATACCTGAATTCCTGTTTAGCTACAAGAAACTCAAACTGTGCAGCATGTTGTTTGGGTTTTTTTAAGTCCCTCTGGTTTGCTTTATTCTTGGGCTAAGCAAAATGTCTGTCCCTGATGTCCTTGTGTAGTGCAGGTCACCTGGAGAACAAGAACAGTCTCAGCAACACAAGTACATTTATTTAAAAAAATAAAATCACTATATCACCTCATAAATTAATACCTTTTTTTGGCTTGTTCCTGAGGATACAGCCAAAAGGACATGCTGGTATAGGTGCAGATCTCTGCTAACAGGTGATTGCCAGTGCTGGGCTGCAGAAACAAGGTGAGCCTGGTTGTGTCATGTAATGTCCAATCACCTCCCAGCTTGTTGCAGGTTTTGACCACTATTCCCCTGGGTTTGAGTAAATTACTCTTGGAAATGCTACTGTCTGGCTGTTTAATTCTGAAGGGTACAGAAACAGTCTCACTCAGCTTCAGCTGAACTACTCCAAACAGACATATTATCTTACACCGATTTTCCTTTGAGTTCCCCCTCCTCGCTGCCAGCTGTGCCGGTGTGGAGCGCTCAGCTCCCCGTTTCAGGGGATAGCAGTTCAGACATGCCCACTCCATCTCGCTCACAGCTGCTGCTGCATTACGCCCAGCTGCACAGGTCCCCGCTGAAGAGCTGCCGTGGCAGGAGAGGGAAACAAGGGGGATCCTGCTGTCGCCTTGCCTTGCCCTGCTGTGCAGTAGGAGGTATCAAACGCCTCCTTGTTGGCTCACTGCAAGACATGACACAGAGTAGATGACCCCGTGCTTAAATACTGACAATGGGAGTCTCAGCTCAGCATTTCAGGAGGAATAAGCCATGTCCCTGTTTTCAGAAGTCTTGTTGTAAACAAGCTGTCTAGTGAAATAGAAATTCATCACCTGAAGTGCCAAACAGCAGCTTTGTTTTCCCAGGGGAAAATAGGGCAAGGGCTTGGAAGAGGCTAATGGAAGGAAAGCGTCAGTTTGTGTGTTCCCTTAGAATATGCATTACCTTAGCTTCCCCAAAAGATAAAAATCTTCCTATGACTGTATGCATTGAGGCCTTGACAGTCAGGTATTTTATTTCGGTGAGCCTGACAAGCCCAGGGACCACAGGACCCTTTTTGCCAGCTGTTAAATTCAGCTTGCACAGTGTGGGCCACAGAGGAAAGGCAGACAAACACATGAAATCCCTCGGTAAATCTGTCAGGTAGGCATCTGCAGTTCGCAGGAGCAGTGCTGCTCTTGTCTGTGCCTTCTCTAATTAAACCAGGGATTCCAGCCATAATTCTGCAGGTCCTTACGGCTTTGTAATTGTTGCCTGCATGGAACGTCAGAGGAATAATGAAGATAGAGTAGTGCAAACAATAGTTACATGAGCTAATTAGCCCTGCCTGTCACTGAAAATAGTGGAGGGACTGCTTTGCTTGAAATTCCAAAGCAGTACGTTAATATGAAGAGATCCTGAAATAAAGGATTCCTGTAACCTAAGATGACATGAAGGGTCCGCAATGCACTATGTATGCAATGGTAACATCACAAATTCCCTTTAAGAAACACAATACTCTGTTCTGTGCTTCGTAACGTAGCAGATACCTGTGGTTTCTAAGAATTGATGCAATATCTCTAATAAAGTGTGTATCAGGTATTGAGTAGGGCTGTAACTACGGTGTAATTTACAGTTTGGTGCCAGTCTAGTGAAATGACCACCTATGCAGTGATGTGTTGGAGCATCGCAGAACAAAAATGCAAGCCCAGAGACCTCTGCAAATCTTCTTTCTTGGAGCTTTTGTTTTTCTCCCCTTTAAATGGGACAATTTTTCCTTCATCACAGAGCCTAATTCTGCCTTTGAAAATCACAGTGTCTACTGGATTTAGTGGGAGGATTAAAGAGCACTCAATAAATCAATAGAGAATAAATCTAGCAGAAGTCATTCCGGACAGAATCAGTTTGAGCTCAGGAGACAGTTGGGATGAAGAGTGGCAGAGGAGTAGCCTGGGAGTCAATTGCCACTAAATTGCCCCATGTCCACCCCCATCCTAGGTATGGATTGTTGCCCTGAGTTTGCAGTGTTTTTCTTTCTGTAACATTTTTCTCAGACCTTTCTGTAAACATGGCCATGGTTTCTTAGTAACTATCTATATTCTTCCTATGTTTTTAGTTTCAGTATACTGGGTGGAGAAATATGATTGACAGATGTTTGACCAGTGGATTAAAGAGGTGGTCATTTCTACCTCCAATCCACGGTGATTTGTGAAAACATATAAATAAAGGCGGAGGGTTCCACCCTCTCTTTCTTTCTGCCCTCTTAAAAAAAAAAAAAAAAAAAAAAAAAAAAAAAAAAAAAAAAAAAAAAAAATATTTCCAAAGNACATTGTTCAGGATACAATGGATGGTTGGCCACCACTGGAGGTCAAGCCTGAGGGTGGCCACACATTTGGTGTGGGCTTCCTCAGCAATGTACTTCTGCTCTTGCAGAGTAACATGAGAGGGCCCATGGCACAGGCACAGAGACCTGCAGCCCACTGTGGCGTGTGCCTGTGTGGGTTTTGGCCCCGCTGACCGCTGACCCCAGAGGAGCGTTGAGAGGAACCTTGTCTGGTCTGGGAAGCTGCTCGGATGGCACAGGGGACAGAGCCATCTCCTGGGGCCTGCACACAACCACGTGTAACTTCTGCCCACTGCTTTGGTCTCCGTGCTCCTAAGCTGTGTGAGTTTGCCTTTCTAGTAAATTAAAGTCAGGCCAGTGGTTTGGTTTGGGTTTACATAGATGTCTTTGAGCTACAGCCTGTCTAGGGGATCCAGCAGGGATGAGAAACCTGCCGTTTCTCCATGCTGCTACAGAATTCACACATGGCCTCAGGGACAGCTGAGCTCCCTGGCTCTACTTTCCCATTAGGTTTTGCCATTTTGCTGTTGCTGTTGTTGCTCTGAATGTTGCTGGTTATATTTTACCAGCAGGTTTCCAGCTGCAGATCTCCACGCCTGGACACGGGCAGATGTCTTGCAGCTGCATGGCTGGCTGGGAATTGCCATTTTGCTTTGAAGCAAATGAGCTTGTTCCACCCAGCAGTTTTCATCCTCCACCACGCCGAGCACAGACCCTCTGCTCTGGTTCAGGGCTGTGGCCACCATCTATTTTTGTCTCTTTGTGTGCTAGAGATTGTACCCAGGGGTTTCTGTCATTACCCAGGAAAGGGTTTTCCTACCTCTATCCCTAAGCATTGCTGGGTCCCAGTAGTCACTTCAGGATTTACCTTTAGGGTCCTGCAGTGTTTTGCGGTGTGTTCTTGTTGAACTTCTTTGAACACGTATATTTAAAAACAAAACAATACAAAACAAAGTACCAACAGGAAAGAATTTCTGCCAAAGCTATGACTACTGTGAGTAGTAACTAGGAAATTACGACAAAACTTGTATTCAAAATGCAAAGTTCAAGCAGTAGAGATAAAACTCTGCCTCTTCTCCTCACATGGCAGGCACACCAATCTGCCTTCTGGGCCGGCTTGGTCTACAAGGCAGCAAACACACTGTTACTCCTTAATAGATCTTTCTAGGAATAAAAAGTGTACCTGGGAGAGGAATTTGGGCAAATGACATCATTTGGGTTGGGAAGTGTAACAGGATTTGACTAAACACTAATTTGATTAGGAAAATTGTTTCTTTCAACTATTACCACCATCCTTCTGACCTACAGTTTTCTATCTTTTAAGATGAGCAATATATATGGTGCCAAAAACTTTTTCGTTTTGAGACACATATTTATGAAGACTGCAGCCCATCACAGGATGCAAAACACTATTCTTTAATAAATTACATATTGCAAAATATCCGTTCATTGATGTTAAAATATCTCCAGTGTAAATATTTGGTAATATAAATTACATTAAATAACTGAACAAAGCCTATGCGACAGGCTGTGTGAGTCACTAATGCAGATAAATGCTGTATTGATTACCAATGCAAAGGTCCACACCGTAGGCTGATTTTATTTATCAGAATACATGTACCACTCCAAAACTGGAAATACTCCTACCCATAAAGTATTTAAAGGATGTTCAAAATAAAATCCCCCTCTGCAAGTATAAAACTCTGTCAAAGACTTCAGACTTCTCAAGTACACTTCAGACTTGAAATGATGGAAAATATGGGCTCCAGACTTTTTTTTTGGCCTGGCAAGCAAATGTGACATCTTTGAAGTCCCTGGATCCAGCCGACCCCTGCACAGAGCTGGGCATACAAGGCAAAGTGGTTCTTGCACTTGGTGTTTGGACAGGTCCAGCTCAGTCAGGATCCAGTGCCGTGTGTGCTCACTTCCCACAGATCCTCTCTTCCAAAGCTGTGTGACCAGATGGATACACATGAGGATCCAAGTGTCTGACTCTCATCAGCAGCTAACTGGGGACTTGGGAAAAATACGAGGAGTTGGTATTACCTGTCCAAAAATCCCCGTGGATCATTAACTGGTGCTTCTTTGTGATCACGCCATCACTGGTCTCATTCTCTCGGTTCTGCTTCCCTCCTTTGTTTCTCTAACTCCTCACTCGGAGGAGAGCCCGGGGTGAGTACAGGTTTGCTTCACAGCCAGGGCCACCACAGGAGCCTGATCCCAGGGACAGACCGTCTCAGGGCAAAGCCACTCTCCCTCCACAAGAAACCGCTGGAGAGCCCATGTGCATGGATGAAGCAGATGTGAGGCAGCTTGCAGGACATTTGGGGGAGGCAGGGGGCTGTGTAGGTGTATGCATCACCAAGGAAGTAAGACTGATTAACAGCTTCCCACAAATTGAAAAATGGGACAAAGCCATTTCTGGCAGAGAGGACAGAAAGAAGCAACAGGGGAAGTGGATGGCAAATGCACTTTCCTTGGCCTTGGGAAGAAAAGGCTAAGATGTAGCATGTGGAGGAAACTAGACAGAACAACTGGAAAGAAAAGTCAGAGAAACTGGGGAAGATGCTGATAGCTGGGTGAGTGTGTTAGTAAGAAGGAGAAAAAGAAATGTGAGCGGTGCAGCCAGCCAGGGGCAAAAATCCCCTTGGAATATTGTATTGACTTGCAGGCCAGGGGATGCTGCTGGGTACAGAGGGTTAGCTAGAGGCTGAGGTGGGCGGCCAGGGTGGCCAAACAGTGAGGCCTGACATGAGGATTTAGATATGAGCAGCCTCTGCTCAGGGCTTGTTGGTGCTTGCGTGCTTTCGGTGTCTGAAATGGAGCAGCTCCGCTAATGAGCAGATGTTTTCTTCATGTGGCTGTTACGACATCCGTTAGGGTTCCTGTTGGAGATGTGTAACCAGTCCCTCCCCACCCACGCACCAGCTTTGACTCCAAGCTGTAATACACAATTATGCAAAAGCATTTGCTTCGTGCTGCTCCTGACAGCCCAACATATGTACAGAAATGAGTTTTAAAAATAAAAATAATCCTGCTACTGCTGCAGCAATCTGCTTTACGCAGGAACTCAGATTTGGGGTTCTAAAGTGCCAGCTGCTGGCTTTGCAGTTACCTGGCTCTGGATCTTCTTGGTAAGGACACCTGAACTGAGCACAGGACACGTGGGGTACCAGAGCAGCAGTCCCATCCATCTCATCCAAACCGGCCAATGTTCAGCAGCACACTCAAACTAGCTCAGCTGTGGGGACGAAAAGGGTGTAAAAAGCCATTGGGTTAGTGCAGAGGAACAACTGAAATGTTACTCACGTCAGCCATGAGCACTTGCTGCTTTCATCCGCACTATAATGAGATATCAAAAACTTTTCAGAGGAAACCCCCAGCCACTTGCATGCAGCTAATCAATGCCATGATCAATTAAAGCCACTGTCAGAAACATACAAAGGGTGTGGTTTATGCTGCATCCAGCTGTAAAGCAAAAAACCCAAACCTGTGGGGTTTAGATAGTGCAGACTATAACTGCTGGTTTAATTGTAGCATAACTGAGGCATAAGTCCCATCTCTTCTGTTTTTCTGGGAAAATCTCATTTCGTTTATCATTTGTCACCTGAGAATTAATGTCTCACACAGACACCAAAGAAAGTGGAAGAATAAGTATCTCTTTGTGCTAAAAACATTTTCATGAAAATGGAATAAAAAATAACAATAGGTACCTCTTTGTTTTTCCTAGTGGATTAGGTGGCCTTTTAAGAAAGATTCCTTCTATTTACCAACTGTATCTTATTTAAATATGCAGTTGTGCGCTTCTCATCTTTCTTTTCGTGTTTGATTTCTGAGCCTCCCTAATTGCTGCCATCTTTTGTGCCTGAGCAGGGATGGGTGAGGATGAAAATTCTGCTTTGATTTAGGCAGTTGTGTTTGCATATTGTCTAGGTTACCATTTGCATGGAAGGGAAAAGGATCACAACTATGGCGTCCTCCGTCTTTTCTAGCTGAAGCATGGCCTGTGGAAAATGTTAAATGCTGAAGGAATCATCAATAAATCACAAATCTGAAATTGCAGGTCTTCTCAGAATACTTCAATGAGGTCTGCATGTGTCTCACGGCCGGGTAAACTCAGCATAGAGTGTTTAAGGAATTCTCTAGAGATCTCACAGCACAGTAAAGGCAGAATCATCACATCCCCTTTCTTTATCAAACTGGCCCATTGTCTTTCATTTGAAAGAAAATGAGAAAACACGTGTTTCCCTTCCCCGCGCTGCAGTGAGGAGACAGTGTTTGCAAGGTTTTGAATGAGGAGGCACCTGCCTTTGTGGTTGGAAAGAGGTGGCAGCAGTGCCAGCAGGCTGATGCTGAACCATCTGGGCCAATGCTGCAGGGCATCGGGCACGGCTGGCTCTATCCAGTGACCTGTGGTACCCCAAGGGCTGCCGATGGCCATCTACCCTCTTTTCTTCTAGCCCAGCACTGCAAGGACTCATGGAAACAGACTCTCGTGTTGTACCCTCGGATCTGCACCCTCTCCATGCAGCTCAGCTGGAGCATGGTGGCTTCAATTTTCTGATGTGCACGGTGTGCTTGCAGGATCCATTTCCCTTGTGTTTGCCCCATTTGAAGCCCCTGTGGCCATCGGCAGGGGAGAGGGCAGCCCTGGGGTGTGGGAGGCACCCTGAAGGACCAGCAGGTGACAGTGCTGGGGCAGCGCTGGCCTGCGCAGGACGGTGTGTTTGTGATTTGTACTCTGACTGTGCCACGTGGCACCCCCGATGTGCGTATGCCCTGCTTCCTCAGACGCTTTCTTACTCATCTTTCTCCTGATGTCGGCTTGCAGTTCTCATGCAAAATGTTCAAAAAAGATTCTCCCTTATGCAAAGCAACAGCATCCTGTTTGCAAAGCTTGCCTGCACTGGGATTTCTGTTGACATTCTCTTTCCAGCAGCTAAAGTTCGAATGAGAAACGAACTGGTTTGGAACTGGGGTGGGCAAGGACCAGGGTTCAACAGGACGGTGACAAACGGTGGTGATGAGGGGGCAGAAGGAAGCCAAGTTACAGGGTGCAGGTTACAGCCTTGCCTGAAACATTGTGATTACAGCTTGTCAGGTGCACAAATAAGACTGTTGGAGTTAAATTAATCTTGGCTTAATAAAGCTGGATCCCTCCCGTAGGCTTCAGCATCACATTTCAGCCTGGATATGGAATGGTACCTGGAAAAGGACATCCCCAGGTTCAGGCAGGCATCTTAGAGGATGGATGCTCAGGTACAGGGGGTCTGCCCTGGATCGTTTTCCTTCGCTCTGTATGTGGCAGTGTGTTTTCCCACACAGCTACACTGTGTGTCATGCTAACCCTTACACATGCCCAGAGCATAGAACTGAAGCTCTGACACTTTTTTTAACCATACATGCTCAGGTTCCTTATACTTGCTTTAGGAGCTGTTGGAATTAAGGTTTTCTCTGTGATTATCAGGAAACCATTATTCCTCTATTAAAAGCTGAGATATTTACAAAAGAACATGCTTTGATGAACTAGAACTTGACGAATAAGGTCAGTTAATGTGACTGCAGAAGATATGACAAAGCCATATTTAGTGCATTTCCCAGCTGAATGGTGAGTTGCCATTACGCATTCAGTTTAAAGAACACTTACATTTATTCCAGGAAAGCTCTAATGCAACCTTTTCCTATTAGCTAAATAAAAGATTAAGTTAATGCTGCCACTTATTTTAAAATTTACTGGAATAATTATCATGGGGCAAAAAAAAAAGGCCTAGATTTTGGGATGGATGGCTATGGAAATAAACAATGTTGGTAAAACTTTGCTCGGCACCATTCATTAATATTCACAGTGGATTTCACTGATTATAGCCTGGACCAAGACTTCCTCCTTCCGTTTTTTTACCTTTTCATCCCTTCAGAGAATTTCCTGTGTCATTTTATAAGTCAGTATGCACGAGTCTCTCTCCTTGAAAGCAAGGGCAGAAGAAAGTTTTGGGGCAGGTACTGCACAGAAGGCAAAGGTTTTGAATGGGAATGGCAGCAAGTGGGTGCTGTTGGTCCTGAACATCATGGGGAGCTGAGTTTGGGTCAGGGCTCCTGTGGAAATTAGGTGTCCTCCCTCCTTTGATGCAGAACAATTGCTTGATGTGGGACACCTGGCAGCAGCTTTGATCCTTCCAGCACTTCCAGCACAAGAACATAAAAAGTGTAACATGAACACAAATTTGAACAAGGAACTTGCCTTCCCTTTCCAGCATGGCCCGGCTCAGATTAGGGGATGATCAGGAGAAGATTGCTTTCTAATGGATGGCAGGCTTTGTGTCCAACACCAACAGAGTGCTTAAAATATATCATATTTTTATATATAACTATATAATTAGATATAATTATATAATACTTATAATTATATAAAATATAATAATGTTATCTTAACTTTGTTTTTATTTTAGCTAAACCATGTCCTTTGTCCTGAAAGGTTTTCAAGAAGTCCTGCAACTCCTGTCATGAAAAGGATTCTACCACACACTTTATTTTTTTTGAGAAAAAGAGAGAAATATGTAAAAATGGGTCACAGATAAGGTGTGCAGATAGCATTCAATATTGTAAGTGGGAACACAAAACAATTTGTGGTCAAATTTGTTGTTTTAATTCATAAAGATTGTTTCAGAAAGGATGTTTCATTCCATACTCCTCTTTTTCACTACCAAAACCCAAGATTTTATTGCTTCTTCTGCACCCATTGTTTTTACCAGCCCTGCTGATGTATAATGTGATCTCCCAGATTCCTGCCACTGTTTACTAAAATGTTTTTAAATTATTGAGTTTGGTCCTGAACTGGCTTTTCACCACAGGCTTCACTGGGTAGGCTTGGGCCTGCTCCTCCTTCCTTTTCGCTTGTTAATTAATCATGTCATAGCATTGATCAACTTTTGACGGATTAAGACTGTTTTCCTGTATTCTGAAACTACACAAAGAAACATTTCTGTCACGGTCTGGCATTCGGGTAAGGAGCAATTCCTGGTTAGTGAGCATCTAGAGTAGAGTAGCATCTACTGGAAATTAAATGAAATGACAGCTCAGAAATGAAAAGTACAATAAAACCTTGGCAATACAGAGGGGGCAGCTGCTTCCACTCCTCAGACCCAACATTTCCACGGCCTGTGGGACAACATGATCGGGAGAAGACCAATCTGAATAAATCTACATAGCTGGGCTGTTTGGTGTATTATTCCTCAGGTAGGTTTTATCAAGGCTCTTAAATGGGAGAGAAACCTGCACGGGGGACATGTCAGTGCCTGGTCCCAGCTGCATACCTGTCCCATCCTCTCTCCACAGACTGGCAGGGACCTGTGTCCCAAAAGGATCTCTGGGAGGGGAACAGATGCTGGGCAGGGATCTCACACTCCTGCCAGTGGTCCCCACCTTGCTCTACAACCGACAACTGGCACCCTCCTCTCCTGTGGCAACGTTTTGCCTGAAGTTCTTGCAAAGGAAAGGAGGTGGCATTTTTCAGAGTTCAAATGAAATCCTTTCGATTTTGACCTAGAGTTTCTGGATGAGGCTTTCCCCCTGGAGGTGACACACAGCTGGCATCTCTGTTACATTGCTTTTGCATAGGTAGCTGCTACGATCTGGTTATTAAAGTTCTTAGAAATGCTTCTGCCCGAATTAAGGTGTAAATGAGACCATATGCCAGTGACATTAGTAGGAGTTTTATTTGATAGTAAATATGAGAAAGAGAGAGAAGAGAGACGAAAGAAGAGAAAGAAAATAGGTGAGGGGGGACAGAAAGAGAGCGACAGAGACAGAATAAGGAAAATATCACCACTCCATGGAAACCAGCAATGTTCCATTGATCTTCTCCAGGTGCTCTTCTTGGTGGAGATGGTCCCCCCCAAAAAGCACAGAATCCC
>VYZT01011800.1:937-11008 GCA_013400735.1 Pomatostomus ruficeps
GGGAAGGGGTCAGGAACAGAGGGATGGCGCCGGGAGCAGGACTGGGATCAGGATCGGGAGGGGCGGCCCGTTCTGCAGGAAGGGGTTGGGAACAGTGGGATGGCACCGGGATCGAGGCCGGGGCTCGTTCCGTGCCAAGGGGTTGGGAGCAGCAGGATGGCGTCGGGCGCCAGCGTGCTCAGAGCCAGGAACCAGTGCCAAGGGCTGGTGTGACCGTTCAGGGACACCGTGCCCTTCCCTGGGAACGGGAACGGAGGGATGGAGCCAGGAGCGGGGTCGGGACTGGGGCCGGGAAGGGGTCAGGAGCAGCGGGAAGGCACCGGGAGGGGGATCAGGACGGGATTGGGAACAGCAGGATGGTGCCGGGAGTGGGATCGGAATCGGGGCCGGGAAGGGGCTGAGAGCAGCAGGATGGTGCCAGGAACAGGATCAGGATCGGGATCAGGATCAGGAAGGGGTCAGGGACAGCAGGATGGCACCAGGATTGGGATCAGGACCGGGAAGGGCAGCCGGTTTAGTGGGAAGGGGTCGGGAGCAGAGGGATGGCACTGGGAGCAGGACTGGGATCAGGATTGGGAGGGGCAGCCAGTTCTGCAGGAAGGGGTTGGGAACAGTGGGATGGCGCCGGGAGCGGGATTGGGATCGAGGCTGGGACTGGGAAGGGTGGTCAGTTCAGCAGGAAGGAGTTGGGAGCAACGGGATGGTGCCCCAAGAGGGATCGGGATAGGGATCGAGGCCAGTTCAGCGGGAAGGGGTCGGGAGCAGCGGGATGGCACTGGGATCGGGATCAGGGCTGGGAAGGGGTCGGGAGCAGCGGGATGGCGCTGGGATTGGGATCATGGTCAGGAGGGGGTCAGGAACAGCTGGATGGCACCAGGAGCAGGATCGGGGCCGGGAAGGGTGGCCGGTTCTGCAGGAAGGGGTCGGGAACAGCGGGATGGCGCCGGGATTGGGATCAGGATGGGGATGGGGATCAGGATCAGGGCCAGTTCAGCGGGAAGGGGTCAGGAGTAGCGGGATGGCGCCAGGAGCAGGATTGGGATCAGGGCCGGGAAGGGGTCGGGACCAGCAGGATGGCGCTGGGATCAGAGCCGGGGCCGGGAAGGGCGGCCGGTTCCACAGGAAGGGGTTGGGAAGAGCAGGATGACGCCAGGAGTGGGATCAGGATCAGGATCAGGACCAGTTCAGCAGGAAGGGGTCGGGAACAGTGGGATAGCGCTGGGATTGGGATTGGGATCAGGACCAGGAAGGGCAGCCAGTTCAGCGGGAAGGGGTCGGGAACAGTGGGATGGTGCTGGGATCGGGATCAGGGCCAATTCCGCAGGAAGGGGTGGGAGCAGCAGGATGGCACCCGGATCGGGATCGGCACTGGGAAGGGCGGCCGGTTTAGTGGGAAGGAGTCGGGAGCGGAAGCGGGGCCAGGAAGTGGTCGGGACCAGCGGGATGGCGCCAGGAGCAGGACCAGGATCGAGGCTGGAAAGGGGTCGGGAGCAGTGGGATGGTGCCGGGAGTGGGATTGGGATCGGGATCGGGGCCAGGAAGAGGTTGGGAACTGCGGGATAGTGCCGGGATCAGGATTGGGGCTGGGATGGGGTCGGGAGCAGGATCAGGATCAGGACCAGGGCCAGTTTAGCAGGAAGGGGCTGGGAACAGCAGGATGGTGCCAGGATCGGGGCTGGGATTGGGATCAGGGCCAGGATCAGGATCAGGATCAGGATCGGGATCAGGATCAGGATCAGGGCTGGGATCGGGATCAGGGCCGGGATCAGGATCAGGGCCGGGATCAGGATCAGGATCAGGGCTGGGATTGGGATGGGGATTGGAATCGGGGCTGGGATCAGGACGGGGATGGGGATTGGGGCCGGGATCAGGACCGGGATCGGGATCAGGGCCAGGATCAGGATCAGGATCAGGATCGGAATCGGGATCAGTATCGGGGCTGGGATCGGGATGGGGATTGGAATCGGGGCCGGGATCAGGACCGGGATGGGGATCGGGGCCGGGATCAGGATCAGGATCGGGATGGGGATGGGGATCAGGATCGGGGCCGGGATCAGGATCAGGATCGGGATGGGGATGGGGATCAGGATCGGGGCCGGGATCAGGATCAGGATCGGGATGGGGATGGGGATCAGGATCGGGGCCGGGATCAGGATCAGGATCGGGATGGGGATGGGGATCAGGATCGGGGCCGGGATCAGGATCAGGATCGGGATGGGGATGGGGATCAGGATCGGGGCCGGGATCAGGATCAGGATCGGGATGGGGATGGGGATCAGGATCGGGGCCGGGATCAGGATCAGGATCGGGATGGGGATGGGGATCAGGATCGGGGCCGGGATCAGGATCAGGATCGGGATGGGGATGGGGATCAGGATCGGGGCCGGGATCAGGATCAGGATCGGGATGGGGATGGGGATCAGGATCGGGGCCGGGATCAGGATCAGGATCGGGATGGGGATGGGGATCAGGATCGNAATGAGGGGAAAATCAGGCAGAAAATGGGAAAAATGGGAAAAACACAGGGGGGAAAATGGAGAAAAAACAGGAACAAAAGGGGGGAAACAGGGGAAAAGGGGAAAACGCGTTAAAAACAGAAAAAATGGGTAAAATGGGGGAAAACAGGAATAAATGGGGAAAAACAGGGAAAACAGGAAAAATGGGGAAAAAAATGGGAAAAAACGGGGAAAAATGGGAAAAACCGGGAAAAAACCAGAGAAAAATGGAGAAAAACGGGGTAATTAGCGTTAGCGCTAATTGGGATCTAACTGGGATCTCACAGCAGGAAGATCCCATTCCCCAATCCCCATGGATTAATAAATTAATGTTCCCTCGTTAGCGCTAATTAACGGCTCTCACCAGGCAGCAGCAGCGTGGTCCCATTCCCTAATTCCCCATGGATTGGTTAATTAATGACCCCTTGATAGCACTAATTGGGATCGATTTGGACTCTCAGGGCAGCGTGGTCCCAATCCCTAATTCCCATTGGTTCATTAGTTAATTATCATTAATTAACGGAGCTCACCAGGCAGCAGCAGCAGCATGATCCCATTCCCTAATTCCCGTGGATTCATTAACGAATGGCGCCTTGTTAGCGCTAATTGGGATCAGTTTGGGATCTCAGTGAGCAGCAGGGGTGTTATCCCACTCCATAATTCCCCATGGACTGATTAATTAATAACCCTTTGATAGCATTAATTGGGATCGATTTGGGCTCTCACAGCAGTGTGGTCCCATTCCCCAATTCCCATGTGTTCATTAATTATCGCTAATTAACGGCACTCACTGGGCAGCAGCAGCGTGGTCCCATTACCTAATTCCCCGCAGGTTCATTAATTACTGACCCCTTGTTAGCGCTAATTGGGATCTAACTGGGCTCTCACAGCAGGAAGGTCCCATTCCCGGATCCCTGTGGATTGATTAATTAATTTGTGATCCCTCATTAGTGCTAATTGGGTTCTCGCTGGGCAGCAGCAGCGTGATCCCATTCCCTAATTCCCCACGGATTCATTAATTAATTCCTGCTCCTTGTTATCGCTAATTGGGATTCAGCTGGGCTCTCACAGCAGCAAGGTCCCATTCCCTAATTCCCCATGGATGCTTTCATTAATTAATGACCTCTCATTAGCGCTAATTGGGCTCTCACCGGGCAGCAGGGGTGTGATCCCGTTCCCTAACTGCCATGGATTCATTAATTAATGCCCTCTCATTAGTGTTAATTAGGGTCTAACTGGGATCTCACAGCAGCACCACGGTCCCATTCCCCGATCCCCGTGGGTTCATTAATTAACAATCACTAATTGGGGGCGCTCACCGGGCAGCAGCAGCGTGATCCCATTCCCTAATTCCCCATGGATGCTTTCATTAATTAATGACCTCTCATTAGCGCTAATTGGGCTCTCACCGGGCAGCAGGGGTGTGATCCCGTTCCCTAACTGCCATGGATTCATTAATTAATGCCCTCTCATTAGTGTTAATTAGGGTCTAACTGGGATCTCACAGCAGCACCATGGTCCCATTCCCGGATCCCCGTGGGTTCATTAGTTAATTATCGCTAATTAACGACACTCACCGGGCAGCAGCAGCAAGGTCCCATTCCCTAATTCCCCATGGACTGATTAATTAATGACCCCTTGATAGCACTAATTGGGATCGATTTGGGCTCTCACGGCAGCGCGGTCCCATTCCCCAATCCCTATGGATTCATTCCTTAATTAATGACCCCTTGTTAGCGCTAATTGGGATCTATCAGGAATCCCACCACAGGAAGGTCCCATTCCCCAATCCCCGTGGGTTCATTAGTTAATTATCGCTAATTAACGACACTCACCGGGCAGCAGCAGCGAGGTCCCATTCCCTAATCCACACAGGTTCATTAATTAATGACCCCTCATTAACGTTAACTGGGATCTAACAGGAATTCCACTGCAGGAAGGTCCCATTCCCTAATTCCCACGGACTAATTAGTTAAGTAGCGCTAATTAACGGGCTCTCGCTGGGCAGCAACAGCATGATCACATTCCCTAATTTTCAATGGTTTCACCCATTAATTAATGCCCCCACGTTAGCACTAATTGGGATCTAGCTGGGCTCCCACAGCAGCGTGGTCCCATTCCCTAATCCCCATGGGTTGATTAATTAATGACCCCTCGTTAGTGTCAGTTGGGATTAACAGGAATCCCACTGCAGTGTGGTCCCATTCCCTGATCCCCATGGGTTGATTAATTAATTAATGACCCCTCATTAGCGTTAACTGGGATTTAACGGGGCTCTCACAGCAGCGCCATGATCCCATTTCCTAATTCCCCATGGACTGATTAATTAATGACCCCTCGTTAGCACTAATTGGGATCGATTTGGGATCTCAGTGGGCAGCATGGGCATGATCCCATTCCCTAATTCCCTGTGGATTTTCTCATTAATTAATGACCCCTCGTTAGCACTAATTGGGATCGATTTGGGATCTCAGCGGGCAGCACGGGCATGATCCCATTCCCTAATTCCCTGTGGATTCACTCATTAATTAATGACCCCTCGTTAGCACTAATTGGGATCTAACTAGGATCTCATTACAATGTGGTCCCATTCCCCGATCCCCACAGACTAATTAGTTAATTACGGCTAATTAGCGGTGTCTCACCGGGCAGGAGCAGCGTGGTCCCATTCCCTAATTCCCCATGGATTCATTCCTTAATTCCTGCCCCTCATTAGCGCTAATTGGGATCCAACAGGAATCCCACCGCGGGAAGGTCCCACTCCCCGATCCCCAGTGTCTAATTAGTTAATTACGGCTAATTAGCGGTGTCTCACCGGGCAGGAGCAGCGTGGTGCGCGTGGCCACGTTGATCTCCTGCAGGTGCTCCAGGGTCTCGGTGTGGAAGAGCCGGATGGCGGAGCCGGCGGCGAAGGCCATCCAGACGCCGCTGCCGGCGCGCACCATGTGCGTCACCGCCGCCGCCGCCTCGGGGTGCGCCTCGAAACGCCGCTGCCGGGGCACGGAGACGGGATTCAGGGATACCGGCGTTCCCGAAATTCCCAAACGTCCCAAAATTCCCGCTCTCGGGACCCGCGCAGCGAGCGCGGAGCTCCGCCGGGAATTCAGCTTAACCAGGGATTCAGACCCCCACGGAATCCAGCCCCACTCCCAGCCCATCCCAGAGCATTCCCAAAGTTCCCAGCATTCCCACAGTGCCCAGAATTCCCACAAATCCCGAAATTCCCGCTCTCGGGACCCGCGCAGCGAGCGCGGAGCTCCGCCGGGAATTCAGCTTAACCAGGGATTCAGACCCCCACGGAATCCAGCCCCACTCCCAGCCCATCCCAGAGCATTCCCAAAGTTCCCAGCATTCCCACAGTGCCCAGAATTCCCAAAGATCCTGGAATTCTTTGGGAATTCCTGCAATTCCCACCCTCAGGAGCCGCGCGGGGAGTGCAGAGCTCCACTGGGAATTCAGCTCCCCACTGGAATCCAGCCCCGCCTCAAGCTCCTTCCAAGGTATTCCCAAAGATCCCAGAATTCCCAAAGATCCCAGAGTTCCCGAAGTTCCCAGAATTCCCGAAGTTCCCAGAATTCCCCAAGATCCCAGAATTCCCAAACTTCCCAGAGTTCCCAAAGATCCCAGAATTCCAAAAGATCCCAGAATTCCCACTCTCGGGAGCCACTTGGGGAGCGCGGAGCTCCGCCGGGAAGGATCCCGAGCTCCCAGCCCTCCCCACCGGGAGCCGTTTTTTCACCATCCCAAACTTTCATTCCCATTTTTCTCCCATCCCAACCTTTCATTCCCTCATTCCAACCCTTTATTCCCACTTTCGTGCCAACCCAACGTTTCATTCTCATTTTTGGTGCCCGTTCCAACCTTTTATTCCCATTTTTCCCCTCATCCCAACCCTTAATTTGTCCCCATGGCATTCCCAGGATTGCAGCCCTGGAACTCCAGCTGTTCCCATTCCCATTTTCCCATTCCCATTTTCCCATTCCCATTCCCATTCCCATTCCTGTTTCCCAATCCCATTCCCATTTTTCCATTCCCATTCCCATTTTCCTATTCCCATTCCCATTTTCCCATTTTCCTGTTCCCATTCCCATTCCCTTTCCATTCCCATTCCTGTTCCTGTTCCCATTCCTGTTCCCATTCCCATTCCCATTTTCCCAATCCCATTCCCATTTCCTCATTCCCATTCCCATTTTCCTTCCATTCCCATGCCTGTTACTGTTCCCTCCCATTCCATTCCCATTCCCTTTCCCGATCCTGTTCCCATTCCCATTCCCTTTCCCGATCCTGTTCCCATTCCCATTCCCTTTCCCGATCCTGTTCCCATTCCCATTCCCTTTCCCGATCCTGTTCCCATTCCCATTCCCTTTCCCGATCCTGTTCCCATTCCCATTCCCTTTCCCGATCCTGTTCCCATTCCCATTCCCATTCCCATTCCCATTTTCCCGCTCCCGTTCCTCACCTGCTCCCGCAGCTCGGGCGCCTCCAGCACGGTGACGACGTTCCCGGAGCTGGCCCAGAGCGACTCCTCCAGCGCCAGCAGCGCCCGCACCGGCCCCGAGCCCACGCGGAGCAGCCGCGGGGCCGATCCCGCATCCCACAGACCCTCTGGAAAACGGGAACGGCATCAGGGAACGGCACCGGCCCCGAGCCCACGCGGAGCAACCGCGGGGCCGATCCCGCATCCCACAGACCCTCTGGAAAACGGGAACGGCATCAGGGAATGGGATCAGGGAATGGCACCGGCCCCAAGCCCACGCGGAGCAGCCGCGGAGCCGACCCCGCGTCCCATAAACCCTCTGGAAAACGGGAACGGGATCAGGGAACGGGATCAGGGAACGGCACCGGCCCCAAGCCCACGTGGAGCAGCCATGGGGCTGATCCCGCATCCCATAAACCCTCTGGAAAATGGGAACGGGATCAGGGAATGGGATCGGGGAAATGGGGTCAGGGAATGGGATAACTGGGAATGGGATCACAGAATGGGATCAGGGAATGGGATCTCTGGGAATGGGATAACAGGGAATGGGATGAGGGAATGGGATCGGGGAATGGGATCATGGAATGGGATCATGGAATGGGGTCAGGGAATGGGATAACCGGGAATGGGATCACTGGGAATGGGATAACAGGGAATGGGATCATGGAATGGGATCAGGGAATGGGATCTGGGAATGGGATCAGGGAACAGGATAACCGGGAATGGGGTCAGGGAAGTTTTCCCTCTCAAAAATTCAGGATGAGGCTAAAAACTCCGCCCCCACACCTGTGGCTGCACCTCAGAAATTAAAATTAATTAAAGTTAATTAAAATCCCTTTAATTGGCTCTCGGGGTGGCCGGAATTTGGGAAAAGGGAATTGCACAATCCCAAAATCCCAATTTAGCGGGATCGGGCGGCTCGGGATCGGCCCTGGCGCCGTTTCCCGGAGAAAATCAGGAATTCTGTCCAAAAATCGCCGGAATTCCAGAGGATTCCCGGCCCTTTCCCGCCCCCTAGCGAGCAAAAGCGGGAATTTCCCGATCCGGGAAAAATCTAGGAAAGAGGAATCTGAGCTGACCCAAATCCAGGGAAAACCGCCCCAAAACCCTGGGAATGATGGGAATTCTCCTCTTGGATCGGATCAACGCCATTCCCGGCACCAAAAACTTCGGGAAGGGAATCCCGATTCCCCTTTTCCAGGACAATTTTCCCGATGTTTTCCCTCAAAACGAGTTCGGCTTTGGAAAAATTGAGTTTTCCTGTCCTGGGGCTGCCAAGGGAGGGGAAAAATCGGGAAAAAAAAATCGGAAAATCGGGGGAAAAAAGGGGAAATTGGAAAAAAAGGGGAAAAGGGAAAAAAAAACGGGGGAAATGGGGAAAAAAAAGGGGAAAACAGGAAAAAAGAGGAAAACTGGAAAAAAGGGGAAAACGGGAAAAAAGGTGATAACTGAAAAAAAAGGGGGGGGAGGGAAAATCGGGGGAAAAAAGGGGAAATTGGAAAAAAAGGGGAAAATGGGGAAAAAATGGGAAAAAAGGGAAAATCAGGAAAAAAAGGGGGAAATGGGAAATTAAAGGGGAAAATGGGGAAAAAAGGAGAAAACGGAGAAAAAAGGGGAAATCAGGAAAAAAACGGGAAAAGGGAAAAAAGGGGAAAAGGGGGAAAAAAGGGGAAAATCAGGGGGAAAAAAGGGAAAATCGGGGAAAAAAATGGGAGAATTGGGAAAAAAGGGTGAAAATTGGGGGGAAAAACAGGAAAAAAGGGGGAAATGGGGATTTTTCTGGGATTTTGCTGCGGAGGAGCTCCGGCGCCGCGGGATTCCCGGGAATTCTCACCGCTATTCCGCGGAAAGGCGGCGACGGTGCCGTCCTGCAGGCCGGCGAAGAGGAAGCGGGCGCTGTGCCGCAGGCTCAGGATGGGCAGCATTCCCGGGATGCGGCAGCGCAGCAGGCACGGAGCTCCGGCGTCGGCACCGCCGTACACCAGCAGGCTGCGGGGAGAGCGGGAACGCCGGGATCGGCACCAGAGCGCCGGGCACGGATCCGGCAATGCCAGGAGCACCGGGCAGGGATGGGGAAGGGAGCACCGGGCAGGGATGGAGCTGGGATGGGGATGGGAGCCGGCAATGCCGGGAATGTTGGGGATGGATCCGGCAATGCCGGGATCACCCCTGAAGCACCAGGGATGGATCCGGCAGTGCCGGGAGCATCAGGCACAGATCCGGCAATGCCAGGATTCTTGGGGATGGATCGGGCAATGCTGGGATCACCAGGAATGGAGCCGGCAGTGCCAGGATCCCCTCTGGAGCACCGGGCACAGATCCAGCAGTGCTGGGATCACCAGGGATGGATCTGGCGGCGTTGGGATCGATGGGGATGGATCTGGCAATGCTGGGACCGGCCCCAGAGCGCCAGGGATGGATCCGGCAGTGCCGGGAGCATCAGGCACAGATCCGGCAATGCCAGGATTGCCCCTGGAGTGCCAGGGATGGATCCAGCCGTGCCGGGATGGCTGGCCAGGGATTGGGATGGGATACGCGAGGATGGATCCGGCAATGCCAGGAGCGCTGGGAATGGATCCGGTAATGCTGGGATCACGAGGGATGGATCCAGCAATGCTGGGATCCCCCACGGAGCTCCGGGCACAGATCCAGCAATGCCGGGATCGCCCCTGGAGCACTGGGAACAGATCCGGCAGTGCCGGGATCGTCGGGAATGGATCTGGCAATGCCGGGATCACCCGTGGAGCTCCAGGCACGGATCGGGCAATGCCGGGATCACCCGTGGAGCTCCAGGCGTGGATCGGGCAATGCCGGGATCCCCCACGGAGCTCCAGGCATGGATCGGGCAATGCCGGGATCCCCCACGGAGCTCCAGGCGTGGATCGGGCAATGCCGGGATCCCCCACGGAGCTCCAGGCGTGGATCGGGCAATGCCGGGATCGTGCCGGGAGCGCTGGGCACGGATGGGGATGGGAGTGCCAGGCACGGATCCGGTAATGCCGGGATTGCCGGGCAGAGATGGGGCCAGGATCTCTGGGGATGGATCCAGCAAAGCCGGGAGCTCCGGGAATGGATCCAGCCGGGACGGGAGCACCAGGG
>VYZT01011801.1:0-103686 GCA_013400735.1 Pomatostomus ruficeps
AATTGAAGGGAAAATATGCAAAATCAAGAAAAAAAAATGCAAACTCAAGAAGGAAAATAAACCAGTCTGAAAAAGACCATATTTATTAATTAAAGCCTTTAATCTTAGATAATTGGAAACCTGAGGAAATAGAAATGAACAAGAAGTCTTAAAAATAAGCGAAATTGTAAACTTGAGCAAGACAAGGGCTCACATGAGGCCTGGTCTTCTAGGAGAGAATGTTAAGAAGCAACATGCCAAAAAAAGAAGGAAGTTTTAATTGATGTCCTGACTGTGGGAGCAGTAAAGGTGTGAGGTTCCAACACTGGTGATGGCTACAGGAGGCCATGTCAGGCGTTCTGAGGGCACAAGGCAGGTCAGGAGCAAGTCAGCTTTTTATTCTCCTTTGAACTGGTAGCATGAAAGTACAGAGTCACTGTTCCTGTCATCAGCCAGTGAATGCTTTTAACAGGGTGCTAATACCAGCTGTTTCCTGTCGAGGTCATTCTTTGACTCATGATTTCCTATTTCATTCTGCAGTGTATAACTACCTGCTGGACATTACTACCTGGAATAAAAACATTAGGAGAGGTTTCATTAAAGTTAAACTAACAGACTATGCTGGAAACACAGTAGAGTCACAGATGAATAGGTATGTTGTGCTTTGTCTTTAAATCTTTTTTTATCACTTTATAGGATTTCTTTTCTGGGTTTTCTAAACCTTTTAACTTGTTAGCTTGGAAGCTGAAAAAGTATCCTGACTTTGTTAAGACTTGGCCATGGCACCATTTCCTGGGTGTGGCTCAGTGTCAGGGGCAGTGCCCTCATCCTGAAATGATCGTTTCCCAGGTCCTTGCTTGGTACTGCTTTGAATTCTGTTCTAGCTGTCCTTGTTCTGAATGCTCAAAGTTGCTATATCTCACAAGATTTCCCAGTTTAATATGAATGCTTAGCAATAATGGATATTAATCAGCTAACAAAAGCCTGACTAAATATTTTTCTTTAGTGAAGCTTCCACATTTCAGCAATACAAAAGAGTCAAAATACTAACTGGATTTCATCGAGATATTGAAAAAATAGCAAAAATTTCCTTGACCTTTTCTACGAAGGCTTTAATAGGCCCAAAACACAAGCTTAGGATTCTTCAGATGAAGCTGAAATCTCTCAATAATCCAAAAAGGTGAGTGTCTGTCATGTATCACAGCTGGGTATTAGCTAAGCTGCTCAGGATGTTTTCTCAGTAACCTGTATTTTCCTGCATAAATGTTTTTTTAATTGCATATTCCTAAGTGCATGAATATTCTTCTCATCCTCCTGATGATCAGATTTGTCATGTGGAAAAGCTGCTGTGCACACCAATATTTAGTGCACAGCACCCTGTCCATGGGGATGTCACATGTGCTGTGTGTCACAGCTGTGCTTTCAAGGACCAGGCTGACTTACACCTGCATGGTCAACTTCTCCTCCATAAGACAAATTTTATTAAGCACTTCTCTGATTTTGCTCATGTGTCTGTACACAGTTTTTCACACTCAGGTGTGAAATGGAGCATTTCAGCTGCTTGTGTGCCTGGAATAGTTCATTTGGTCTTGTTGATGAAGGTAGAGTTCTTCTAAGACCAGAACACAGTCTGTGTCTGCTTACACTTAAAATTAAATAATCTGCTTTTTTTTCCTTTTTTTGTAATTGAGTGTAGCTTTTATTAATTCTGGTTTAAAATATTTCAGCAGCATTACCAAATGTTCATTTTTTAACTTTCCAAATTTACTTGTACAGTAACACTAGCAATTAAATTTTGCAATTGCATCTTGTGAAAAGAATATATTACATGGAATAGGTAAGGAATTTACAGGAGTAGCAAGGTTATTTTATTTGAGAGTTGTTAATTTGTTTCTTATGAATGGCAGATTCAAGAAAGTCAGAATTTAAAATAAAAACAAAAAAATGCATATCAAATAAGTACTATCAAATGAATAATGAGTGAGAATTATATTACAATACTTAGTGAGTCTTAAGTCAGTATATTTTATTAACTTGAGATATAACATTTGAGGATTTCTTATATGGTGTACAATAATAGCCTAGTAGGAATTGGGTATGATACTTTGCAAAAAGTTATGGAACCTTCTTAAATTAATCTACTATTTTATGTTTACTGAGAAAGAGGAGGAGATGGATGGGAGAGACTTAGGAAGAAACAAAACACTCAGTAATCAAAATAGTACCCCAGAATATACATACATTTGACTTTATTAACTTATTGAAAGCCATAAGTCTCAAGCTCTCAGGTGAAAATGACATGATTTTATTTGAAAGCATTTGGTGATGAGAGAGGGTGAAAAGTTCTAAATCATATTCCAATTTTTATCCTCAGCCCCATAGTGATAAATCAGAAGATATAGTTCATGTAAGCCTGTCAGCACTTTCTCAGATAATGATCTAGCAAGCAAACAACAAAGATTTTCAGAATTTTTTTATTGGGTTTGAGTTTTCATTCCTGTTAGTGTGACTCTTGTTAGTTTAAAAGTAAGATGCACTCGATATGCATTAATATAGGATCCACTAAAGTCCTTCATGTGGACCCTCATCAGATTGCAGCTGTAGAGGCATGTTAGATGCTTTTAGAGAACAGTGAAAAATACTGTATTGAATCAGCATGTGAAGGTAATTTAAATGCAGGTGTTACAGCACTATTGGTTGGTATAATTACCTAATTGCTCATTGTAATTATAACTACCTATATTTACCTTATTTACACATAATTACAACAATTACTTGAATACAGGATGATCAACTTGAAACTGCATTAAAAATATTTAAATTATTCATAGCAAAGCAATAGATGAAAACTAGGGCACAGATGCAGGGATAAAAGACAATAGGAGTCTCAGTCTCCCCAGGTCTGGGTTAATAGCAAGCTGTGAAAGTTTGGGGAGCATCACTGACAATTGTCTGCTGGGCTGGCCCTCCATTCATTCACACAGATGGTGTGGGAGTGTGGGAGTGCTGAAAGGTACACATAATTTTCTTACTCTTCTTCTGATCCCTGAGGTAAAGCATTTCCGCTCACCCATAAAACCAGAAAGCTTTGCTAACTTGTGCATGTCCAGGTGTCAGTCATCCCAAAAAGCTTATGAACGTCTCAGTCAGTTCCAACTCAACTGATGGGGAAGGCGAATGTCTCGACACTTAGCCCAGGCATCTCTGGAGTGTTTAGAGCAAGACAAGAACAGAGATAATAAAATGAAGACCTTGCAAATACCTCTACTGAGCAAGTGTGGCACGCCCATGCTTTTTAGTAGACAGCAGAGAAGCTGTGTGGGGGGAAGGGTTAAGGAAGCCTCACCTAACAAACACATTATTTGTGTTTTGCTCCTTATTGGTGAACCTGATCCCTGCTCAGGGATACTCTCCTATGGGGCATTCCTGTTACTCAATAATCACAAGCTGAGATGGACTGCTCTTCAAATGAGATACAATATGTTGGAAAACATAAGCTTTTATTTCTAGAATTCAGCATTGTGGTTTGGCTAGGTATTTCATCCCCTGTGGTTAGATATAAATAATACTACTAAAATGCCATAATGGTGAAACCTTGAATTCAAATCAAAACAAATTGTTGATGAAGGACTGGATGAAATTCTATGGTTTGCATTATATAGAACACCAGAACTTGTCTTGATCTTATTAATCATAAAGTTACTATCATAACTTTGTGGAGACCTTAAATTACATTCTTAAGTAGAGATCTGACAGTCCTTTCACATACAGGCAGGTGGAGCCTTGACTGGTTGGAAATGCATAATAATGGACAACAGAGGAAATGCCTGGTGGGCTGTT
Organism: Pomatostomus ruficeps; assembly: GCA_013400735.1. Taxonomy (NCBI): domain Eukaryota; kingdom Metazoa; phylum Chordata; class Aves; order Passeriformes; family Timaliidae; genus Pomatostomus; species Pomatostomus ruficeps. The sequence goes on from VYZT01011801.1 coordinate 3,820, forward strand.
CTCTCCTTTTGCTGTTTCACTGTATTCTACCTCTACTTGGAATATTTTTCTGTTAAAGTTAACTTTTTCTTTTGTGTAATTTGTTTTCTTTTTCTGCTTTTGTAGGCTGCAGCTGTGCAGATACGATTTTGTACTGATGGAGAACACTGAACTGACCTTCAAACCTATCCCTTGTTCTGAGAGTGGTACATGAAAAGAGAGCTACTACTAACCTAATTTCTCTCAAAGCAGTGACATTTTGATGCTTCATCAGGATAAAGATTGCAATGAGAAAGGAAATGAGATAAGCTAGATTTATTTTCAAGAATCTACCTGATAATATGCATTACTTACGCTGAGTGCCTTGGTCTGAAATGAATTGAAAAGTTCAGACATGTATGTGTTTGGAAAATTATTTGAGTAAAGTAAATGTATCATGGTAGAGAACATGCAGTGGTCTGTTCATTACTATTTGTTAGCAATGAAGCAACTACTGAATTAAATATGAATTATCTGCATAATCCTGGCACATTATTTGTCATACATGTATTTAAATATTTATTATTTGTAATGGCTTTTACATGGAAACATAATGATCTGTCTACTAAGTGAATTTAATATACTGTACATGTGATCTACGGATCTAATACACAACAGTTTTGCTGCTCTGTGTTCAGTGGATAAATGAAATCATATTTTCTCTTTATCTAATGTCTCAGTTTGAGAAGTGGAACAATAATATTTGTGAGCACATTTGTAAATTTCCCAATTTAAATCTGTTGTCTTTATGCCCATCGTAGATGAATGCTATTGCAGACATTCGAGGGGGGTTTTTTGTGAAAGCTATGGACAAGGTAGTGTTGTTTCAGATACAAAGTAATTCTAAAGTCTATTCTGAGGAGAATAACTTAGAAGTGAAATAAATGTATTTTCATTTTTCATGTGTCTGTTTGGGCCTCTTGGAATTAGAGCTGCTGCTTAGGTTGAGACTGTTGACAGCTTTCCACCTATTAGGATGTGAACAGGAGTAAACAGTACATAGATTCCCTCTTCCAGGTCAGAAACAAATGTTTTCCTGTCCCAGACTGCCTTTCCTGATGGAACTGATTGGAGGACAGATGCGTGTATTTTTGTTCTGTAAGGCTGTTTTATGTGTTTAATGCTAGTTTCTCATGCAAATGCATCCTGTGCACATTATCCATTTCCTTTCCCGTGCCCCCCCCCGTCTCTACACTTGACAGCAATGCTTGGTTGAACCTATTAACCAATTTCATCTGAATGTCAGTGGAGTGGGATGTCCAGAACCTGGGAATTGTATGTTTTGCTGCAAGTCAAAAGCTGTGTTGTGAGGAAGACGGAATATGGTGTCCTAAGGCAGGGGGAGGCACGTTTTCACTGCTGGAGGCCGCTCCAGCATGCTGGTCAGTCCATGCAAAGCTCTGAACCAGCCATTGCACATGCTTTTACTTGCCTAGACAAACCAAAAATATACAGGATCGTGGACAGACGTGCTTATGGACTGACTCTTTAAAAAAAAAATCAATTCTATAGAAATAGTAGTTACATTACCATAGGCAATTACCATAGGTACAGTCAAGTGGGGTCTTTCTCAGCTTTAGCATTTTACAGTATAATTCTTTTTTCCTTTCCTTTGAGGGAGTTGTTAGGAGATACAGAGGAAAAGACATTTTTGTCTGCTTATATGCATGTGTATGAAGAGGTGGATTTTTAAAATTTCTCCTCTTTTCTGTTTTTTGAAACTGCTGTTACACTCCTTGTTTCATTCTGCGGGTTTTTGTCCAGCCTTTCTCTCATCTACCCTAGTCTGACCTTAACAGGTCTCTGAGTCTCCTTTCTTTCAACACCTTGCTTCCAAATACCTGCTACTTATATCCCTTTAAACAAGCACAACGACCTGATACTAGATTTCAAATGTCTGGAACTAGAATCTCTCAATGTGTGACATAGATATTTGGGCATAGAAATACATCAGACTGAGGTACCTTCCTAAAATTTTTCTGTTTTATCTGTTGATACAGAAAGGCATATAGACATGCCTAAGCGTTGCTCAGTGCTGGGATAAGGGAATGATAATATTTTTATAAAGGGAATGATATTTTCACACATCCCTATAAAATATGTGGGACAGGAATAGTGGGTTTTTTGTCTTGATTTTCGTAAGCTTTGAGTAAAAAGGAAAGAAGCAGCGGGGTTGATAACTCTGGAGGTTCCAATAAAAAGCATGAGACAGAAAGAAACTTTCTCTTCCAAATTTCCAATTTTAGCTGGTAATTTCCAATTTTGGCTGGTAATTTCCATTTCATAAGAGGGATTATTCCAGGCAGTGCATTTCCAGCACATAATTGCGCTTCTCAAGTGGCTGAGCACTTGGACTGTAGCCTTGTGTCTCCCAGCACCAACAAAATGGGCTGTAATTGTTTGGAAATGCAGTGCTTTCCGTGGCTGGCTGCCACATGCTACTTTGTACTAATTGTGTCAGCTCCCTCAGACTCAGCAGAGGATGCCACAGTCAGACAGAAAATGAAAATCTTCCAGGGAGTTCCCTGTTCTGAAGCAAGTGGTGGTGGTGGCGCCATGGAGCAAATTTCTGCATCAGAGCTGAAGAAAGGCTGGACTCATTGCAGTTCACTTGAGCATTTGTGTTCAGAGTGCAAAATACCCACTGACATTGTTCATTTCAATACAAAAAGGTGTCATTGGGTTTTTTTTGAAGGGGCTAGAAACACCAAATCACTTTCCTTTGAGAAAATCTTAAATAGTGAATTAGGTGATTTCAGACCAGTTTGATTTGAAATTAAATGTTTGCCTTATACAACTGCCCTAAATGCTCCAGTTTTCTCCCGATTCAGTATTTGGCAATAAACCCTGTTGGGTTACCTGGTGATGCCTTTGGGCTTTGATTTTCTTATCTGTAAAATGGAAACACTTGTGATGATAAATTTGTTAACTTCATTTTAAAAATTTTCTTGTATCTAGTTTGTTAAACAGTAATGGAGAATCTCTATACATGGAAAGAAAGATACATCCCATGAGCAAATGTAGGCTCTGTAATTAACCACTGTATTGTAGTGATACCAGAGGGATCTCATTAGTGTGTGCTTGCAGTAATGAGCTCTAAGTTGGTTCCATCAGATAAACAAACTTGGGAGATTTAATGCAGTATTTATATTTAGTGGGTAGTTACAGGGAGATTAAATTCTTAAGTGGCAGGTTTAAAAAGCTCATACAAACTTGTTTTTTCCTGTGTGTATGTGTTTAGTATTTGATAAATTCATCTTTTCTTTTAACTATACTGTTTGGAATGGCATGACAGGGAGGATATGTCAAGAAACTCATTAAGTGCTAGGAGTCACTGGAGCAAGCAGGAGCTTACTTGGATGAAAGAATGGATCTAAGAGAGGAGATGTTTGCTATGTCACTATCTTAATTCACCATAGGCTGAAATGGTCTAGATCACAGATATGTAGGACAAGACCATTTGCTAGTTTACTTTGGGATGGCTTTATTGATTTCAGTGATGCTATATAGAGTTAAGGCTGTGGTTTATGATTTCTGCCTCAGATAAGGACTGATTACACATTGGAATTACTTATTTGTATAAGGTGAAGTGCAGATATATGATGGTGGAATTAAGGGCTCAGTTCATATTCAGCTAAATGGAAAGCAATTTAATAAGGAGATGCTGAAAGGTGGTCGGGTATCTTTTTAAGAAGAAGAAAGCACTGTAAAAACATCTACTCTTTTTATGCAAGTTTTGTAAATAGAGTTATAGGTTACTTCTGAAGGAGCATTTCAGGGTAATTAATAATCACATGAGGCATTAATGTCCGGATGGAAAGTGATGGGTCAATACAGCACAGCTGATATGAGTCAGGAAGGAAGGATTCAGACATGGGGTCCTAAAGAGGTACTAAAACAGGGTAAGTCCACAGTCACCTTATGCATTTGACAGCTGCCACTGATAGCACTCAGCCGGTACCTCGGCTTGTTTTTCCACTTTGAATTTTCCAAGGTTTCTTTTGAGCTTATCCAGAATGGGACTGAGACTCATGGGGACAGAGAAAGCACAAGATAGCCCAGCAATCGGAGTACTCAGTGGGAGAGGGACTCCTGGGTGGCAGGCCTTACTTCAGGGGCTGTTAATATAATTTTAATACTAAATGGTCAGTGTGGAACTCCTAAAATTCTGTGGTCAGTTGTCAATTTCAAGAGAACCGTCTGTCCTTTCTTACGAGGTAAGAAGCAGCCTGCATGGCCGGTGCCACAGAACTCTAGGTTTGCTGCAGCTGCCAAGTACACTCTGCACTGTGACATCAAAATCCAGTTTTATTTTCAGCTCCTGCATCCTTCTGTGTACTGTAGGAATGTAAGAGCTGACTCCCCAGCACTGGGCAGGTGCATTAGGTGTGCCCCTGGAAAGCACCTTTCTTTTTAATTTCATTTGAAAGCAATCCACTCTGCCCGTTCTGAGACCAGTGTGCAATGTGAAGAAGGATGTGGTAAGTCAGGATTCAGACTGAAAGGCTAATGCAGATACTGCCAAGGTGCTGCGGACAAAGAGAGCCATACAATGGGTGTGTCTGAAAAATGGGAAGATGACACTTGTTTAAAAAGGGGGAGTGTGACACTGGGGCAGTTCGTACTTTACCACAGCTCAAAATACCAGACAGCCGCTTGCTTCCTGCTTGACTGTTTGAGTATGAAGAGGTGGTGATTTTTATCATGTTTATCAAATATATGCAGTTTACACATTAATTGCATGGTGTGTTTAACCTTCTCATTTCTATGTTCTATCATTCTGCATATGAGCATAAGGAGTAGGGATAACAACCCTACTGATATAGTGTACAGTGAAACAAAGGAGAAACATGAAATGCAGATTAGAAAAATGTGTCAAGATTTTAGAAGAAATTGGAAAGTTGTCAGAAGAGGGCAGCCTTTTCACATAAACTATAAACCAACAATGTAGAGAAAACATCTGAAATTATTCCTTTCACTAGAGTTATGCATGCCACTGTGGGGTTAACCTTGTTAAGGAAACTGGAACATGCATACAACTTGATCACAACAATAATGCTTCTCTTTTGTGATGTCTTCAAAGGACACAGGCCCGGCTTTGTAGAAATATTTTTTTCCTGTTATGTTCAGACAATAGAGTTAGAAATGATTGTAAGATGAGTCAACAAAAGGAAATGAAATCATCTTTCTTTTTAGTTTTATTTGTAGTTAAAGAGAAATGAACTTTGAATACTTTGAGTATTAAGGACAAAAGATGCTTGCTTAAATATTGCAGAGAAGTAAGCCAGTCTTTAGATTAAGAATGAACAAAGAACTAGAAAATTAAATGAATGATGCTTTATTAATGTATTTTTAATCATATCAATCTGTCTCAGTATTTATTCAAATACAATATGTAGTTCATGAAGACTATTTCAAATAGTGAAATTTATGTCATAAACAATTGGCAGACAACACTGGTTTCCTACAGAACTCATTGCTGTCAGCAGGCTCCAGCTACAACTAGTCTGTAACTATTCCAGTGAATTTGTCACTGCTGTGGAAAAAATGCCAAAATTTGAATAAACATCGTTTCTGAATAAGAGATTATGAAGTGTTTTTTTTTTTTAATTTCTTGTTCCTAAGTGGATGGAGTAACCTTTTGGCTGTGTCTTTTTGTAAGTAAATTGGCTCCTGGTAGGGCTGGACTATGGAGCAGGAACTCCGAAGGGAAGGCCAGGCCAGGCCAAATATCTAGACTGGGAATTTGGATCTAGACACTGGGATGAGTGAGGACTCAACCTCAGTTAATGAAGTTTTTAGATCTTGATTCAGCAAAGCAGTTAGACTCCAATGATTTAAGCGATTGGTTAAGATAGAAATTAAGCACTTTACCAGAAGCCTACCTAATAGCAGTCTCAAGCAATTAAGTGCTTTGTGATCAGAGATTAAAGATTATTTTAGTACTTAAAAACATCATTAAATATTTAGTGTGTAATATGCATATTGTGCCATTGTTCCCGTTAAGAAACAAACATAGAGCATATTACCGTACTTCAGGATAGCTGAATTTTGGATATTTCCCAATGTTTTGACTAGCAAAACACATGGGTTCCTGGTAGGTCCACATTATCGAAGAGACACATATAAATTGGAAGTTTTCCAGGAGCAGTATGACTCTATCTGTTAGCTCTAAGATGTTTCCTTCAGAGCCTGGTTGGAGGTAACAGACTTGTATCCTTGTTTCTGTGTGTGTGTGGTGGGCTGACCCCAGCTGGGTGCCAGGTGCCCACCAAAACTGCTCGCTCACTGCCCTCCTGAGCTGGACATGGGAGGGAAAATAAAAGAAAGGGCTGGTGGGTTGAGATGAGGGCAGGGAGGGATCACTCTGCAGTTACTGTCACAGGTAAAACAGTCTCAGCCTGGGGAAATCAGATGAATTTTATTACCAGTCAAATCAGAGTTGGGTAATGAGAGATAAAATCTTAAAACCCGTCCCCCCATCTCTTTCTTTTTCCCAGCCTTAACTTCACTCATGGATTCTCTGCCTCCCTCCCCACAGTGGCACAGGGGGAAGGGGGAGAGGGGCTGTGGTCAGTTCGTCACAGGTTGTCTCTGCCACTCCCCGCTCTGCAGGGGGAGGACTCCTCACACTCTTCCTCTGATCCCACTTGGGGTCTCTCCCAAGGGAGGCAGTCCTACATCAGCTCTTCCAGCTGAAGTCCTCCCACGGGCTGCAGATCCTCACAAACAGCTCCAGAGTGGCTCCTCCACAGTGCCACAAGTCCTGCTCCAGTGGTGTGGGCTCCTCTCCCCACAGGGCCACAGGTCCTGCCAGGAGCCTGCCCTAGTGTGGGTTTCCTGCAGGGTCACGCCTGACCACACAATCCCAATACAATACAATAAAAATTTCTCCCCTCACAGAAGTTATCATTAACTTGTCATTAGGATTTCTAGGCCATCCTTTAATTATCAATAGCTGGATGTAATTTTTTTTTTATTTTCTCATTTTTCCCTTCCTTTCTTTCTGGACAAAGAGAGGAGAAATACTGTTCTGGTCAGCAAAATTGTCTGCTTTGAAATCATGTGTCCTTATGGCGGAAAGATTACTTAAAAAAATCTTAAACTAGAACCATTTAAAAAACAAATATAGTAAATATATAATATAATATATAATGGTGTTTAGCTCTATCAAGTGAAGGGTTTATGCTGATTTATATCCAGGTAAATCCATCTGCCTTTCCTGCAAATGTTATTACTGCTCCATCTACCTCAGTGTACTCTGGTTGGTGTCAAAGACCTACTGTTTCCATTGCTCCAGTTAAACTGTGTCACCTTTGTTGGGATAGATAGGAAGCTTGCAGCTTTGAGGACATTGTAACTACCAGAAGTACAGGGGTGACAAGTCTTAAAGAAGGACCTGAAAAATAACACAAATCATCAACCTGATCAGCTGTGTAAAGTGAGAGAAATAAAGGAAAACCAAGGTAGTATTTCAGAAGGAGACAGTCAAAATAATGACAAAAACAAGGCTTGGAACATGCCCAGGGTAAAAGAGGGAGATTTCTGGATGCAGTGTTACCTGGGAAAAGAACTGAATTGCTAAAAACTGGGGGGACTTTGTTGATAGACCTAGTTCCATCCCAGGCTGAGCCAGATGGGGGTCATTCTAGTTCACATGAATGGGTTTTAAAGTCAGAGATGGATCCTGAGCTGTCTGTCAGCTGAAAAAGTGCAGCTCTCCAGGCTGGTACACTTTTTTCTGGGAGCCATGCCACCCAAACTTGGCTCAGCAGTGAGCTCATCCTTCCCCTGCCCACTCAAGCACAGAACAAGAAGTCCTTATTGCTGGAACTGCCTGTGAGTCTGGCAACTCACCCATTCTTGCACCTCCCTCCAGCAGCAACTTTTCCTCCCAACAAAAACAACCCACAGGACCACAAACACTACTTTACTGCTTGGTTCTTAAAGGTGATGCTCAGTGACAGAGTAACCTTGGTGTTTAAAAAATAGAAACACCAACCTTGCAAAAACAATCCCAATAAACGGTAACATTATTGACACTCTTCAAAGCACAAAGGCTGAAAAGAGAAAAAAAAATGAAGCATTCCAATATCTGCTCCTGAATGGCTTTTGGGTTGCAATTAAAGGACTGGAGCAGGGTAATAGCTGGTACCAATACTCCTCGCTCCATGCCTTCTCTGAATGGTATGGAGAAAGCTCCACATTTGTTAAGTTGCAAGTGACTGTACCTCTTTTTTGTTTACTAGGTCTTGAAATATTCAGCAGAGTCAGTGGAAATATTCCTCCTGATTGCAATGAGCTTGGATCAGCCCCATCCCAGAGATAATATCAACATCAAATCTAAAGCCAATGAAGGGGAAAAATCTATAAACACTTACCTGCATGAGGTACAATGTTAATGAAACTTTGAAAATGCAATCCATTCTAAAAAATAAATATAACTAGAGCTCTTGCAGTAGTTTTATTCCATTATTTACAGGGCCATAAACATTGCACTTGGTTTTTGTCTCATGCAAGACTTTGAAGAAGGGATAGTGCTTTCAGGCATACAAATCACTAGAAGAAAGATCCGAGATGGAATAAAATAAGCTTGAAATGATTTTCAAGATGGAGATGCAGATTTTGCCTACAGCATTAATATATTACAGTTTGGCATCTCTAAAATATAGCTGTGAAGAATGCTGTGAACCTGCTAATTAATGAGACTCTTCCTCAGACATTTCATTAACCTAAACTTTTTCGTTTTCTGTAGATGAATGCATGCATGCCTGTTTTTAACCTTTGTACAATGGCTCCAAGTGTTATAATTAATTTATTTCCACTAGCAAGATGAGAATGTTGGGTTATAGAAGTAATTCAAAATGAGTCATGCATAATTTATACTGATCAATATTGTTGAGTACAGTGTTTTATTTTCTGTTCTGACTTTTCATTTTATAGAAATAATGTATTGTCAAAAATATAGAGCTCTAACATTTAATCTATCATCTAGCTTTAAACAATAGACAGGTAAATATTTAGGAGAATCCAGAGACCTTCAAGATTGTCTAGTCCAACCATCAATCCAGCACTACAATAAACCCCTAAATGGTATCCCCAAGTGCCACATCCAGATGCCTCTTGAACACTTCCAGAGACAGTGACTCCTCCATCTTCCTGGATAATTATTCCAATGCTAAACCATTCTTTCACTGAAATTATTTTTTTTTTTTTTATCTAATCTGAACCTCCCTTGGTGCAATTTGAGGCAGTTTCCTCTTATCCTTTCAGCTGAGACGTGGCAAAAATGACCAGCACCCACCTTGCTGTTTGAGTGCTTGAAAATTCCCGCTGAGGACTGCTGCACTCTGCAGGAGATTGAAAGCGAACAAGGGGGGAATTTTCTCTTCTTAGGAGTCTGGGCTGGTCAAGTTTCTTTGGTTTGTTCTGCTTTGATTTTTCTCCAACTGTATCCATGCCAGAAGAAGAACCACGAAGTCTTGTTATCTGATAAGCCAGATTGGAAATGGGCTGTCAAGGAAGAGGGTGAAAGGCATTAAAATACCTATTTTCTGAGAGGTCACAGGGTAACAAATAAGAGTCATGAGCTCTCCTGTGATTCTTAGCCAAGGAGGGACTGAAAATTGCCACCATGTCAGCAGGGTGATGAGCACTCTCCCAAATAGGTTGGGGCAATCATGGGTGGAACAATTTACTGCTGAGAAATGATCCCGGATTTAATGAAGCTGCAGCCCAATTAAACTATAGCCTTTGCATCCTGTCCTTCTCGTTTGCCTTATTTTCATCCTCCTTGGTGGTATTGTTGATGCCATCACTTTGTAGAGGGGAGTTTGCCAGTTCATTGGCTCCCTGCACACACAGGCACCCAAAGGTTGTATGTTAGGTAGCAACACTGATGCTGGATGAAATGGAAGGATTTCTGTTCTATAAATATCTCCCCTGTGAAAAGCCACCAGTTAAACTCACGCGTTTTTCATTAATGGTTAAAGGTTTTTTTCCTGTGACGAGTGCAGCACTAAATATAATTACCTGGGTACTTCTCCGGGACAGATCCCAACTGATGTGAATTTTACTGCAGATGTAGTAAATTCCTTGTGAAGTTAATTTCAAGTCCTCGTGAGAAGGAGGCCTTTTTTTACCAGCAAAGGGAATGAGAACATTCCATGTTTGAGAAAATAGGACACTTCTATAGCTGTAATTGTTTTAGGTACAGTAATAAAGAACTTAAAATGTTGGTAGAGAGGAATATGAAGGAGGTGGATTGATACTGCCTAGAGAAAGGGTGTTGTAACTATTATTGATGCAGGCTGTTGCTCTCCATGGTTTGGATGCCTGTGATCAGGTGAGTCACAGGAAGAAGACTTTCCGTGAATTTCCATAGGCAAAAGAAACCTTTTCTTGTTAATCCATCAGGTTAAAGTATTTAGGTTCAATCTTGGCTATGAGCAGACCTAAACTTCTTATTTTAAACAATTGATTATAGGTGATCTTACTCTATTTTCTTTTTTTTTCCTATTTTTTTATTATTTTTAGTGTCTTTTGTGAAACAATTTGTCATGTAGTGCCTATATATTAATTTGAGCCCAGTTGGAGAAGTTTATAACAAGGATGTTGTTTTTGCAACCTCCTTTCCCCCTCTCTGCCCAGTTTGGTAATAGGTTTTCAGGTATGCAGTCACACACAGACTGTTTTGAATTCATGGTATTTTTCTGTGTGCAGATAGCTTTGGGTTCCCTGCTTTAGTATTCATTTTGTTATTCCCCTTGTGATTATTCTCGCTTACTTAGTGTTTATTATGTTGCACTCTCCTAATTATATGCTTGCACATTCCAAAGTTTAGGGATTTGAGTGTCTATTATGTGCCTGTTCCACAGCTCTTCATGAATTTCTTTCAATATGCTTTGACACTGCAGTCATTCTAGAAAATATCATTAAAACTATCCTTAACATCTTTCTAACTTGTTGAGGGTGGCACTTCAAGTTTGTTTTTGTCATTCTCATTCCATATTTCCCTGCCAGGCATTTTGGCAAAGTGAAATGAAAATTGCAGAATGGCATGAAGAGTGAGCAAGCCAGTAATTACCTACTTTGTATGCCTACGTTGTGAAGTATTCCATCCTGAGTGTTTTGAAGATTTATGAATGTGTGCTTATTCAAAAGCATGTAGGGTTACAAAATTTTTTTCTCAAGAAATGATCTTGAGCCTGCATCAATCTGCTTGATTTGGATCTTGTCTCACCTAATTTTTTTGAGTAATTAAAAATGAAAGAAGCTGAAACTCCTGTCTAAGTGATGCTCAAACTGTGGTTTCACTACATGGTTGAATTGAATCAGGGAACACACAAGCTTGAAAATTATAGTAGCAAAAGCAGGAAAGACTTTTGTCAGAGCCCAGTTCCCAGATATAGTTTGTAGAATCCTCTCTTACACAGGCATTCTAGCTCAACTGAGCCCCTGGCTGCTGTGGCTCCAGTTACTTGTCCCAAAGCCAGCTAGTTCTGAGTCAGGCTACCACAGCTGCTGAATGCTCTGCAGCCTCCTGGGATTTGGGAAATTCTTGCTGTGGTTGGAGCAGTTTTCCATCTTACCTATCGAGTCAGGCTTTCCGCACATCAGTCTCTTCAGTGCTTAAACTTTCTGGTCTGGCTGCTTGTCTTAAATTGAGAAGATGCTCTGAAACATCCCTTCTCCACTTCTTTTTATTTTTTTTCCCCTACCCTCATGATCTATTGCTTTCTAATTTCTGCCAGCACACTGTCAAAAGGGTGAACTCAACAATGGAAAAACCTGTGTGGTAAAATAAGCTAAAAGACATCTCTCAGACATTTGTAACCCAGTAAGTTACAGAAATATGTCTCACTGCACTGACTTCCAACCAATTGTATGAGATAACTCAGGCAAGATATAATAAAATGTGAGTATGAGAATGGTCTGCTTTTACTGCAAGAAAGAAACATGTTTTAAAGCACTCCTTTAGTCTGTATCTTAGGTTTTCTTTGAAATCATTAAAGCAAGATGGCAAATAGTATTGGTGAATTAATATAAAGGGGCTGAGTATGTGCCTGTTGCAGTGTTTTCATTACAGCAGACACAGGAGGCATATTTCTGAATAATATAATAAATCTTCTTGTCTTCAGATCTAAAGATAATATTCAACTGTTTGTGTTGGTTTTGGGAAGAGAGTATGACTAACAGAACACTTCAATTATTATGACATGTCTGTGGGAGTTATTGCTGCTCAGATGTTATGTAATGATAGGAAAAGAACATAAAAAGAAGATAAACCCAGAAAGGAAACAAAATTTGATTTTTTTTCAGTCTACTGTGACATTTTAGCATTTTCCAGATTAAATTAAAAAAAATTTAACACCAGCAAATTCCAATCTAAAAAGCCCAAATCTGTAGCAGTTCTTATTGAAGCCAATGTAAGTAGATAAATATTTGTTTATTATAAACATTTTTTCAGCAGGTAAACGGTCACGCATAAGGAAATACCATTACTCAGCTGTGATATTGGAATTTTTTAGTTCAATATTGTTCATTGTGCAGGTATCAGTGATCAGTTGGGTTATCTTCTAAAGTAATTTATGTAAGTTATGGTCTCACGACATTTTTAAAACTCAGGGCATTACAGCTTGTAGAGGTCACAATAGATCTACTTCTCTCTGAATTTCATCCTTTCCAGTTGAGTCCCTTATGAGGTGCTTTTCTTGTTAAATAAGTAGCCTCCATTCTCATGTCCGTGCTTTTCATATGTAAAAGATTTCAGTATCCAAGTACTTTAGCCTCCTTCAAACTTCTATTAAAAAAAGTAGGAATTTTGTCTGATTGCAAAGCACCGGGAGGGACCTTATCTGAATGCTGCATAACAGCTCCTCTTATCTTTCAGACTTCCCAGATTGAATTGCTCTGCAAGAGTTTGGTTGGGGTTTTTTTTTTCAGTTAAAAATGAGTACATCATTTTCATTATTCAATTATCTGTCATACTTTGGAGGAGTTTCAGTTTCTGAAACAGGAAGAAAGCAGAAAACATGGTTTTCTATTTAAAGCAGGCATTCCTTTTATCTTATTAGAGCCATACAGAGTGTTAAAACAAAAGGATCAGAAATTATAAAACAAACTCCAAGAGACTGATCATTATAATCAGGTTTTTTTGAAGTTGAAGTGCTAAAATTATCAGTGCAGCAGTGACTAGCTCTGATTGCAGCCACTTGTATCAAGGATTCATAAACAATACAGTTTTATGAACATTAACAGTTTGACTAAAGAAGTTCGTATCAGAAGTAATGTGGTTAATTCAATACATTTATATGATTTTTCTTTATCTAGTAGAAAGACAGACTTCTGAAAAATAAAGTATTTTAACCCACAAGGAGACTAGACGACAGAATGCAGAAGGCCAAAGAGTTTAGAATCTGGGAGTGTAGGAGAAATATTATCTATGCAGATACACTATAAATGTGACTGTATAAGTCTGTGGAGAAAACCAGTCCATAGAAAATGCTGCAGGAAAAGGCAGTGGAAAAGTCAGCAATATCTCATTTATGTAACCTTCTTGTATTATTTTCTTCTGTAGAGAAAAATTTCTCATGTATTCTGGAATGAAGTAATATGTGCCTGGAAGAAGGAAAGAATTCAGGCTCACTTAAGGAAGTCCAGAAAAGAAAGAAGCAGAATTCTGTGGACATGTTCTGTTTCTCCCTATGGCTGGTGCAAAGTTTTCGTTGATACTGATGGCTTAGGACAGTTTGGCCACAGAAACTGTAACTAAGAGCTTTTAGTCATTTCTTCTGGCTGCTCCCCAGAACAGTTCTGTGGCAAATCGTGCAGAAGAAATCTCTGTAGAATCTGTTCCTTCCTTGCCCACCTGTTGGCAGCCAAAATTATGCCTCTGTCTCAGCTCTCCATCTTTAAAATGAAAAATAATTATATTCCTCTGCCTTCCAGAAATGTTATAATTGCACTAAAGCTTGTGAAGAACTTTCTATTTAGCGATGGGGAATGCAAAAGTTTAGGGGATGGAATGCCTTGAAGTTTTTTTCCTATTGAGGAATTCTCCATTGCATTTATTTTAGTTTAACAAACAGTTTTAGCTGACAGTGTTTTAGTACTAGAGATTTTAGTCAGGTCTGCTTTTTTCTTTATTTTTTTTTTACATTACAAAGATTCCTGTGTTTTTGTGATCAGCCTTTCATTGTGAATGGACATACTCTTTACTTAGATGAATTGCCTGGAACAAACTTAACCCCCAAAACACCTGACCATCGCTAGAGTGTGGATTTAACTTCTTTTTACATTATACTTAGGAAGTAATGGAAGTAGTAGCTTGGGACTAGTTCTGTCTGCTGCTAGTGTAGCTGCAGGTTTTACAAGGAGGAAGTCAATCAGCACTGGCAATGCGAAGTTTGGGAATGGGGCCATTCCCACCCTGGAAGAGTGACAGGACTCAAACCAGCCCTGCTGAGCTGGTGGAAGAGCTCTGCAGTTCCTCCCTGTGTCTGCTGCCCAGGTGCTGTTTTGGTGAGGGTGATGGTGTTGGGCTGTCTTCGACAGCACAGAATGAAAGCTTTAAAAACCTAATAAAACCCTACACACCAGCTGGTTTCACCTGGGGGAAATTTTGGTGTCCAGGCCTTGCGTGCCTTGGGGGCTGCCAGCAGCAGCCAACCCCATCCTATCCAGGAGAGCAATCCTGGGATGGGGGCAATGCCTTGGGATGGCCAGGCTGTGGCTGACTCCAGCCACCTCCCCTGACCTCAGCCACCTCCCCGGGCCTCAGCCACGTCTCCTGGCCTCTTGAACCTTGCTGGGGAGGTGGCTGGTTTGGGAGGCACCACAGCCACTGCCCCTGGGGTGTCTGGCACAGTTTTATCCATTGGGTTCAATACAGTTCCCATGAATTGTAATGTCACAGGCTCATTGCAAATAGTGCCCCCAGGGGTTCGATAATTTCCAGAAGGTATCTTCAGCCCACTTTCTAGGCAGCAGTGCTATGAGTTCTATGGTTTTGATGTATTCCCATGTAGGGGGAGACAGCAGTGAGCAGGGGATGAGCAGCTCCATGTGCCCATAGCTGGTAGGAGTGGTGTGTGTGTCCAGTGCCAGGAGCAGAATGCCACAGGGTGCCCTGGCTCCAGCAGGGATGCAGCACCGAGAGTGGCCCCTCTTGGTCCCTCGCTGTGACAGCACTTCATGGAACATACATTTCCCAAATGCTCTTGTGCAGAAATATTCTCCATGCAGGATACAAACCAGAAGCAGGAACATTTCAGAGCCTCCATGCTGTTACAGAGCTGCTTCTCTAACCATGCATAGCAGGCATAACTTCTGGTGCTTGAAGGATATGATGGGTGCCCTGATGACCTCTCACATAAAATCTCTGCGATGGACATTCCCCATCAGGAATACTTAATGAGTAAAGTTGTCAGGGTTCAGTCTGGTACCATGTGGATTTAAAAGCTAGTTGTACAATCAAATAATGGCCTAAGGCAGGAAGAATAGTTTTGAGAGGATTGCTTTGGGCCATGAAGCTGGGTCTAACATCACCTCATGTTTTAGGCTTATTTGGTAAACTAGGCACAAGACTTTGTACTGCAATGGGCACCCAGCATATCATTTATATGATTAAACAAATAGGTCAGAGATCCAAATAAACTGAAATGCTTCTCAGAACAATATGCAGTCTAAAGCTTCCTATGGAATTAAATAAATACAAGCCTGTCACTTTAAATATACGGAAATGTCTTGACTTTAATGATACAATTGCAAGATTTTCCTAGAGCTGCAAAGCACAGGACTAATCTGGAGTGAGTCTTTGAAGTGCAAATTGTACATTTCCCACCAAACACTTGAAGTAAAAGATGGGAAACATCAATTCACACTGCTGACAAAAAAGACTTCAGTTTGTCATAAGAAGAAAGGTTTTAAATTTGCAATTTTCATCTATAATGTAAGGTGTTAATGAATTTTATATTTTATCCAGATGGGTATGTAAATTCCTTCTGAACTTTGTTACAGAGCATCTATAGTGCCACTACTGAAAAGGGTGGAGAGTGTAGTCAGCTGAGGGGGAAAATATCTAATTTACCTTGTCCTGATTTTTTTTCTAGTTCTTTCATGGATTCTGACATCCTTCTCAAATGCTGTGATTGGAATCAGTAGAAATACTTTGTTTTTTATTTTTAAGTAAGTTTCAGATCAGACCCGTTTTGGAAGAGGCAGGAAATTCCTTTAGAGTTTTGTCAGAATAGACGATGTCCAACACTTTTACTATTTCAGTTTTCTTTAGATTTTAAACCACATTCAATAAATTAAAAGGCATTTCTTGGGGAAGAGGTGGAGGATTCACTATAGATGGCCTTGATCCTGTGATCCACCAATGGCAGACAGTGAGTGTTCCTCTAGGTTTTCTGCAGAAGGAGAATAAGAACTGTACAGCAAGAGCTGATTTCCCGAAGGCAGATTTTTTTAACAACATCCCCCAAGCTGTTGAACTGTGAGGTACAGAAAATTTTAAGGTCTGAGTTCTGTTGAGTTAAAATACTGCTTTACATCAAGAGTAGCTGAGTAACTTGTAACAACTTAATAGGAATCTTAAACATTCATAGTTAGACCATTCCCCTTATGTTTAAGTGGAATATTCTGTATTGCAATTTGTGCTGCTTATTGCTTCATCTTGGGTCACTGGATACCCCTGAGAAGAATCTGTCCTCTTTATGCCCCAATGCCTGTGTAATTAAGATAAAACTGGTTTAAGTGTTTGTAGCTCTAAATTAGGGAGTAATGTGGCCGACAGATTTTTGGTTTGGATTTATTCCATTTTTTTCTTCAACTCTGTTTCTTAGGTATAACTTTTATTTTGGTGTATGAAGTTGATTATAGACACAGGAATTATGCAACATGAAGTTGAAGCCTTTGTTAAAATGTGAGGAGGAATCAGCTTTACAGATCTATTCCCTAAATCTGAGTCTTAAGCACTATTTCATATCTGAAACACGTACACTAAGTCATAGGTGCCTGCAGACATCTGGTCCTTCACAGTAGTTCCATCCCTGACACATTTAAAAGTTTTTGCTCTGGAAATACTCCTCAAACAAGAATTCTATCTCTAATTACCAGGATTTTTTCAACTACAGACCATTTTCTAAGTGCAGAACTGAGTCCAGCCTAGATCTCTCCTATCTATGGAATAAATCACTGGGATGAATTTCATGCTTGGCTACAGCAGCATAAATGTAAAGTAGATTCATTGAGGTCCACTGGGTAGCTGCAGATTTATGTTGCCATTAGTGAGAAGTGATTTGCTGGAATTGTTTGCTTTTCCACTCCCTCATTCCTACAGTTTCTATACTAGTAAAATGTGGAATAGCTATTACTTAGTCTTAGTAGCATTCTAACAATTAAATTTCAAAGAGATAAAACTTGCCCAAATCAGGTATAAACAATAATATAACTAGAATTTTTCTTTCCTGAAGGTAGTAGGAAACCTGGATTTCCTCCTAGGATTTAGGTTATGGTATGAGGCTGCTTTTTCATCCAGCCATTCCTTTGAAAAGTCTAAGTCTTCTGTTAATGCAGATACTGTGGTCTTAGGGACAGCAGCTTCTGCTTTTTCTGGCAGTTGGTGCTGAGAAGAGACAGACACTATTAACTCACCCAGAGGGAAAGAAAGGCTGTGGGGTGAATTTAGTCCTTACTAAGTACCAGAGAACCCACGAAGGAGAAAGATGTTACCAATGTCTCACTCACAGGAAGACTTTTCCCAGAATTCAGATGTAGTTGTCACACATCTGAGATCTCAGCATCATATAACACCTGGTTTCATGAGCTTTGTTGTTCCTGAAAATCAGCAGATTTGTAAATAGAAGCTTCTCTGAGTTAATGTAATTTCCCTTGTGTAGCTGGAGGGAAACAAAAGCATGCCAGAGAGGCATTGGATCTCTGAAAATTGCATGGGGACTGTTTGAATAATCCATCCCTGTAAAATTCTCCCTATTCTGTATGAACAGTAGATATTCCAGCTGCCAGCAGCACCAGATTTGAGGCTCTGTTGCAGGATGGGGTGAGGGGCAAGAATCCTGAGAAACTTCAGCCTTCTTCTTTTCTGGGCCTACATTTATTGCAATGGCTATTAATGCCAGAGCCCATTGGAAGAAAAGAGGGCAATGTAAAATTGTTTTTCAGGCCCATCTGAAATAAGTTAGCCATCACCTTTGTCATGGGCATCTCAAGAACTGCCTTGTCCTTTATCATTCCTCACGGTAAAAGTTATTAAGCCTCGTAACATTGTACTTTTCCTGTGACAACTCTTTCTCTTTCAGCAAACACAATGGACCAGCCCCCCTGCTTTAATTCAGCGGACTGACAGTGTATTATAGTTTATTGCAATATTACTGGTCTGCAATGTATATCTGCCCTTGTGGCTACCTTGACTTCTTTGGAAAAACACTTTCAATCCAGCAATTTATTGCCCAACACATTTCTTAAAATGTCATATAAAATTGGATTTTAATAGACATGGTTGGTAATAATCAATGACCTTTAGAAGATGTTATGCCAATAAGTGGTTACAGACTGTCTTTCCTGAAATGTCTTCAATGATCATATTCTTTCTCCAAATATCTGAATAATTCCTCCAGGAATTTAATGAAACTTCACAGGCAAGTGGATAGGGCAAATAGTCTCTCTCGCCTTGTGATCTGGAAAAAAAGATTCTTGCAAACAGAGCAAATACATAGAATAAATTGTATACTTTTATATTATGAAAATCCATATATAGTATCATCACATCTAATATAGGTCATGGCTGCACTGAGATTTTAAAAGTGAAATTTTCCTTAGCCCAGCCACTTTGTGGTAGGTTGGTCTGGCTATGCTGAGCACAGATACAGGTTTGCCTGGCTGAGCACCTCCCCTGAGGTTCCAGGTGAGTTAATATAAAAGCTTAAACCTGCTCTCCTATGGTTAGGTTGTTTCAACTACCCAAATTAACTAGATTAAAGTTACAGTGCAATTACTGTTCGGATTGTGTTTCAGGCAGACACTGGAAGAAGGACTCAGGTATGGGTTTCTGCACTAGAAATACCAGTTTATGTAAGAGGAATTAATTGTGTGAATTAAGCAGTGTCTGACTGCCTTTCTCAGGGAAATGATTCTGTTGGTTTTAAAACTCTTTACTAAAAAGGTGACACTAGGATCGGTTTATATCATAAACTGCCAGCTGCAAAATGTTCAGCTTCATTAAAAGCTCAGTGTTCTGTGTGGCACATTTCACTTATTTGAATTGTGTAGTATGAGACAGCTTGAGAGAGGAGGGAATTGCTCTCCATATGGTGCCCTTCAGTTCTGTCCCTAAGCGAGGACCTTGATCAAGACTGAGCAACAGGTGGCTGGGCAGGCAAGAAAGGATAAAGGAAAAGAGAAAATTCATGGAATAACTTTGCAGGTGTTGTGGGTTTACCCCAGCCAGTCACCAAGCACCCACACTGCTGCTCACTCCCTCTCCCTTTCCTTGTGATGACAAAGCTCACGTGTCAACATGGAGACATTTTGATAGGTGAGGGAAAGAGCCAGGGGAAACAAACAAAAACTGAGGAAAAGTAGTCATGAACCACCTGCTGCCAGCAAAGTGATGCCCAAAAATCTCTGAGCAACAGCCACCTTGAAAGTCAACTCTCCCTTGCCCTTCTCTTCCCCTCAACTCCCCCAAGACCTTTATTTCTGTATCCCATGATATTATGGTTCATAGAATATCCCTGCAGCCAATTTGGGTCAGCTGTTCCAGTTGTCGCCCCCTCCCTCGCCCACCCCCCTTCTTCTTATCCATCTTCTTTTCCTCAGGGAAAACAAAAAACAAACAAACAAACAAAAAACAAACAAAAAAAAAACCAAACAAAAAAACCCAACAAACATAGCACCACTGCCCAAAAAAACCCAATGCCCCCCACCCAAAAAAAACCCCANACCCCCAAAAAAAACAAAAAAAAAAAAAAAACCAAAAAACCCCCCCCCAAAAAAAAAAAAAAAAAAAAAAAAAAAAAAGGAAAAGAAAGAAAGGCTTGACTTTGTGGAAACTCTGCTCAGCAATAGCCCAAATATTGATGTGTTATCTACACTGTTTTAGTCACAAATCCAAAACATAGCACCACATACAGGTTGCTCTGAAGAAAGTTAACTCCCTCTCAGTCAAACCAAGTACAGCAAAAAAACATGATGATCAGGGCAAAAAGCAAAGATGGGTATCTATGGTGAGTTTCTGATGTCCTTAGTGTAGGAGAAACTCAGCAATATTTACCCCTGAGTCCTGTATTAATAAGAGAAGTCTGAAGCCCAGTTTCTGATGTTTTCTACCTCAAACATATGAATCAGACAGAATTTTAATTGCCAAAATTTGAAGTGAAGATTACTTATTGAAAAGCATCTTGAAGATCCTTCTGGACAGAGTTTCAATAGTTCTCTATTTTTAGGATTTATATGCAGAGATTGTTTATGCAGATGTTGAGGAGCACAGGGCCAAGGATGGAGCCGTGTGGAAGCCCACTAGTGACAGATCACCAGTCTGATATCACCCCAGTCACTGTCACCCTTTGTGCCTGACCCATGAGCCAGAGCTTACCCATCCCATGATGTGTTTATCCAGCTATGGGATAGACATTTTGTCCAGAAGGATCCTGGGAGAGACAGTATCAGAAGTTTTACTGAAATCCAGAAAGGTCTCATCAGCTGTCTTCCTTGATCAGCCAGATGGGTTACCTTGTCACACAAGGAAATCAGGTTTGATAAGCAGGACTTTCCTCTCATGAAGCCGTGCTGGCTGTCACCAATGACTGTGTTGTCTTCCAGGTGTTTTTCAAACCTCCCAGAATAATCTTCTCCGTTACTTTGCTGGGCTCTGAAGTGAGACTTACAGCCTGTAGTTTCCAAAGTCCCCTTTCTTGAAAATCGGGACAATGTTCACCAGCTTCCAGTCAGCTGGGGCCTCTCTGGATTTCCAAGACCACTCAAAAAACATTGAGAGAGGTTTTGCAATGACATCAGCCAGCTCTTTGAGGATTCTTGGATGAATCCCATTGTGACACATAGATTTATAGGGATCCAAATGGAGCAGCAGATCCCACACAATTTCTCCTGGGAATTGATCATCCAACAAACTGTTAAGATGTATGGCTTATCCTGCCTATGAGGGTAGAGGTTCTTTGTTTTAAAGGAAAGAGACAAACTTATAGCAATGTGTATGTCCAGAAGAAAGTGTCTAAAATCCTTTTAATAGGACATATAGGTTATTTATTTAGGATTGTGCAACAAATTCTTCACTGGGAAAGATGGTCAGTATCTTTTTTCCTGTTTAATTACAAAATGTGTGTGCTACATCCACTTATTGTGACTGTCTAGCACAAGTAATTGTGCGATAATTAATGGCTTGCCAAAAAACTTTCTTTTTTTAATAAACAACAGTTTATTCAAAGGGAATTTTAAGCAGGCACTTTCAATTCTCAATTGAAAGTATATCTTGGCAGACACTATTTATCTGTCCCAGTATTTGAAATATAATAACAAAGTTTGATGCACTGCAAAGAGAGAATTGAAAAAGAGGTGCAAAACACTTTAAGGAAGTATCAAAATGCACTGAACTCAGCAAAATGTTTTGAAATACATCATATTACCAGTTAGGTGGCAATGGAGGGAGGGTCCTAAACAAGCAATATTACATTTGTAGTGAATGGAATACTGATTTTCTTTTGGAGACATAATCATGTACCTCAGGAGAGAGATATAAATCCAAATGATGTTATATTCACTAACCATAGATACTTCTGAGTAAGGAAGGGTTGTCTACATGTACTCTCAAAGTTAAGTCCTTGCAGTTATTTTTAATGAAGTTGAATCTTGGTGTAGAATTGAAGTCTCTTTATGTATTCAATTAATTATTTTTGTGATGAAATAACATTGATGTTTATGGACTCTATCAAGTAACATTTGATATGCACGGTAGCCTTGACCTGGCACTGCTGGTTTGGTCCTGCAGCCCCAGAGTGGATGGATTTCTCTTAGCTTCATTGTAATGGAGGATTAAAACAATTCGCAGGATCAATTCTGTACCTCTTTGCTTACACAGATATAAACAACTGGACTTTTGCCTTTTCGGTGAATGTCGTTCATGCTATGACTGACAATGGGAGAGAGTCCTTCTTTTGTTTTCTCTGTTTTTATCCAGATCAGATGCTATTTCTTGAGTGGCAGATTAGCTGTGAGGAATTCTGTGTTCTATGACAGCTTCTGTTATTATTGCTTAGGTTGGGGTTTTTTCCATTTATCTGATTTGAGTTTTTTGGTTGTTTTGGGGTTTTTTTGGTTTTTTTTCCCTTAGCTTTCACTGTAACTCAACAGCTTTGAAATTCACTTTCTTGCATAGTAACATATATCTGTCAGGCCTGCTTTACAGATGAAATCCTTAACATTCATAAAACATTGTGTTGCATTGGTAAAATAATGGAAATTATTTTATGTTACTATAATAATGAAAGTAATGACATCATAGAAATAAAGTCTCTAATTATTCATTAGGATTCAGAAAGGTAAATTAGCATACCAGTTAGGCTCTTTGAATTGAAACATCTGACCTACTTTTCCTGTATTCAACCATATGCACCCTTCAGAGCTCAGTTGCCTGATTTGATGTGTGGATTCCTCATTGTTTGGCAAAATGTAACGGAAATAAGAGGAGGTGTGGATGGTGGGATGTTTCCTGAGTGTTTAGAAAGAGCTCGGGCACTCTGTATTTGACCCTCTGTGTATATGAAACTGAAATGTCACAGTCAGAGGAACTCAAACTGAGTATGAAGGTGCTAGAGAAGTTTTACAAACGTCTCTCTTTGATCCTGCCCTACTTTAACAGCAGAGAGACATCAAGGTGAAAAAGGAACTGTTGCTAGGAGTGTAAAATTTAAATCACACAGCTCCTTAAGAAAAGCAGCAGACGCTTTAGCACACCATCATGTTTCTTCCATAAAGAATAGCAACAGGTTCCTCTTTCCCAGCATGTAGTAAGAAAATAGATGTGATAATAGAAGTAACAGCTACCTCTTCCTCTGCTGGCATGATTTTTTTCCCATTCATTTATTTATTAATAGATTAATGTGCATATGAGGGTGATGAGGCCCTGGCACAGGTTGCCCAGAGAAGCTGTGGATATTCCATCCCTGGAAGTATTCAAGGCCAGGTTGAATGGGGTTGTGAACAACCTGGTCTAGTGGAAGGTGTCCCTGCCCATGGCAGGGGGTTTGGAACAAAATGTTCTTCAAAGTTCCTTTCAAACCAAACCATTCTACAGTTCTGTGGTGTGCAGTATGGACACTGCCAAACCCACTCTAGTTAGTGACAGGTACTTGCTGAAGAGCAATTAATTTGTCCCACCACATTCATTTTCACAATCATTTTCAACCAATGGCTTTGTCTTCTGTTTTTCTTGCCATCTGTTGTTTTCAGGTAATGTTTTCTTTGCGTGGCCTTCACTCCACTTTTTCAAAACTGGGAAAATGACCTGCAAAAAAGGACTCTTTGTGAGAACTTGCTGCTAAAGCCCATATCCTTTTACATTTTTTGGAAGACGTAAGAACTGAGAACTAGAAAGCATACTTGAATCAACCTGAGTTAATGTTGCTTCACAAGAAGCAGAAATTAGTAAACTAGAGGGTTTTTCTAAGTAAAATCCTTTTTCCCTGTACTAGCATTCTAGTATTACCATGAACCTTGCAGTAAACTACAGCATACTTAAAATTGAAAGATTTGTTCCTTACCAGTCATAATATCAGTACAGCATTTTTAATAATACACCATTCCTAATCACTGGAATATATTATTAGTAGTAGTTCTCCTTTTGTAAGGCTGTGTCTTGGACAATGTTGAATGAACAGTGCTTTGAATACAGTCTTTGGGAAAGATTATATGTTTTATATGTGTTTGTGCTACAAAAGAAAGTACACCTGCCTCCTACTTCTGCTTTGTATTATTTTCCTACTTTCATTTGAAAATAGTCATGTCCATCAATACACACCTGCCATTGCTGCAATTTATATCAAAAACACAAATTCAGTCACATTTTTAGACACAAAAAGCAAAACTACTCTAGCAGCCTCTGTGCAGCTGAGAGAGTTGCATGAACCTGTCTAATCTAATTTCAGAGTTCCAGCCGCTGGGAGGTCAAGGAGGACGGCAAGTGAGATGGAAGCAACAACAGCAGCAGCAGAAAGTGGGAAACCATTAACTAATTGGAAAAGAGAGGTGTCCGTCCTTTGGTCAGAGAGAAACCCTGATTAAAATATGTCAAGGGTGCAGTTCAGAAGTTGTTGGGAAAAGGAGAGAAAAATGCTTTCTCAAACTGTGCTGGGAAAGGGAAGGTTAGAGAGATTGCCTAAGGCAGTAGTACAGAATTCTTTCTGAAACAAGAGGAGGCCATATTGTAGGCCTATACAATGTAGCTGAATACCAGCTATAGATAGATTATATAGGCATGAACCAATGTTAAAAGATGAAAAAAAAAAGCTGTGAGAGTACCATAAAGAATGGATTAAAGAATTGATGGAATAACATTTGTATTTTGCCTTGTCAGACTGGAAATCTGCAGCTATTTTCACAAGGTTTCCAAAAAGATTCATCTGGCTTCAATCTTTTGTAATTATACACTCACAACAAGTAAGGGTAAAGTCTGAAGATCCTATGCTTCCTCTCCTTGCTTGTCCAGAACTGTTTCTTAATGGGAAGAGAATGGAATAAGCTCGAACCTCTCAAAAATATACAGAGTGGATTGTGAGGTACTAAGAGGTTCAAACCTAAGTGGCTGCTGGGTAGGGCTGAGCATGTAAGCACCAAAGAAGATCAGAGGGTCAACAAAAATTTTCTCCTTAATTTTCTGAATTTTCACAAACTGTTTAGTTCTGCCCTTTCCCCAGAGCAAAATGTGAACTTCTAATTCTGCTTTTTCCAAAGATAAAACAGCCAGATGCAAGAAAAAGGAAGTCAGCAAAGCAAGGGAGGATTCAGGAAGAGGAAAATACAATGATTGTGCATATAAAGGACACATCCTCCCCACTGGCATTTTTGAGAAAGCCATTTAAGATTTCAGGAATTACAGATATCACAAACAATGTGATCCTGAGGTACTTTTCATGGTGCCTGTGTTCTCATTTATTCTTTTGGAGGTTTCCCTGTCCAGTATAAATTAAATCGCTCAAACTACAGTGCATTCTAACAGTCCCTGAAAGGCTTCTCTCCCAGGTAAGGAGAGCTGGAGAGCAACTTGTTCCAGACTAGAAGTTTCTAGATGCACCATCAGTGCCTGGGGAATCCCTAGTTAGTTGTTTATGTTTCTGTCTGTCTAGTTTATATATCCTTGTACTGAGACTAAGAACAGGTGCTACGGGACAAAGTCTAGCTCAGGACATCCTTGTTTAGGAGGCCTGTCTGGCAGTCTTGTCACCCCTGTCCCGACACTGGGTCTGCTCAAGGCAAGAAGGACATGCTGCCTTTGTTTCTTAACATCAAGGCAAGAGTCAAGACACCACAGCACCAACGTCAAAGTCATTAAAGTGATTTTTTACACCCATTTTAAGGTCATTTAATGTGCCAGAAAGGGAAGTTTTCAGAAAATGTGTTGCTGTACATATGTTTGTCTTCTTTTAATATGTACTAACAAGGGCATATAAAAGAGGGATTTAAGAACCTGAACAAAAACTATTGCATTAAATCCCATTAGATGAATCTATTTAAACTTTATTACCAACACATGGCATCTTCTCTTCCATATTAGCTGTATGTCCTATAAAACACAAATGTAATCAGGAACAGGAATAAAATGATAGGAAAACTCTTCAAAAAATAGTGATCACTTATTCTTAGGGGTATTTCTCCTGAGCTGTGGAAGAAAAGGTGAATTACTTAGTCAAATCTAAGCAGAGCAAATGAACTGGCTTCCTCCTTATTCTAAGCTACCTAACCAGTGCATTCACTTCTTTAGAATTCAAAGAAGATATATTCATAAAACGTTCTGGGAAGCTGCATAATAGGAACAATGTTGAATCATTATTTCCAAATCAGAAAGTGTGATTCAGTAGTTTTCTGACCACTTCTGTCTTAACGTGCTATTTTCAGTGATGGACTTCAAGCAGTAAAAAGGTAGTTAACAAATATGAGCATTATAGTATTTATCACTATCTTGCTTTGATTCAGAGGAAGACGTGATTTCAACTTACAAGAGGTTTGTAGGTAAGTATAAGGTATAGCTAAGGTAGCTGTCAGGTCCATGGTACCTGGTTGCTGACTGGTGATAAACCATAACAAGGATGAAGTAAATTCCTTCAAATCTGCACAAAATACTGCCCAGTTAAGTGAGATGTAATTTCTCAGCAGCCAGCTTCTTCTATCAAGGTCATTACAAAATGTTATGGGATGTGATGATATTTTTCCATTTCATGATGACGGGTTCCATTGGTTTTGTCTGCCATACACAAACCATTTATTTTTCTGGAGAATATATTCATTTATTCCTGCGATACCTTCTTCAGAGCTTTCTATTGATTTATGCTTTTCATCTGTCATATATAAGCAACTGTTCCAGCCCTTGTGATTTTTTTTTAATCCATTCCCTAGATTCCTGTTGCTATTGATTTCTTTTTCTACTTTTGTGTGCTTTTTTCAGAATTAATCCTTTTTGCCACTTTTCTTTTTCTTTTTTTTTTTTTTTTTTTCCTCAATATGTATGGCAAGAAAACCTGGAGCAATCCATTGTCTTTGTAATAATGGACAACCAATAACTGTGGTGCTGTATTTCCAACTCCTCATCTTTCAGACATATATTAATGATTTTTGAGTACATCCATTACAGAACAGTAGCAAAAGGAATTGAGGTTTCTTTGAATATACTACTCATTCTCTTTGTTGCCTTGCTTAAAAGTGCTTTAGTAAAATAATTGAAAAATCTTGTTTCAATTATGGGAGCAATTTTCACACATGATTCTCTTCCTCCTCTTAATTGTCCTTTAAAATTCCTATTTCTACTTCTTTTAAATTCTGCAAGCAGCCTGGTGGTTTGAGGCATCTGTAATGAAATATCATACTTAAAATCTGTGCATGATATGTCAGACAATTGCAGGTCTGTAAGGACTCAAGTGGATTGCAGGTGTTTTGATGGTTTAAAAGCCTATAGAAATGCCTCATAAATTGGTACTTTAATAAGTTAGGTAAGCTGGGAGCAATAATTATAATTTTTATTTTCCAGTAAAGCTCAAGCAATGCTGAGGTATTCATCTGTATACTCATCTGTGCTCTAGAATGCAATTCCTTTATACAGAGCAAACAAAAATATTATTTCTATTTTTTAAAAAATCTGTGGGGACGCAATAATTGTTCTTTTCTGTGATTGAAAGAAACCACCCAGCATATAGGTACATGAATTGCTTTGCACTAAAGCAAGAAAGACAATCTTCCCAGCCTAGCACAAAAGCCAAAGAACACTCCCTCTCCTGGAAACATGGTTTCACCAATCTGGAAGTATAAGTAGTAATAATAGTACTGATAATATTCTGGGGAAAAAAATTAAAAATTCTATTTTGACTGCCCTTACTGAGTATCCTGGTTGTCCTTACATGCTTGTGTGTGTGATTTTGGTCCTAGTAATGTTGCTGAGGTTTTAGAATGCCCCTTTGAAAATAGGGAGTTGAAGAGCAGATTTTTTAAAATTGTTGCTTTTAATATAAAACTATGTGTCAGAATCTAAATCATTGGTTTTGGGGTGATTTATTTTTCCTAATCCCTTTCCAAGTGGGTTATCACATACTGAGTAGTTGCCTTCATTGAGTGCTGTTACTGGAAAGCATCGGCAAGAGCATGAATTCCTTCCTTTCTCTTGATGCATCTTCATGTTTTCAGTTCTACTGAGATGTCTAAGATCACTCCACTTCCATGACAGGGAGGGTGTAGTAATTGTCTCAACTGCACTTTCTGTAGGAGCAATCATCCGTCTTCTCAGTGATGATTTTCCCCATCTCTCCATATGTTCCTCGCAATGTGTTTTCCCAGCACCAGGCCTCCCAGGCTGGGGGAAGCTCTGGAGTTCTCTTCCTCCCACTGGCATTTGCTCCAGCCCTGTGCTCTGGCACTGAACCTGCAGCAGCCCCGCTGGTGACAGCCGGGCCCTGACGAAGGCGTGGGAGAGGTGTTCCTTTAAAAGGAACCAAAGGCTTGCTCTCTTCTTTGCTGCAAAGCTTTTTTGCCACTCAGTCAGCAGAGGTGTTTGAAGTGTGGGGATTTTATTTGTTTGTTCATTTTAAAGTATCCAAATATTCGTTTAGTAACTGTGTAGTTTTGGGGGCAGATTACTGGCTGATATGAAAACCAGCACTGATCTTTGATTTTTTTTTTTTTTTTAAAGGGATTTTGCTGCTGAAGAGCTGAAAAGATGAGCAAAGGCTTTCAGTTCAGTCACTCATTGTTTCCAGGGAGTGGGAAGTGAGAAATAGAGCTTATTTATGAATGCTACTGATCAAAAGAGATAAAACTAAACCTTAGTTATTAGTAAAGTCTAAAAGAACTCCTATGTACTTATTCATTGTTATGAACAAAGTGTTCAGAAGCCACAAAAGACAGGTAGCTGCTGTGATGTTCCCTTGGAAATAAGACTCCCTCAACCATCAAAATGATTTTAATGCTCATCAGTGGGGGGTTGATGTGGAGAATACTTTTGCATTGGGGAAAAAAAACCATCCATGGTCTCAACTTCATGTTTAACAGCCTTGCTTTTGGTATGAAAGGCATTTGGCAAGTGAACCCATTACAATAATCAGGAGTGCTGCTCTAACAACTGCTGTCAGGCAAAGAGCTTCTGTTCTCTCTCTCTCCTCTCTTCTTACGCCTTTACTTAACAGCTAAAGTGAGTGAACAGACTCAAGCTGCAATAAATAACTCCTCAAGACTGGCACTTGAGGAAATGGCCTTCAACTTCTACACTTTCCTGTCTCTTCTGAAATAAAATTTTTAAAAAATTTCTTTTTGTCTCTGGTTTTGCATTCTAAGAAGTAGTGACATGAATAAAAAAGAGCATTACTGCTAAACACATGCTTATTTCTTTAATTGCCAGGATATAGGAGGGAGGAAAATGCCTATCCAATATGAGTGCAGTTGTATCACTGTGGTTTAATCTTACAATGTAATGAACTATCCTATAATGTCCTGTGTGTGTATGTGTTGGGCTTACACAAGACTATTGCTAAAACTATTTGGGGAAAAAAACCCACTCTTACCAAAATATTTGGGTTGCTCCAGTAAATATGTGCAGATTCACTCGTGTATTTGAACTCTGTCCATTTACAGATTGTGGGCTTATTCAACATGTGGTTTTTGGCTAAGCACTGATTCCAAAATTGGTATCTCTGAGAGTAATTAAGATCATTAACATACTATTGAACATTTTCAAAACAATGTAATTGAGACCAAAATTTGATTTCTCTATTCCCTGCAGTTTTATTTGTGGTTTTACTTTCCATTTGGAAGTGGAGCCAAGGTCACAGAATATTTCAATAACCTACAGTGGATGGCTGCTAAATGCCATTCCCTTGAATACAATTACAACTTTAAAAAAAAAAAAGTGCATTGTTCATTTTCTCTAAATGTACCTTTGATGGATGCTTCAGTATCTTTGTGATAGATTTTTTCACCGTCCCCTCCTCTATAACTCAATTGGATGAAGTCTTACATAGCTGTAATAATCAATGGTGATATAAAATCAATTAGAAATTGGTCCAGCATTATGAAACTGAGATTCTGGGTCAGATTCTAGGTAGGAAGTAATCAAAGTACTTAACCTTCTACACTACAAGGGGTTCAGGGGATAATTTTCACTCAAAAGCATGATTATACTTGTAATTATGCAGTACTGTTACAGTAGTATAACTATTTTTCACACACTCAGATAAAATTATCATTCAAAGTCTTAAATGTTAAGATGAGCAATTGGAGAAAGGTGAATGTCCTCTTCATTCATCCCAATAATTCAATACTTTATTTTGTGCTCATGTGTCTGGTATCACAATGATGGGCTTGCTCTTATTTGTCACATCTGTTTTCTGTTGGATGTGTCAGAAATCCTTCAAATCAGGCAACACCTTTGGGCAAGTAGAATGCAAATCTGACTTTTAAGTTGAGGTTGACTGGGGGAAAAGAAAGGGATCAGTAGATGTGCTTCTAAAAAGAACATGTGAATCACAGTAGTGGTGGTAGCGATTTGCTTATATTTCATTATAGTTTAATTAGAGATGTTACCTTTACAGTCTATTCTCCATCTTCCTCCCATTTTGTTGACACATTCATACCTCATACCTACTAAAATTTTTCAATAAAATCCTAATTCTGCTGAACTCACTGCCTAAATACGAACTAATTTCAATGGGACAAATATTCATAGAGATAGAGAAGAAAGATGGTTGTTGTAATTGATCTTCCTGTCTCGACTACAGGATGTGATTTCCTGCTCTTTTTTGCTACCTATACTAACATCTTCAAAATCCCAAACACAGAAAAAAACCCCAAACAATTAACTAAACCAACAACAACACTAACAACACCCAAATCAAGAAAA
The DNA here is from genome assembly GCA_013400735.1 of Pomatostomus ruficeps. NCBI lineage: Eukaryota > Metazoa > Chordata > Aves > Passeriformes > Timaliidae > Pomatostomus > Pomatostomus ruficeps. The sequence continues at coordinate 34,466 of VYZT01011801.1, forward strand.
ACCCCACAAGCTGTCCAGAAAGATACACTTTACAGAAGAACCAGGGTGGCCCTTACATGAATGTTCTTGCATTGGATTATAGAATGACTGAGTTGTTTGGGTTGGAAAGGAACTAAAAGATCATCTGGTTCCAACCCCCTGCCATGGGCAGGGACACCTTCCACTATCCCAGGTTACTCAGAGCCCCATCCAACCTGGCCTTGAGCACTTCCAGGGATGGGGCATCCACAGCTTCTCTGGGCAACCTGTGCCAGGGCCTCACCACCCTCACAGTAACTAGTATAGACTACATGTGTTTATCAAGACTCCATAGCACACAATTATTACATAAAGGTGAGCATTTCCTCTTTGCTCTGAACAGTGAGCTGTTGATACCTATCCCATCTAAACCCTCTTCCTTCAAGAAGACCTGAGCAATAAATGCTACTGCTCTCAAGTGGCAGAGCCATAGTGACAGTAATTATCTAGATTTTTATTTCCCTTTCTCTCTATTTTGTGTATTTTTAGTTCTATTTTGCTTCAAATGAATGTAAAAAAAAAATAAAAATGAAAACAATCTACTTATTGCTGTTTAGGTGATATGATTAGAGATTCAGATTTTCAGTATAATCAACACAGATATTTTTCCTAGAAAGTAATTCAGGCAACATCAGTTGAAAGGCATGAATACCCACTTGGATGTCTACATTTTAATTAGATACTTTGTACTCCTTTATTGAAACACCTGGAGGAGAAAATTCATTGTGTCCTATAGTAACTAATATTTTTGAGCCTGGATTACTCCTCGGAATACACTGTAAATTTGGTGTTGCTTGAAGCATATTTTTGGGAGGGAATATGATAGGTTTGTAATTTTGAACAAATATCTGCAGTAGTTCAGTATCTTTCTCCCTCAAGCTTTCCCTTCTTCATATTCAAATCTGTTGCATCTGCTTATATCATTCCAAAACCAGTTCAAGGCCAAGATTTTGAGGCTTTTTTCTTGGCTCTCCCACCAATCTGTTTAACCGTTTATTAAGTGTCTATCACAGCAGTCTCTTTCTTACTCTGTGCACGTATTAGGAATCATTAGCTTTGTCACTGGAGGATAAGCATCCACATGGAAAAGCTCTGTAATGCACACAAGGTGCAGTCTATTGACATTACATCATATGCCTTGTTATATTACCAAAACAATTAAGTTATCTGAGTATCAACACTGCATGTACACATCACATCATTTTTAAATCAAAGCACTTAGCAGCAAAGAAATGAATAATTAAGAACACATAAAACTTATGCTGCCCACACAGTAAGTAGGTTATTCTTCTCAAGACTTTTACCTTAATAGATTATAAGCTCTTCAGAGGAGGCAGATTTTTGCTGTTGCAGTCCCAGACTTTTTGGCTGACATAAGAGAACTCTATCTGCTCTATTGCAAATGGGGACAAGGCCAAAGATCTCTTATCTTAAAAATATGTACATGCATCTTGTAATTTTAATTCCATTCTAAGATGATCATTATTCAGTCCTTGATAATTTCTGATAATAACTGCTTGGCCTTTGTTTAATTTTGATTTTCCACTATCTGAGAAAAATTTTTTGTCTGGTGGAAGCTGCACTGGGACAATGGATGCCAAGAACTTGAGCCATGTCAGAGCAGTGCTACTAACACTGCCAGGTGTTAACTGCAAGGATGGTTTTGATTGCCCTGTAAAATGAGCATACCAAACTGGACACTACCCTAAATGAGCTTCCTGACTAGGAATTAGTGGCCAGGCCAGGGCAGCAAAGAAAATCTTCCCTGCTACAGCAGGATATGTCACACATTGCTCCGTGCAGTTGGTCCCACTAAGTTCATGACTTCTGCCACCAGCATTTCAGCTCTCCTTTTCCATGCTTCATGTCTCAGACCATCTGTACAGCAAGGTGACTTCTGAGTGTGAAGCCATAGCAGCCTGAATTTTGACACAGCCATATCCATAGGCATGGATCAGTACTGGATGTGCTCCAAGACACTTCCACTAAAGAGGTCTGCGTCTTCGCTGCACAATCTGCGAGCAGCCTAATTGGCACACCTGCTTGCAGGCTGTTGTTGGGGAAACTTGCACCATGCAATTTTAAGCATGTTGCTACTCTAAAACCCTTTTTCTAAGCTTATGTTACTGTCTACATCTCAGATCCTGAGATTTCAAAGTCTGTCTCTCCTCTGGTTTTGCTCCATTTTGCAAAATGTTGTAAATGCCTGGCACTAGGTTTTGACATATATGTGTGTGTGTACATATATATATGTAAAACTTTTTCTTAGCTAACAAAAGGAAGCACAGTAGAAAAAGAAGACACTTTAGAATGTACATTAAACAGTAAACACCTCAGGAAGACTGTGAGGAAGTGCATGTATAATTTAAAACAAAATGCATATATATTAAATAATTATTTAATTACTTACATCTGTCCAGGCTTCCATATCTCTTCCGTTTCCACAGCTATAACTTGTATTCTTAAGACATAAAGGTATGTAGAAAAGGCATGCACATAAATAGATAATAAAAATGTTGATGAACTGGAGGCTCATGAATATTAAGATTCACCTTACCTACCTCATGGTTTTTTTTAAACCATTGATAAACTTTTCCCAAGTCTGCCTTTATTTTTTGTTTTCAATCATTAATCTATTTCCAACAACCAGCAAGTAGTGGGTTCTTTTTGTTTACACTTTATATGAATTATTAGTAGTGAAAATTTCCTTTCTCAATGTAAAATATCTTTTTTTTTTCTAAAATAACTTAGCAATGCCTTTTCAACATGCTGAAACACAGCTTGTTTGTTGTCCTGGCATGTTTACTTAATATTTCCTGTACTCTGGAATTAATAAGCATTTAATTTCTGGAAATTTTTGTTTGCTGAGATTTACAAAAGGTGAATACTCTCCTTTCTGCTTTAGAGTGCCTAAAATGTGAATTCTTATCTGATGTGCTACATGGTCATCTCTGTGTAGATAAAAGGTCTGGTTCCGTTCTCATGCTCCTTATTGGTTGTTCCTCACAAAACTGTGCTGCTTTATTCTGGGGTGTTACATTCACAATACCAATTTTCTGGAGGACCTCAAGTCATATTTCTGTGCTTGGAGAAGTTCCATAAACAGTTCAAGTGTTGATGACCAAGCTGTAGCTGGAAGTGTTATTGAGGCACTGCACTTAAAGCTGCCCAGGGAAGCTGTGGATGCCCCATCCCTGGGAGTGTCCGAGGCCAGGCTGGATGGAACTGTGAGTAACCTGGGATAACGGAAGGTGTAGTGGCAACCTATGGCAAGTGGGTTGGAACAAGATGATCATTAAGGTCCCTTCCAATCCAAACTATTCTGTGATTCTCTTGATTCCACGATTAAATAGCAAGAGCAAGGAGAAGGGAAAGAAATGACCTGAAGAGGAAAATCATCCCACAGGTTAAGCACATGCGGATTTGGAGTCATACAGGGATCTGGCTCTCTGTATGAAAGCTCAATCATTTCTTAACCTCTCTTTTCCAATGTCCTCAGATGCAGAATAAGGTTAATAATATTTGCCAGCCAGTGGTAGTGGATCACTAATCTGTCAGAATGTTTGCAATAAAGTATAATTTCTGTGTATTGAGCGGGATATCAGTGATTCTTCAGCCACTCATGACCTGATCCCTATTTTCAGAGAGTGCTGGCAGGAACCACTTGGCATACTCCCAGGAGGGATAGCATGCCATCTTCAAAGGGTAATAAAAATTTACGATTGGAGCAGCTTGCCCGGTTTTCCATCACGAGTCCAGCAGGCGGGGTTCTGCCCCACGTGTTGTTGCCGGGTGCCGCTGTCCGCGGTGCTGGAGCTCCGAGCGCCGCAACTTTCGCGCCCCGCCCGTCCGCCCGTGCGCCCACTCGGGCACGTTTCCCGGGAGCGCGGCCTCTGATTAAACTAACTCCTCCCTTCGGCTGCGGAAGCCCGTAGGAACGGGGGCCTTCCTCTCGCTCTCCATCAGCTCCCCTTCTCTTTTCTCACCCCCTTTGACAGACCAAGCGATCTTGCTTCTCCTGGGCTGTGCAAACTGCGGACCGCGCACCCCGCGGGCTTCAATTCCAGCGGGATCTGCCCCCGCCCTCCCCCGGCAAACTTCGGGCGCCTCCCGCATCTCCCGGGACCGCGTTTCGGGGCTCCCGCCGCCCAGGTAAGAGGAGCTGAGACATTAAAAGGAGGGCATGGGGACGGAATCCTGCGGTTTATCCCCAGCACAGCCCGAGCCGGGCCGGGGCTCGCCCCGGGGCGGGGGCGGGGGTGGGCGCGGAGGAGCATCCCCCTCCCTCGGCGCATCTCCCGGGAGCGGCGGCCCCGGTCCCCGCACCGCCCCCGGCGCCGGGTGCTCCCTCGGCAGGTGCTTCCCGCCAGGTAACTTCCCCAAGTTTCCCCTTGGAAAGTGGGAGAGGTCGGTGGGCTCTGGGGGCGCGGGGACAGCACCTAGTGCAAAGCTGCGCCGTTCTTCCACTGGGCTTGTTCTGAGCATCTCTCAGAATCCTAATGCCAAAGCTAAGGGACGAGGCAATAACGTGCTGGCATGAAGAAAGAGCTTCGGAGTTTTGCTCGTTTATCCTCTTTTACCTACAATGTAATGCATAAAAATGCCAGTTATTTCAAATTATAGATCACAATATACCAAGCAGTTCAGCTCATAAAAGGTATTAGAGTGCAGTATGTAAATTGGAAATTGCAGACTTCCTTTATTAATTTGGAACTAGCATAATATATTAAATTTCGCTGAAGTTAATAGTAAGAAAAAAGTTAGGCAAGAAAGATAGTTGTAATTAGCTTCCAGAGAAGTAATACAAATGCAAATTAGTGTGATGACACTTCACTACAGACATGCTGCACCAAAGAAAAACCCATTCTGATAAATTTAAGCTCTGTGCAAGCAACACAGAAGGCTTTTTTTTTTTTTTTTTTCAATTCTCATAAGTTTGGATAAGTGGAAATATATACATGTATAGATACATGCTGCATATGTGCATAGATAAAGCATAGATAAAGCATTTATGGTCAAGAAGGTATAGTAATACTCAAGACGGGTCCTTACATAGGTCTATAGGACTGCAAACATAGTCTCTAACTTTATTGTTAAAAATCTTGGGTCAAGAACAGGTGCCAGCTGTAAATCCAGGGAAGTAATTATTCTTCCAGCCAAAGGTATGGCCTGCTATTTAAAGTTGTTGAGACTGAGTTACTTATTACAGATTTAACCTACATAAATGATGTAGGTTAAATCTGAAATACACTTGATGAATTAAAATACATGTGGAAAACCAACCATATTTTATTCCTAATGTTATAGAAATTAATGATGGAAACTAATTTTAGAGTTACATGTTGCTTGTTACATTTCAGGTACTCCATACCTGGTACACATTTCACAATTTCTCTGGCATTTTTTACACAGCTGGAAATAGCAAGTACATGGGTGGTTGCTTCTGGTCATCACACAAAGTGTAAGCCAGAAGGCACAGACGCAAAATTGTTAAAAGTATTAATTCCCTCGTCTCATGTCTCCTGCTGGGTGGCGAAAAGTAGGTGGTGCACTCTACTGCAGCTCAAATCTGGTGCAAGCAGGAGGTGTTCACCTGCATCTTCCCATCCCAGGCCCCATCAGCAATGTCAGTCAGAGAAGTGACTGAATGATTAATTGAATGGGAATGGTTAATATGGGCACAGGATATTCACAAGGCTGTTGCTACAACCAACAGTTACAGTGGACATTCAGTTGTCAGTCTTGGAAATGTTAACAACCTGTGCCCGATTGTGGAAAACACCAGATGTGTCATTTCTTTTTAGTTAATGTGTAGAAATTGTGTGTAAATGTGTGTCTTTCCTCTCTTAAATTACCTTTGCCTGTATGCGGAGGACTGCCTTGTGATCTATGTGTTGCTCAAGCTGCTGGAGTGCTTATGGTATAGTTATGGTGTACTGTTTCTCTGAGTAGTCATGAAATTCAGTTGCACATTTTACTCCGGATTCAGAATGTATTAAAAAAAATATCTGTTCTGATGTTAAGTAGAGTTCTCAAAATCAACAGAAAAAAATGCTTATACTGGAAGTCCCTTTATTATAAAATTCCTAAATTAAGTAGGTTGTAAACATCAGAATAAATATGAAAAAGAATTCCACCAGTTCTATTTCTTAAAGAAACAATAAGGAAAAGAAATAACATTATGTATGAAAGCTATTTCTTAATATGTTTTAACTGAAGTTTAGTAACATTCATGTTTCCAATGCAAATTTTTATGCAGGTTCAAGTACTAGGTGGGTGTTATTACCTTCCTTTGTCCCTCCTTGACTTCTTGTTTGTGCTAAAATTAAGTTTCCCAACTGTGAGACGTCATCAGGCATTTTCACAAGTAGCAATTGAAGTCTCTTAACACGCCTACAAAGCTGAAAGCCAAGTCATCTATTTAAAGTGTTTTGAAGTACTGCTGTTCTTTGTTGGTTATCTGGGCAGTGGAGAAACAGTTTATCTGACATCAATTCCCTTGGAATGTTTGGGGTTTTCTGTGGAATAACTGGTCTTAATGAATGTGGGGAATAGGCATTAGATTAAATCTTTATCCGTGGTTCAGCTCAATGGAAAAACTTAGGAATGCCCTCAGCTCAAGGGCTTTGTCTTTAAACATTGGATGTAGAGAACCTGTTACAAGGTCAGACAGAAGTTATAAGGAACAACAAATGACCACCTGTGAAGTCTCTACTGATGAAATATGTTGTGAGAAGGAGAAAGCAGTCTGCACCTTTGGAGGGAAAAAATCCCTGGAGCCCAAGCACCTGTTTACCTGAGTATCACAGTCATGATATTTAGTCTCTGATCTCCTCCTAGGGCACGTTTTGCTTACCCTGAGGGAGGGAAAAGTTTTGGCAGAAAACAGAACAGTACCACCCCTTATGGAAGAGAGAAACAAGCACTGTGGCCACAATTGGAGCTGAGGCAGGAGTCATAGAAAAGCATAACATGACATCAGGGGTTAAACTTAGGTGAAAGTGGAAAAATAATGGCAGTCTTTGTCCAAAAATTCCCCTCAGTCAAGGTGTCAAAATGAGATATTGCTTTTATTACGCTGTACTGATGCTCAGGCATTGATTTTTTCTTTTATCTGCTGGTCTGCTTCTCAATCAGCAGAATTTCTTCATCAGCTCTACCTTGTGCCTCACAGCTTCATGGGGTTTGACTGGGAGTCATGACTGGGCTTCTGGAAGGGACCATGCCCTTGGCTGCGGGAGAAACAATATTAAGATACCATGTTGATTTTCACAGTATAATGTTTTCTTCTTTTCTAACCTGTGTTAAACCATGATTTGGAAAGTAGCTTTACTTTTTTCATTAAGACAGCTTTCAAAACCCAGGGCCTTCAACAACGCTTGTTTTTCTTTTAAACAGAAGACAAAAGCCCCTCAGCAATAAATCCAAAACTAATGGCTGCAGAAGCATTTCCCTTCCCTCTCCACCCTGTAAACAAGAAATTTCTGTCACAGAAGCACACTTAGCTAGAGCCTAGAATCAGGGATATAAAATATTGGATGAACAATGGATTTAAGGTGGCACATTCTCAGGCAGCTTGGTCAGAATAAAGACCTCATCAGGTCACAGAGGGGAAGTATTTGCCCTTAAAGGTACAAGTTTCTACCTCTCGTGGATCATCAGGTCTTTAAAATCACAAGATGCAACATGATTATGCATAGGAAAACTTATTCAAAGAATTTCTTGAGCATTTTAAAATTTACTAGCCACTGTGCTTTTTATCTCATAGAAGCCCAGGCAGCTAAACTCTGGAGAGATCCTTTAAAAGAGATGGAAGCATAGTTCCAATAAATATTAAAAACTCCTAGACTACTCTCAAAAAACCTTTTGGTAAATTATGCACTTTCTGAACATCTGAAGGTATGATTGCTGGTAAGGGTGGAACATTAATAGTCTTATTCCCCTGGGATTTATGCCTACTTGGATTTTGCATACTCGACATAACAGGAAAAAAAGCCCCAACCAACTGTTTCCATCTCTGTTGGTACTCCCACTCAAAAAATTAGGCGAATTTTTGACTTTTCGCATTCTTCACAGTTATTCTGCCCTGATTTGTTTTTTTTTCAAGTCCATCAAAATAGTTTAGGTCAGGCAGAGGGGATTTACAAGAATAACTGTGCTAGTATTCCTTGTTAGTGGTAATAATGTGAAAATATGTAGTATATAGACAACACTGTAATTTAATAACTTATTAATTCATGATCAGGTTTCTTAGCTATACTATGTGATGCTTCATTGGAATGTATTCAGTAGGTCAACCTCCAGCTAATTCAGTTTTTCTAAACAGTTCTGTACAATATTATTACAAACATTTGTAACTGTACGGAAAAAAAAAAAGCCAGCAGGAACCAAAGTTTCTCTCAGACACATTTGGAAATCCTGTGCATATCAAGTAGCACAACTGGGACTTATTCATTTGTTGGTGGTTAGGAGAGGTGTCAGGATTTGATGAACCTACTCAGACTTTACCACCCTGCTTTTATGCACCTGAGCAGATCCCCATCCCCAGGTCAGCCTGGCATCTCCATCCCTTAGGTGCTCTCCGTGAAGCCTTGCAAGTCTGTTTTCTGCTGTAAGAGACTGAATAATTGATTTATCCAGTGTGCTCCCATGTTGGGGGAGCTGGACTGTGCTTGTGCTTCTGCACTCCCTTGGGAACACAGGACTGCACGGTTCCTGAGCAAATTCCAGCAGCAGTTCAGCATTCCCGTTCGTGTATGATGCACACAGATATTTCAGGGTGGTTTCCAGATATGCATATGACACTCATGCAGTCATTACATCCACTCTTCTGATGGGAATAGGGATTTTTTTTTCCCCCTTATTTTTTCTTGTTGTGTCAGAGCAAAGGGTGCACCTTGAAAATTCCCCTGCTAAATTCCAGCACTGAAAAGAGGAAGTTTGGGTTAGAGGTTGTTTGCTGAGCCATAGTATCTGCCGTCATCCTTCTAAGCAGCAGGCTAAAATGTGTCAGAACAAGCACACTTGCACTGAAAAGTCTTTATATTTCTTTGGTCACCTTAGGGAGATTGGAAGTCTTGCTTCCAGCCTCACCAGACCAAAAGGCACTAGTGGAGTGTCTCTATTCTAATTTTCTTCCCCATCCACTAAAAAAAAAAAGGAAGAGGTGCTTTAGCCAAAATGTTTAAAGTTCCAGAAGGAAAAAATGTAAGTTATATCAACATCTCTGGGCTTCTGATGTGTGTTAGAGACAAACGAGACCACAGCAGCATGTCCAGCACATGAATGGTGGGCAAATGATACACAACAGCTTTTATTTTTTTCTTTTTACAGATATTTTGTTATCTTATCTAGATAACAAAATATCTGTAAAAAGAAAAAAATTTCTTTTTTTTCTTTTTCTTTCCCCCTTTCTCCTTTAAAGTGTAAAACAAGAAAATACATCTCAAACCTCATCATTTTCTAATGTAAATGTAGAGCGGGGAAAAGAGATCAGAATAATGGATGCTTCAGAGAAGTGCAGATGTTTAAGCAGGGTATTTTGTCCCTGCCCATTTTTCTCTGCTCTTTGTTTGTTGTGGACCCTCATTTTAGACATGAGTGTTTCTCACAGGGTTTGGGCATTGTTTTTTGTTCTAATCTTTCAGTATTATTCTCCATATGTGTTTGAGACCAAAACAGTTATCATCTGAATTTAATGCAGTACACCTTTCCCTTTGTGATGGGCTGCTATTTCAGAGGGTACAATGCCACTATTAATCATCATAAAGAGAATGCATGAAAACAGTCCAAAATATGTGTCAGGCACTTCATGGTGATGGATGCACAATAGATGGCCCCATTATTATCACTCAGTAACTTGAAAACTTTTGGTCCTCACATTTTCTCACTTTAAAACATCATTAACTTGTTCACGGGATCCAATACTTTGTGAAAAATGTATTACTCGTCTACTCACTTTTTCCTCATCCTTCATGCTGTATTGACAGAGCCAGATACCTGAAATTTCTTAATGCATTTTAAGTTTACTTCTCAGTGTATGAGATAGCAAAGAAAACCAAAACAAATGGTTTTATGGAACAAAAGTCAATTATATTGATTTTGATATGTTAATGCAAAAGCAGATTGTATGAGTGACCGTAATTAGGGAGCTTATATTTGTTGGTCACAGTTTTATTTACTCCTTCGATTTGCTCTCTTGTGAATCAGAAAGACTTAAAGAATAAATATCCATATCGACTGAATGTGGCTAATAGTTTTCTTTTAGGATTGTTACAAAAGTTATACAAACCTAATGAGATTGACCAGTGCAGCCCAGAGATATTCCCCAGTCAGATCATTCACATGATCTAGTCTAACCATTTGCAAAGTAAATGGCTGCAGTCTCCACAATTATCTTCTGCTCTCTATCACGATACAGCCAACTCCTGTATCAGAGCCTGTCATCTGAACAACTGGATGAAAAATCTTAAAAGCTAAAGTCATCCAATATTTAAACTTTCTATTGCAAAGGAAGTTTTTTTTTCATTTTGGAAAAAACTCCTTTTTAAGTCTTAATGAAATTGCCATGGAGGTTCATAGTGTTTCATAAAAGTGAAATTGATAAGTTTCTAGACACAAAAGAATGGAAGAAATGATCTTTCTAAAGGCCCAACTTGAATAATATTTGCCTTCATGCGGGAACCATTAATTCACAGTTACAGTATGTCTGTAGGTAATTTTTATTTCTCCCAACAGTACATATGTTGTTTTCTTTATAACATTAATCTCATGTAAAAAAAAATTCAATCTTAAAAATATTGCAACTCTTACATTTTTCACTTTAAGTTTTAATCAGAGTGTATGGAAGAATCAATAGTTACTTAAACTTTGAAAGGTTCTGAAAGCAAGCCTGATTATAAGTTAGTGACTTAATGATTTAGTGTGTTACAGAATTATCAATAATTGCTATCTGACATTCTGAATCACTCTTACTAAATATGTCTTGGAAAGTTTGTAATTACACCACAGAAGTTTCCGGCAGGTGTGCTGAACTGAAGAAGATATCATCAATGACACAGACAGCAGATGGAGAACACCCTCAGCAAGTCTGCAGATGACACCAAGCTGAGGAGTGTGATGACACTCCTGAGGGACAGGACCATCCAGAGGGATCTGGACAAGGTCAGGAAGTGGCCCATGGGAATCTCATGAGGTTTAACAAGACCAAATCCAAGGTGCTGCCACCTGGGTCAGGGCAGCCCCCGGTATCAATCCAGGCTGGGCATGAGCAGATCCAGAGCAGCCCTGGGAGAAGGACTTGGGGGTGCTGGTGGGTGAGGGGCTGGACATGCCCCGGCCGTGTGTGCTGGGAGCCCAGAACCCCCCTGTGCTGGGCTGCATCCAAAGCCCCATGGGCAGCAGGGCAGGGAGGGGATTCTGCCCCTCTGCCCTGCTCTGCTGAGACCCCACCTGCAGTGCTGCATCCAGCCCTGGGGTCCCAGCACAGCAAGGACAGGGACCTGCTGGAGCCAGGCCAGAGGAGACACCAAGGTGATCAGAGGGATGGAGCAGCTCTGCTGTGAGGAAAGGCTGAGAGAATTGGGGGGTTTCAGCCTGGAAGAAAGAAGGCTCTGAAGTGACCTTTTTGTGGCCTTCCAGTACCTGAAGGGAGCCCACAGGAAGGATGGAGAGAGACTATTTACAAGGGCCTGGAGTGACAGGACAAGGAGGAATGACTTCAAACTGACAGAGAGTAGGTTTAGATTTAATATTAGGAAGAAATTCTTTGCTGTAAGGTTGGTGAGGCACTGGCACTGGAAAAGTTGTGGATGCCCCATCCCTGGAAGTGTTCAAGGCCAGGTTAGATGGGGCTCTGAGCAACCTGGTCTAGTGGAATGTGTCCCTGCCCATGGCAGGCCCCTTTGAACTCAAACCCTTCGAAGGTTCTAGGATTCCATGCTTTGCAGTGGCCTCTGTTCTGATGTCACAAGAATCTGTGTTCCAGCAGTGGATTTGTCATCTCAGTTGAGCCATGGCTGCCTCCAAGCTGACAGATGTCCTGGGTTATCTGTTCTGCTCTGGGTGGGAGTTCATGGCTTTTCACCTTCCATGCACAGTGGTGGTGGCTGGCAGCCTGGGGCAAGGAGCAGGAGAGCTTTGGCCCAACGAGGGCAGCACTGGAAACTCCTGGTGTGGTATGGACCTCGTTATGCTGCCCTTGTGTTGCCTCTGAGTTTAAACAGGCAGAATCTTATCATTACACTGTGTAAACAATCCCGATACCACAGCGAGGCCCTCATCAGACAGGATCTAGTTCCACAGATGGCCCTCTGAGGGATCTCGTACTTATAATGTCTGTGGTAATGCACTAGCAGAAATGAGGTTAAAAAATACAGTCTTTGTAACAGGGCAAAGTAAGACACCAGTGATAAATTCAATTATTTTAAATGCATCAGGCCTGGTTCTGATTTCAGTCATGTAGATATAAACAGGCCTGCTGGTACCATAGGCTTTTGTGCATGCAAGGGAGGTCAGAATCTTGTCTCAGGGATGTAAAATGCATCCAGTCTTGTAATCTGTATAGGAAAAATTTAGTCTGTCCTTGGACTTTCCTTAGACATCAACACTCAAAATACTTATAGGATATTTTGTGAGTTTCATGATTTTTCATCACTGTTTTGGGGTTTGCTTCCTCCCCCCCCCGCCTTTTTTTTTTTTTGCACAGCTATGTAACTCCAAAAATTTTGTGTACCTGCTAAAACTCTCACATCATGTTGCCATTTCAGAGAGATCCAGTTGATATGTGAAGCTGGCTGCACTGCCAATGGTTAGAGAAGCCATTTATCCCTTCCTACCATCTAGATTAGATATTTCATAGGTGCTGTATGGAGATGAAAACTGTTCTTTAAATATAGAGTTAAGTGGCTAAATTCTACATCATCTGCAATGGTAGCTTCCACTTTTATGAAGCAAGTGACATTCCCATGATTTACCAGGAAGGTGGCCTTTCTTTTTTTTTTTGTCATTTGCTAAAGATTTATGGAGTGTATGCTTGCATAGAATAAATATTGTTTTTTAAAAAATATAGCTTTGTAGAGAAACTTATAAATCAATTATACTAAAAAGGATACTTAAGTCTACATAGTTGATATACTCAGTGAATCGAACAAGACAAAAGCATATAAAATAATCTGGGCAGTAACAGAAATAAAGCAAAATACACCTAAGTTATTGCCACCCCCAAACAAATTCTGCAAAGCCTATGGATTTTAATGGATCATGCCATTGAGATAGCAACAAATCTCTGGAAATGCAGCTGAAAGCCTCCCAGCTTTTCATGCCAACAGTACTTCAGCAGAAGTCTCATCTAAAACAAACTTCAGACTTTGTTAACGTCCTTTATGTGACAGATTTATCCATGTTCCCTGATTTTCTGCCAACTGACTGCACCTGGTTCACTCTAAATTAGTTACAGTTAATTGTCAATAAATGTGAAGAAGGTCCTCTTGCCATTTTCTCTTGGCTCTAAAGCTCGTGAGTCTCGTGACTATTTATCAGGTAGAGTGATACATGCAGGTTTAGAGGAGAAAAAAAAAGAGTAAAATAGAGAGTGGTGCTGATTGCTTTATTTTTTTTCCTATCTGTTTTTTGGTGTGGTGAATGTGTGAGCACAGCTGCATTAAGGCTGAGATGTTATTTAATTCAGCTGAGTCCTGGTTGGAGTGGCTATAAAGGGTGTGGGAGGTGCCCTGCTCTTTTTTTTGCACTTGTAAAGGGAGAATTGTTGGTTTAGATGGAGGAGGGAGAAGGAAGCCCTACAAGTAAGTTTTATTTCCCTGTTGGTCTGGTGTTTTTTTCTCATGTAGCAGATTTGGTGGGTAATATAAAAATAGATTCTTCTCTGTGGAGTTAAAGTTGTTATTAATTTTTTTGTCTCTTCAGAGGATGTGATTTTAGGATCTCTTGGCTTTTGTTCAATAGGCCTTGCAACAACAAAAATGTGCTTTTGAAATAATTTTTTGTATAATTGTAATTTCTGTTCGCCTCTTCTCAAGATAACTAAAGGAAAAAGGTGAAAAAAGAGGACTTTTTCCTGCTCTCTGCCTCTTCAGACCTGTTGCACCTGCTCTTCTTATTGATTTGAAGTACTTATGGCTTGATTCTGTCCTTGGTCATTTTCTTGCTCTATTTGAGGGGCTGAAGAAGCACTGGTGTAAACCCAAATGCTGTAAAGGTTAATTACAGAATTGCAGTTAAGCTTTTTTTTTACTGCAATGTAGTCTCTATTAGCAGAAGTGCTCTTTAATTTAAAAATGTGTTTGTTTGAGATAAACCCATTTGCCTGCACCTGTGTGAAAAGCGAGGCTCGGGATTGAGAGGGGATTAATGATTTTGAGTCTGAGGCAGTTTTCTGCTTCTACAATGAAAGCCTCCTGTTGAATTTTCTTTGGGAAATGAAAGCTGTAGTTTGAACTTTCAGTTACATATGCATCAGTTACTGTTCTTTGCTTCCTTCCCTTTACAAATGATTTCATAGAAGACAACAAATATGACAGGAATAATATCTGTAAGACTTAGATTCCCTCTCTCTCTTTGCAGTTTTGTGTTGTTGTTAAGTGCACAGCTTTCACCCAATCCCCGCAGCCTCTTCTGCCTCACTATTTCTTTTAGGGATAATTCCTGTGTTATGAAAAAAAAAAAATAGCTCTTGGGTCCAAAATAAAATCTTACAGTTTTTGCTGCTTTTCCTCTCAATTGGAATACTGTGGATATGGTGTCTTGGCTTCCTCCTAGTAAGGTGGCTGTTTTCCTCTGTCTGTTAGGTAGGAACTTTCAAGCCAAGAAAGCTTTCTTAATAGTTAAGTGTTTCCTGGTGAGGTTCTGGTATAATCACAGAATGGTTTGTGTTGGAAGAGTCCTTAATGATCAGCTGGCTCCAAGCCCTTGCCATGGGCAGGGATCCCTCCCACTATTCCAGGTTGCTCAGAGCCCCATTCAGCCTGGTCTTGAACACTCCCAGGGATGGGGCAGCCACAGCATCTCTGGGAAGCCTGTGCCAGTGCCTTACAAGCCTCAAAGTAAAGAATTTCTTCCTAATATTGGATCTAAACCTTCTCTATTACAGTCTGAGGCTATTCCCCCTTGTCCTATTCCTCCATGCCCCTGGAAAAAGTCCCTCTCCATTTTTCCTTTAGCCTTTAGGTACTGGAAAGCATCTTAATGCTTCCTTAGTGGTAATATTTATATTGCAGCTAGCAGGGCTGTACATGCAAATGACAGCTTTTTGTGGAACTCTAGCTTTCTGCAGACACAGTCAAAACAAAAAATTATCTTGGACATTTTAATTAATAGTAAAGTAGGTAAATAACTAATTGAATACCATCTGTTTGCTTGGGCTGAGAATCAAGAATGTCTCTATTAGTTTGAGAAAAGAATATTTATGAAACAGAATATCTCTTTTCCAAGATACTGATTTTACAAAACTATTTTTTTGACTTTGCAGTGATAATGTGCAAATATTCTCAGGGCATTTATTTGTATTTTTTATTCTAGGCTTTTGCTTTGTAATTCCCATTCTCAGTAATTTGTTTTTCCTTTCCTCTGGGGGTTAAATAGTCCAAAAAAGACAAGGCAAAAGCAAAGAAAGCTTTTTAGCATCCCTTTCTCTCTTCCCTCCCTATGCCTGAGAGGGGACAGAGAGGAGCTGTGCATGCTGGCTGGGGAAGGCACCGTTTTGCCGAAATAACAGCTGCTCCAGGTGGCCTCAAACAAGCTCTTCACAAGAAAATCAAGGTGTTTGTAACAAGGGGGATTCCCCTGTGCAGAAGGGTTACCTTCCACAACCAGTTTTGGAGAAAAAGGCAATTTTCATTCTGAACAGTTGCAGGAAGTGCATGGGCAGATACTTTGTGATCTGGGCTGGTGGTTAGAGCACTGATTAAATGCAAAAGTGAAAGTTTGAGGGTCACAGGAAACAGGAAAAATTGCCCCTCCCTTTTATACAGTCAACCAAAACCCCCTCTAGCAGGAGCTTCCAGTGCCTTCCTTTCCTCCACATGTGTGGGTAGGTGAGGAAGGGAGAAACTGAAGTATAGTATTCTACATGTCTGCTTTTGTAGAATTCCTTAGGTTCCTATTCTGTAAATAATACTGGGGATTTAAGTTGCATAAAGCAGAGAATTTTTCACTGGAGATTATAGATCAGAATTGAGGATTATGGATTAAAGAGTATAATTTCAGTTGAACTTTTTGTTATGGATGGGTGCTGCACCCATGAGTTTGGAAAGTAGCTTTTTTGAAATAAAAATTATTGTAATGACAATATTAAAAGTAAGCTTAATCAGCCAATATGTAAACACACTCTTCTGTTAGTGTAGTGTTTTCCCTGGTTTTTTTCCCAAATTGTTTTTTTTTTTTTTAATTATTGAAACACTGTTCACAAGAATTTTATAGCTCTTTATAATGGGGGAAAAAAAAAAAAACACAAGAAACTTTTACAATAACATCTTTTTAAAAACCACTTATGGGATTGCTGCAAGATTTCCCATATGTTGGCTAAATTTCCCAAATATTCAAATACAAGTTTCTGTGATAGTTGCCTATGCTTTAGACTAGAAATGACATTCAATTTTTTCCAGCAGTCCTGTGTAATTGGTACAGTTCCGACAAATCAGTGATTAAACAGATCTTCTGAAGGAGCAGATCTGAGTCAGAGTGCTATAGGAGGAGGTTTGGTGGGGAATAATGAATAGGTAAATGTTGCCAATGCCAGTAATGTTGCCCAGAGAAGCTGTGGCTGCTCCATCCCCAGAAGTGTTCAAGTCCAGGTTGGATGGGGCTCTGAGCAACCTGGGATAGTGGAAAGTGTCCCTGCCCATGGCAGGAGGTTGGAATGAGATGAGCTTTAAGGTCACTTCCAACCCAAACCATTCTATAATGTGAAAAATGTGATGACTAGAAGACACTGTTGGTCCCTAAAAGCCCACAATGAAAAGCAACTGCTAACACATCTCAATGTTGTAAACCCCAAGATTTTTTAAAAAATCAAGTTTAAAGTTAATTGAGGGGTTTGGCTCAGGAAATTTTCTATGCTGTACAATGAGGCTTCTAAGAGACTCAGTGAAATGCTGCTTGTTCAGGACTTTTAAACCTGGCTGGATTGGGGTTTTTTTTGTGAAGTTCAGACCTTCTGTATGAAAGGAAAATTCAAGCATTTCCAAAGCAGCTTATTTTGATTTTGTAGTAGCCTGTGAGGTGACAGTCTTGAGCAAACAGTCAGGGAGGTTCTGAATGAAAAAGCATTTTTACCAGCGAGTATTTATTAAAGTAGTGTTATGGATATGTACTGAGGAAATTTATGGGAATTTTTTTGCTTTCCTTCACCCAAAGGTATATTTCCCAAGAGTTATAACTAAAACATTCAATAATATTTCTTTGTGTAGCATCCAATAATGCAATGGCTGGAAGACATGGAAGTGGCAGAGTAGCTGGGCGGATGCAGTGGATATTAGCAATAATTCTGATGCTGTGGGGTCACCAGATCAGTGGACAAGGACAAGGTAAGTGAAGATCTTATACTACAATTTGCCATTGGCACAATATTGGTTGGAGAAAAAGGGTGTATGATCAATTGCTGAACTTCTGTGAACAGCTAACAAGAAATAAGAATATAAAAATCGAAAGTACTTCAGTTGAAAAGTCAAATGCTGTTTGGAAAATGTCTTGATGCCTCCAGGGATTATCCAGGTGCTTGAGTCTGTTGTGCTCAGTGATTGAAGTGTGCCTTGAAATAAATCTTCCATTTGTATCTGTTATTGGGTCTCTAGGTGTGGCGTAGTAGTTTAAAAGATTATAGGCATCGGCATTTTGTGTTGTTTGGCTGTGATATCTGCAATGAACCTGATATATTCAGAAAGGCTTTTGTGTCCGTGCTATAAATAATTTCCCTGTTGCATTTCTGTCTCACTCGCTGATGGTGGTGCATAATAACAGCTGTAGGGATGCAGACAGGCAAAAGAAAAAGTCTTCTTGGGTTTTAAATTTTGAAAAAATGAAGCATTACTATGTGTTTCTGACCTGAAGGCTGTATCTGAGGGCTGCTAACAAGAGAGGTAAAACCAGGCTATTTAATACTTTTTAATATATATTTAGAATAAAAGATGCTGGTGTGTTGTGTCAGACTGGGGAAGGGGGAAAAAATCTCCTTGATAATTTTGAGGCACTGAAATTAAAGGCCTTCAGGAAATACGTGTTACCTGTGGGCTGAGATTTCCACATACTCAATTTACTCCTCAAGTGGGGGAAATGCTGTACATTTTTCAACTAGAGCCTATCTGTTCTCTGTTATTCCAGTCACTGACTACAAGTATGATGCAGGTTAGTGTGTGCAGCCTGTGTTAGGTCCATTTTCTCAGGCAGTGTGGGCTGCAGGAAGAGTTCTTGGATGTTAGAAGGATAATCGTGTTTGGTCTTGCTGGGTGCAGTTTTGGAGGTAGGAATTGGATGTAAACTGTGCACTGTAATTCTGCTGGAAACTTCTGTGGAACTGCTGCATGTTGCCTCCACAGGTCCTAAAAGTCAACCTGGCACTCTGTAGAGGAATTTAGCAGGGAAGTGTCATGAATGTTTTTCAGGTAGTCACCAGCTTTTCTGTGATATAAATTGCATTTGTACAAAGAGGGATGTTGTTTTTCTAAAGTGTCCATTTTGACATTATAATCTTAGAAAACCAGGTATATTTGAAGACTGTCTACTTTGTGGTATTGTGCTAAAATGTGATGGGTATGGTAAATTTTCCAGTTTTATGAAATACTGGTGAATGGCTTTGGAAAAAACACAGAGCATCTTGAAAGAGTTTGTTTTCCGAGTGGGTGATGTGAGGGTACTTGTGCTGTGAAATATTCTTTACGTTGTAATGTTCTTTACACTCTGAGTTTGACTGATCACAAGATAGTCTTGATCTGTGAACTGACCTTTAGTCATGTAGTTCTATGTGTTTCTGTTTTCTAATAATTACCAAATTTTAACTACCTAATAACTACCAAATTGTAGAAAAATTAAACCAGTACAACACCACTCTAGAATGCAAAATGTCTTCCTAAAATTGGCAGTAATCCTTAGTGGAAAAGGGATATGAACTGCTGTCATGTTATTTTGCTTTAATTTTAAATAACTTTGCTTGTTATGCAGCTTTTGAATATTAAATACCTCTAAGCAGGTCTAGTATAATAAAACTGGCTGTGTTTCAGTCTTGGTAGACTTTGTGCTCTGCTGTGATGGAAGTGTAGTACAGACTTTTGAGCATACACACTTATTGCAACTCCTGTGCGCTGCTTAAACCTTCACTTGAGAAATGTGAACTTGCAATGGCAATGAAGTAGTAAACTATAAACAAGGAACAAGTATTTTTTGGCATAATTACATACACAGAGTATCTACAAAATGCAAAATCTCTAGGTTTCTGGATATATCTGTAATTTTGCTGTGGGTTCCTGTTAACACTTTATTTTTCTGAAGTAAAAAGTAAAGCCCTTCGGGCATGCCTTGCAGGAACCTGAGAAATGTGATTTCTGATTAATTTGAGTAAAATTAATATTAATGATAAAGTTTGGTTATTCAGAGTCTATCAGGACAATAAAATGAAGAAATAATTCTGTGTCTGGGCATAGAACCAAAAGTATTTAAAAGCCATATGGCTGCATTTAAAGAAAACAGCTTCTGAGTCGCCTAACTTCAGCGTGAGTGGGTTGCTATGGAAGTTAGAAAGAAATCAACATTTGTTCCACTTCCATTTCTAATCTGAATAGTAAACTCACATTGAAAACCCTTTGTTTTTCAACAGCTCTTTCTATCTGTCTCTTTTTACGCATTACAGAATTCTCTGGTTTTTTGAAGTCCATGGGGCTGCATCTTGCTCTATTTATGTGTAGTTTAGGACTAGATACTTCAGTCTACCCAGTGTAAATGTCCAGTAGAGACTGGAATAAGGAAGAAACTATTATAATTTATTTTGCAGTCTTGCACAGTAGACAAATGTGTAATTTTTAGAGTTTTGCATCCAACCTGCTTTTCTCACTTACCTGAATCTTGCAGGTTTACTCCTCTGTCTTCAGAGGAGTAAATATATTTTGGCCTATATTTTGTATACAGAAGTAACTTTAGAAAAATGCTTCTTTAACACTGAACCATGAGTAATTTGAAGAGTATTTTGAAAAAGACTTGTTCTTAGTGAACTCGCAGAAATCATATATCTGGAAGTCTGAAGTTACTTGAACAATAAACGGGCAATTACTGTTCAGTGATATCCACAAATAGTGTTAGTATCGATATTTAAGACAGAGGATGAATAAGGAGTGTGGGAATCTAATGACGTTCAGACTTGTAAAAGAAGTGAATGTTGCTTAATATCTGGAATTTCACTGCTGTACAGATGAAGCAGGTGCTCTCTTTGAAGCTCCAGAGATGCTGGATAAAACAGTGTCTGCTCTCTGAAGAACACAGCAGTACTGCTGGCGTTCTTGGATAAGTGCTTCCTGCCCAAGAAGAGCCTTTCAAATCTTTTTTTTTCCGAGCTGTCAGGGTACAGTGTTGACAGGTTGCTTTATTTAATGATCAAGCATAAAGGCTGTGCAATGTGCTACAGCCAAGAGGCTTCAGAGCTCAAACAATGTGCTAGAAAGAAGTGGGTGTTGCTGGTGGCCAAGCTCTGACCCCCTGCCTGCAGGGACTTTTTTCCCCCCAACACAAGCCTAAATGGGGGAAAAGCATCTTAACTTTTGAATTTAGACAGTGTTGTATGTAGGTTTGTAAAGGTTTTGGCTTCTTTTTTGCTTTTTGTAACTTTAGTGAATGATAAAGCAGGTCATACTCAACCAGAATAATGGCTAACTTGAAGTATACAGGAGTATTGTCAATATACCATCAGAAACAGAAAAAGGGAGTCTTTGCTGGATATCAGTCATAAGGTGGGTGCTTATAGTTGAGGACAAGCATTCAAATTGCCTTAATTTCACCTTCTCTTGTCTGTGCCACTGACAAAACCTAAATGTTCCCTCAAACATACTCCAAAACCAATGAATAACAATGTCTTAGTCCTGAAATCCTGTGATTATTGTGGCTTGTTCATAGTGGGAAGGAAGGCAGACTGAGGATGCCTGAGATTTCTTCCCAAACCCATCCTTAGTGCTGTCTTTTGACTATGAAGACTAAGCTGTGGTGTCTGTTTCCAACCATTGCATGTTGCTGGTGGCTAAAGCAGCTGTGTGTAAGTATCTTTCTCTAGCTCAGCTGTCTCTCTGACAAGGTAAGGAAAGGTGTTTTGTATATATGGAGTCTGTATGTGTGCACATACACAGTTTTATGGTACTAAATGACTGGCAGTGATTTTGGCTTTAAAAAATGTAAAACACCAGAGAACTAAAAACTGTGTGTAGAAATTGAGTTTTGGAACTGGTTCCAAATTTTACAGCTCAGCTAATCCTGAAATGGTACCTGGGTACTGTGTGACCATGATTTGCATCCAGCTCTGCCAGGTGCACGTGTGTAACCTGGCTCATGACTCCCCATGGGAAGAGGAGCAGCCCCATGGTGACATGGAATGGGATCCAGATGGCATTGCTGCCTCAGGGATGCTGCCCAGACTGGCCTTGTGCACATCCAGCTCCCAGGTCACCCAGCCCATCCAGAGCCTGTTGCATAGCCCAGTGGAGTAGGATGGGTTTGCGTGCCCAGAGGAAGAAAGTTGAGATCTGTTCTGGGTGTCTGATGTGAGCTGACTTACAGGTTTTTGTTTTAATGGTGACTTCTGCTATCTGAAAATCAGTCCTCTTACATTAATCTTTTAAACTTGCCTTTAAATAAATGAAAGGGCAAAGCTGCAGGTAAGGTATGAATGCTCCAAAAAGAGTATCATGGAAGATGACCCAGCTTTGAGCAGGAGGCTGGACCCATGTGCCTTCAGAGCTCCCTTCCAACCTGATAATTTTCCATGATTATATGAAAATGTTTAACTACAGAAAAATTGCTCCTTTAAAAACAAGATAAGTTATATGCTTCCTAACATTCCAGCAATATAATGCAACTCTCATCAACTACACTAACTTCAGTAAAATCTTAGCCCAGTAACTCACTGGAAGAAGCTACTTTTTCCTTTCTGTTCAAGAAGAAACATATGATATTTTTTTGCAATTTACAGGCAGCTCATCAGATTATAGCACCTGCTGCTGGGCAAGCTTACACTTAGCATTGCTTAACATCTTCCCTGGAAGGAACTGTCACACCTTGATTCTTTCTAGCAGAAATTTGATATTCGACATTTCCTCAGACAATGCCAGTGTGTGTGTATCCCATGTGAAATCCCATTCAGAATATGCTGAAATGAAATGTTGGCTGGAGTTGCTGCTCTCAACAGGGCTGGAGTAGCAGTAGATGGTGCCTGACACACACAAGAGCAGCTGCGTCTGGAGCTGGTCTCGGATCCCTCCTTGGCACTGCAGTGAGAAGGCGAAATGGGGAAGGGGAAAGGCAAAAAAGGCTCTGTTGTGATTCCTCTTGAATCTCTCACTTGCTCTCATTAGGAGCAGCAAATGCAATATAAATACCTTCAGAAACTGGGGGAGAAAAAAAGTTTTAAAAAGTCAGAATAGGTTTGTGGACTGGACCAGGTCAAGTTAAAGTTCTGTTCCTAGTTTGAGTGTTTTTCTATGTTGACACCCTGAAATATTAAAAAAAATTTTGGGCTGGTAGTATAAGTAGGAAAAGTTGCAATTGTTCATTAAAAACTATACATGCATTTGCAAGCATATTAGAACATATCTTCTAAGCATATATAATAAGTATTTTAAAAATGTGCTACATTTTGGAGAATGTGTGTACTAGGGCAGGTTTCCTGTGAATAATCTGGTGTTAATGTTACTATCACAGGAAGAAAAAATTTTTGGGGCCAGTCAGTACCCACAAAAGGCATAGCAAGGTGGGAGCCCTAATATTATGTTCTGTTATTTAGGCTGGAAAAATTTCTTCTCTAGTAAGAAAGCATAGGGGTGGGAGAACTGGGGAGAGAGGTATTTCTGGAAGAAACTCCTGTACCCATTTCTGCATCACCCTGTAATCACACGCCAACTCTAAGTGTACTGTAAAATTCCAATTTAAAGGAAATAATCTCCCACTATTCATATCTTCTTTTAGGTAAGAAGGTACTAGTGAAATACATATGTACTTTTAATGTCTTTCCAAAGATTATCAGGCTGTGTTGTAGAATATATTATATTGTTTTAAGGTAATCAGTTCATATCACATGAATGAAAATGAAACTCATTCCAGCAAAACAAAACTCATCTGTACTGCTCTTCTGTGCAGGATTCTATTGCAGAGAGCTGGTGAGCACTCACGTGGGATCTTGTACTGAGTGTCTGACAGACCCCTGTGCTTGGGTCCAAATTTAGATTAAACCGAGATGACAAGTTTGAACAGTCTTTGCTTGTGAGCAACCACCTATTCTAAATTCAAGTGGTATGGTAAGAATAATTTGGGATGGGACAACCAAAGCTCTCCAGGCATGTTGTGTTGCATTGCAGTTATTCTTTCTGTCTTGATGCTTCTTCACTGTGGAATTCTAGTGGTTATTTAAGTGATGAAGAATCTAATGATGAAGCTATACCTGTATCTGTACCCTCACTGTAGGTGTGTGAAGGCATTTAGAGACATTTGGGTGAGATCTTGGAAACAACAAGCCCAAAACCTTTGCTTTTGAGACCAAGATGTGCAGTGCTGGAAAGAACAGACGTGTGTGAACAGTGCACATAAAGCTCATGTTCCCACTTCTGCCTGTGCAAATTGGATACTGCTTTTTATAGGTGGAAAGGTGGTTTGAATATACACCTATACATGAAAAAAAGAGTTTAAATTGCAAAGAGAAGTCTTATTTCTGGTTCAACAGCCTGTATTGGAGGGCTTCAGCATTACTGGAAGAAGTATCAGCCTTAATGCGAAGTGACTGCTGCTTGTCTCGTAACAATGTTCTCAAGATACATTTGAAAGCACAGGATCAGCCTGTACCTTTACCCTATCAAAGTACCAGGAGTTTTTTATAGCAATTGAACATGATTTAGTACTTAACCTTTCTCTCTTGTACATTATGCAGCTTTGCTAATGGATAGCAACACTGTATTTTGAAAGGAGGATTTGTTTTGTTTTTAATGGAATGGGTAATGGTAGCCACTTTAAAATTGGCAAGTAGCTTTAAAAAAAAGAAGGCTGTTAACCAATAATATGTTACATTTTTTTAAAAGAAGAAGTCTTAATTTGTCTAGGCAGCACCCTTTTCAGAAACTCTTGATGGAAAAGAAACCAGGAGAGTTTCTTTAAGGTATTCTCTCCTCGTGTGTGTACCTGCCACAGGTAGTTCCTAATTGAAAAGTGAAATCTAAAAAAGCCACTGCACATACCCCCTTGTAATGCAGCTGAACTTCTGCTTGAGCTGTGGAATTTAAAGTTGATCACAAAGCCTGCTTTGCTTTCAATCAATTATATTTCCATTTGTCATAAATCCTTCTTGCAGGCAAAGACAGTGCACAGTTAATGCAACCTACAAATATTGCATTTTTCTTTAGAATTAATCTCCATGGCCTTTCACAAAAAGCATAAGTTATTAAGCATGCAGACATTGCTCTTTGGGGCTAATAATCAGAAAATACTTCATGTCTTGCCTATTTCAGCGAGATCTAAGGTACCTCAAACAGTAAACAATTAAACTTAAGACATCATCGTTATGGATTCCACTACAATGTAATTCTCAGAAATCATACAACAGAATGTAAGAACGTTTTACCATTATGTACAGGAGGAGATAACTTGAGCAGAGTACCTGTTACTAACGAGGAAATAGAAAATTTGTGGTAATAATGCTAAGTAGCTGAGGGGAAAAAAGGGTACTTATTACTGAAGTGACAAAAAATCTGTAAAGTTTTTGATATAAGGTGATAAAAGGGCTTGCAAATTTTCATAAAAAATGTGAACTATCTAAGCATAAATTTAGGTTTTCCTCATGAGCAATTTGCATGAATTTGCCTAAGGTTATTTTCATGACTCTCTTATGACCTGAAAAGTGTCTCTTTTCCGTAGGCTGTTTTCTGTAGCTGTTTTCCCCCAGGACTGTTAGTCTTTGAGAGGAGAAAATCCTGCTTTTGCTGCAGAGGTTCTATGGGGAGCAGGAACTGAGTTGTTTCATATTGGGGAGCAATGCATAGGAAATTAGACCTGATGTAGGAGATGAATGCAATACCTGAATAATGAAAGGTCTCCTGTTCTATGCACAAAGAGCAGGGGTAACTCTCTTTGGTTCTCATGGCTTAACTAATCAAAAATCAGGGAAAAGGATGAGAGCAGTTACAGTTTTACTTTATTAGTAGAACTTGTGCTGCAAAAGTAGATGTTATATTTTGATTACATGAAAAAATAGGAGAAACTGAGACAATCTCAATGTTAAACACTTGAATTAATGGCCTAATGCAATTCAAGATGTAGAAAATTTTTTAACATCATGCTATTTATTGGGCCATGAATAGCTAGATAGGAAGAATGTTTCTGAGATCAGGTGTGTGTCTTGTGTGGTTGGTTTGTTTTTGGTAGAAGGTTCAGCGTTTGCAATCTGTAACAGGTTGAATGCTCAAGAATGCCTTTCCAGGAAGCTTTAGTTTTGACTAATGAGAACTTTCTAATGAATGTATGTGTAATTGAGACCTCAGATGTCATCACCTAGAAACAAGCTTTGATGATGCAGGTAAGTGTCAGTGCTGCTGTGATGACTCTTGTTCCAGGTGGAGCAGGACTCACTTCCCACTGTGTAGGAATTAATTATGCTAGCACTAAACTCAAAACCAATTTGTATTTTCCTTTCCAAAAAGCAAATTTACTTATTAGATGACAGCATATGAGTAAAACTGCCACTTGATACAATTTGAAAAGTTCCCCTTTATATAATTTAAAGGCTTTTATTCTGGAAAATATGGTGTTCTTGATGTTTTAACAGAATGTATGAGGCTTCAAAAATGTTCTTGGCAGTCACTGTGGTAGTAAGCTTCATGAAAAATAATAAAAATTGGCAGTAAGGAGAATGATACAATGCATGTAATATAAAACACTTTATCCTGGAACACGTACAAGTACTAAGTGTCCTAATGTATATTTATTGAGATAGAGCTTGGAGTTTTATTTATGTTGCATTTTAAATGAAAGTATTTTAGGATTCAGTTGTCTTTGTCCATTTTTTATACACTTCTACAAATAAGTTACCATACCCATTAACTATCAGGTCTTGGTGACTTGAAATTAGCCTCTAAAAGGATATTGCAGGAAGCTCATAGTTCAAGCAGGCTTGTTTGATATGTTGGGTAGCTGAAATATATTTGACTTTAAACAAAGTTTCTTTTACTTTTCAGTTTCTGTTTGGGAGTCCATCTGTTTCAACAACAAAATTAAAAAAGACCCAAACAAATCCAATGGCAAAGTCATTTTAGCCTTTCTAAAAACAAATTGCTCCATAAAAAAAGTGCAGTGGAAGCTTTTTTAGAGTAAGAAGGCCAAGCCTGCGTTCCAGCATTAAAGCTTACTTCCCTACAAGTTCAACCTTTTCTCATCTTTCAGCTCCTCTGCTAGCTGGGTGATGTTAGGGACAGATATTCATTTTTTTTCCTCTGCCACTTGCTGTTCTGTGTTTAGATCCTCATTTCTCCAGGAGAAATAAATCCCAGCAAATGTTTTGGAATGGCAAATCTTCACTGAAAGAAAGCCAGCAAAAATCATCTGGAACTGTCTTTACTGTTGGTATTTGGAACACCAAATCTCAGCTTCCAAAAGAGAAAATCTGGGGGGAGCTGTCAAAATTTATCAGAACAAGTGATGGTCAGTAACTACTGAATCGTGTGAGGATAGAGAAGGGGCAGGGAGAGGGAGAAGTGGAAAGTGGCATCCTTGGTGTGAAGAGTGGAGCGAAGATGAACAGTCATCATTAGCCCTTCTAGCTCTGCTTTGAGGAAAATGGAGAGTAACCAAAGACTATTTAACTCAGGCCTGTTGGAATGTAAAGGCAGGGTGTCCTATGCAGTGCCTTGCATGGGAATAGGTAATTACAATTTGTGCCAAGTCCTAGGTAGGACATTTCAGTGCTCACTCTGGAGGTGAATTATCTAGAGGTCTTGAATCTTTCTGTACCTCAACACCAGTTCTGGAATCCATCCAGTGAGGGCTGTCTAAGAAATACTATTTTTTTTAAAAAGAAAATTGTTTGGCTATACTTATTTGGTGACATTTTATTAAAGCGAGGAACTTCTCATTAACACTCGGTTCAGGGAAAGTGGTCTTCAAAGAATTATCTCATGTATTAGATGAAAGTGTTCAGTGATTTGCAATTTCAGAACAGTCTTTCATTCACAGTTTAAAAATTGCCAGCAAATGCACAATTAATTACATAACAATTTAACTTTGACAGCTCATTTCTGGATCAGATAAAATAAGTCACAGCTTTCTCATCTTGCTAAATGATGTTGCAGTGCTTTGTGACTATCCCTCATAGTTGTAGGGTCATATCATTAAAAATACATGGGGAAGAATGTTGTTTCTATTATTCTAATATGTATTAGAAAATGCAGATTATTTCTTATCTGTTTAAACCCATCACTGTGAAAGTGAATATTTTCAATTTTCTCAGTCTGTGTTAAAAGCAGGGGATAATAGCATGTGATAGATTTTTTCATTGCTAAGTTTGGGCAAGTAATACAGAAATGTTTCAATCATATAAGTTAAAAGTAAAACCTTATTGAGAAGAACAGAAATTTTATTTTGCTGAAAAGAAATACTATGTTGCATAGTTAGAGTCCAAAGCATGCCATGCTCTTTATGATCTATCTGCAAACTGTTTCTTTCAAAAACTCTGGCATTGATCATTGCCAGTAATAAATCCTGTGATATTTCTCTATTATAGAAAAGTAGCCTAGGGCAATTCTTTTTTCATGGATATTGTAAGATTGAAGATACATGTGTGTGTATGTGCCATGCACTTTTCTGCTGGTTTGATTTGCTGCAAGATTTTATTATTTATTAATTTGAAACAAATTAATAATCCCATTTATATGAGAGATCTGTTCGTGAAGTGCACTTTGAAAATCTGTCTTCAATGGTAAGACTTGTAAATCACATGCTATAAAACTTTTAGATGTTTTGCTTCAGACTAGTATAAAGCTCCCAAGAGAGCTTTGAGAAATGTGGGGCTTCAGGTTTCGCAATATTTATACTTAACACTGTCCGCTTGAGTCTGAAGGTTCAAGTGTCTTGTGTAAAGTCATTTCACTTTTTTTTTCCCTTAAAATCTCAGTTGAAGCAGCAAAGATGATGTCGAGCAGTGTACAGAAAGTGGTCAGGTGTTCTCAGAATGGCTGAGGTTGTAAAGGTCACCTCTGCCAACCTCCCGGCTCAAAGCAGGCTCAGCTAGCACAGGCAGCCTGGGAACATGTGCAGACACCTCTGCAATAGAAATATTTGGAAGATGTAGGATTATTATTGCTCTCTAGACTACCTTAAAAGTATGAGGGAGAGGGCATTTGCAATTCTAAATATAATTTTGCATATTAATTTATGCATGTGTGTGACAGGCAAACTGTGGTTGTTTCACTGGGCTGTCCATCAGCTGGAGAATGAGCTTAACAAATATGTTCATTCTTGTACAAACCAGGAGGCAGATGCTGAGCTTGAAGTGCCACTGTACACAGCATGGGCTCATACATGTCTGGGAAGAAAAATAAACACAAGCATGACAGGCTTCCTGTGAAGCTGCTAACTTCATCTGGCAGGTCACTGTCATTATCACTGACTTGAAATGCAGTGGAAGCTCTATAATCCCCTACTCCTCCAAATCATAGTCTTTATAGACAAAGTGTGTGTGGCGTAAGGTGTTTGTTGTGAGGAATCCTTTGTTTTAGCTTCCAGTGTGCTTAGGCAGTCTGAATTCACAGCACATACAGCCTGCCCCTGTTCAGCAAAACAGGCAAGTGAGATGTTCTAGCTCTGTTCAAATCTCTGAAGCCATGAGTATTTTGCCAAATTGGCACCCTATGATGGAATTTTAGTTTAGTCAGAAAAAGCTTTACAACCACGAGTCAAAAAAATTAAATTGTGTGCCAAAGGTCTCTTATCTGCTCTATATATTGCATGTGACTTTGTGCTAAGGGTTGCTGTTTTTCATAGTGTAAGTATTACATCTGCCTTAAGTAGTCACGAACACTTGTGTGCAGTAGATGCACCTATTTCCTCTATAGGAAATTGCTTTATCATTTTGTCTACTTGATTTGTCGTGTTATCTTTTCTACATGAGAAATTCTGTATTTCTTCACCCAAACCCTTCTCAAGAGCTGGTTTTGTGACTGTTTTCAAGCTAAAGATGAGTGACATGCAGGGTAAATGTGATAAAGGGTGTCATGCACACAGGCCATGTAGAAGTGAGCACCTGCAAGATTTAACTTTGTAAGCCCTCAAATAAGATGGACAGCTACACTTTTATTGATAGACCCTAAATGTGTAGAATTTACTACAATTCTGATAATATAATTCAATAGCAAAGCATTTGACCACTTTTGGGCCTTCTGTTGTGCACAGTCTTTCTTCACAGCAGCTCCGAGGGAAAGCAATGATTTATGTTGTCTACCCCAGCTGGCTCATAAATCTAAGCATTTTTGAATCCTGTCTAATAGAGTCCTTTCTCCTTTACAAGGCCAGCCAGTGAAACGGCCTGTGACTTTCTGATAACAGATTGCCTATGTTTTAATTATTTTTCCTCTTAAAAAGAAGAAACTCTGCATATTCCTCAGTGTTTTCTAGATCTGATACATGGAACACTTCCTAAATTATTAGCTTCTAGCACATTTATTCGAGAAAGTCTGGATTTTAAAATGTATGGAACTTCCAGTATGGAATTTTTTGCTTAACCTGGATACAGATAATCTAGATACATGAATACTGTGAAAATGTTACTAAGCAGTAGTTGGAAGAGGTGGCTCTTGCTGAGGTGGTGCTGGGAAGTAATGCATTCTAATTAAATTCCACCGAAAAAATCCAGAAGGCATTTCAGTGAGGATGTTTTACAAGCTTGCTGAAGGCAGCAGTCTCCTCTCACTGTAAAAGCATGAAAACAAATGGTTCTAATTCTTCTTGTTTTCACAGTAATAACTGTCATAGGTTAAAATAGATATTTCCATTAGAGCACTTGTATTAGGTTAGCTTAGCTTATTGAGAGGTAATAACGACTTTCCTCCAAGGATGAGGAGGCAAAAAAAAAAATCAAATTAATATCAAAGGAAGCTGCAAGTGCTTTGTAAGTAAATCAAGATATAAGTTAGTCAGATTTGTAGTAGAAATACATATGAAGGATGGTGATGGGTATTTTAAATACTTTCCTCATCATCTTAGAAGTTTCCTCGTGGAGGCAAACAAGTTTTACATCCATGTAGATGGAGGCAACCAGTGTGTTGTGCTAACATCACAACATTACACATCATTCCTCAACACTGTATACAAGGAACTGCTTGGGTGTTTTCCTTTCTTTAGAGGGCAAAAGGAATTCTGTAACTATGGTAATATGGTTTGCCTTAAGAGTAATGTTTGGATTATAAACTGAAGTAAGTAGTGGCATAAATTCCCAAGAGAAATCATGGATGCCCCATCCCTGGAAGTGTTCAAGGCCAGGCTGGGTGGGCTGTGAGGTACCTGGTCTAGTGGAAGGTGTCCCTTCCCACGGCAGGGGGCTTGGAACTGGATGATCTTTAAGGCCCCTTCAACCCAAGCCACTCTATGGCTCTATTTTGAGATTGGCTGCAGGCCCCCTCTTCAGGGGAGCTTTTCCTTGTATCATGCTGAGAAATCCCAAATACAATAAAACACTTCATTTATTGCACTGAACACATGCTATGAATGGTATTGCTAGCAGGAATAGGAAGATTTTTCATTATTTAAATAATCTTAATGTAAATTTTCTATGTGTCTCTCCTCCTCCATTAATGTGCAATGTGTAGGATGCAGTGGACAGGATTTACGTATTTCAGTAGAAGGGTAAGAAAGTATGTTTGTTTCTTAAGGAAGTTAGAGTCCTAGAAATTATCTTATCTGTATTTCTGGGAAGATGCCAAATGCTGTATCCTGTCTCCTGAACACACACTATTAGTAGAGACTGGAGCAATGCCATTGCCTAAGTTGCTGTTTTAGCAGCTTGTTAAGGCACAGCATTGGTTTCTCCCCAAGCCCTCAAACCAAATTAGTCTGAAAGCAGTGACTCCTGGCTGTGGGTGTTTAGAACCATCTCCTGGAGTGCAGAAGCACCTTGCTGGTGTTAGCTAAGACGGAGTGTCATTGTTGCATCTCCAGCCATTGCGTGGGGCTCCCCTCCGTTCTTCCATGTGTGAGTTTTGTGCTTATTTTGGGGGAGCAGAGAGGAGTAAAACTTCTGCAGATTTTTCGCTCAAGTACAGCAGCATCCGTCAGCTGTACAGCTGAGGTCTGAAGCTCCTCTCCCTGAGGAGACCAAGGCTGTGTGGCAGTGGCTTAGCTGCTGCTGCAGCTGCCAGAGTGAGCACCTTCCACCAGGACATCTTCCTGTGCATGGGCTTTCCCTTGGGATAGCACAGGGCTGCTGGCACTGTAGGACAGTGACATCTTGCATCCCGTGGCACTGCTGCTTCCCTTGCTGCCCTGGAGCTCCTTAAGCTCTCTTGCTCACGTGGACACCTTGAAAATGTGTCTTGATGTTGAATTCATAACACTGAGCTCGCGATTAGGGCAAAGTAGCTGCCTCAGGTTTGGAGCTGGAGTATCTGCTATATCAATTTATATCCTGGAGTTAGGCAGGGACTCACCATCAAGCATTTTGGCAGGGGACCAGCTAAGCAATACTGTCGCATTTGATTCTTTATTAGGCGCTGTAAATGGGTATTGGAGTTCAGAGAAAATAAGATCTAGTATAAATACTGGCTTAATTTGTGTATGTTGACTGGGTTTACACCAGGCTTTGGTTTGTTTACTTTCAATTAGAGATAGTATGGACAAAGATTTATGTGATAATCCATACCAAAGGGCCAGTTACTAATGAAGACATTGGTAATTCTATGAGTAATTAAATTTCATCTGAGCTAATTACTGAGGTATTCTAATTCAGAAGCCTCTAGCCACAAATATTGAAAATCCATTTATTTAACTCAACTTTTTACTTAGCTTGTTGCACTAGCTGGTAATACACATTCATTTCTAAAGCATTCCTCTTGGGTGTCCTCCCTTTCTTGCTGTGCATGTATGTCTATAGATACGTCCTTTCTGTTTGAAATGATCTTTTATACAACCAAGTCCACAATAAAGCAATCCAGTGGAGTTTCTTATCCTTGAGTAGAACAAAAAACTATTCTTGAGAATTGGATCCACATATCACATATCTTGTGTTATTTTCCCAGTTCTCCTCGAATTTTATCAGGGTGTATCTTGCTATGTAAAGCTTGTTTTAGTAGCTGTAACATGCTCTTCTGTGACTGGAGCTGATAGCAGAAACTAATGGAAAAGGACTTGACGCATTTATGATCAATTCAGAATCTGGCTGCAGTGAACTAAATAAAAAATCTTAAATATCTAAGAACCTGATTGTACTTGCATTGGAGCAGAGCTTATAGAGAGTTTGTTTTATTACTTGATAACAAAATTAACACAGGCTTCTTTTACTGTCCCCTTTTTGCAAAGAAAGGCTTTACAAGTCATGGGAGCAAAATGCAGAACTCAGTTTGGGTAACAACTTTTCCAGATGAAGATCCTTACTAAATTTTTTCTCAATAAATACGAAGCACAGTGTTATACAGTACATTTTAAGCAAGGCCTGTTTTTTCTTTAAACAAGTAATGGCATTTTTAGGTAGTAAGTTGCTTGAAAATGTTTTCCTAGAGAGGTGTTATAAGAAATAATATTTCAGAAACCAGGAAGATCCAGCCTTTGGAAATGGTTGAAATAACTTCTAGCATTACTGATTCTTAATTTCCATTAGCAGTGCAAGTGGAGGCCCTGAAATCTCTGCTAGAAACTATTGCAGCTGATATAAACCCACAAAGATTTTTTGAACATTTGTCTTCCCTAGTGGCCTGATACCTCTTGGGGTTTGCTCTTTTAGTGGCCATGCAGTGAGCATCCTCT
Organism: Pomatostomus ruficeps; assembly: GCA_013400735.1. Taxonomy (NCBI): domain Eukaryota; kingdom Metazoa; phylum Chordata; class Aves; order Passeriformes; family Timaliidae; genus Pomatostomus; species Pomatostomus ruficeps. The sequence continues at coordinate 67,670 of VYZT01011801.1, forward strand.
GGCCTTGGTTGTAACGTGGGGGACCTCTTTTCCCATCAAGGATCTGCATCCAGCTCTAATGCCAAACAAAAGGATGTTGTTTTGTGTGAGATATGGTCTTTTGTTTAGCATCAGAGCTGTGGGAAGTTTGTGTGAGAAGTTGCTTTAATGGAAACGTAGGCTTGGACTTGAGCTGTGAAAATTGCCAACAAGATTAATTTTGCAAGTTAGAAAGAAATGCTGCTCAACTTATTTGCTATGTTACTTTCCATAAATTATTCAAAAATTGGAATTTCAATTTTTGGACTTCTCTGTAACTTGTTTTGCCCGTTTATTCACCTTTCATCCCCTTTAGGAATCCAATCAGGTTAAGAGCATTTTAATGCACTTCTAATATGTGCATTACCTGGAATTTTAGATTAAAGTAGAAAATGGGTCTTTATGACTGTAGTGAGTGATGTTCAAGGGTTGCTTTAGGAATGATAAAACTTGTTCCATTTAGCATGTGTTGTGATGGCAATACTTTGCAATTTAAAAGCACATGCTCTGAAGATCACCTTCAGTGCTGGGAAGTTTATACACCTTCTGCTTTGACCTGCTCTGGAGACAGTGGGGTCAAAGCAAATTGTGTTACGAACGTGACGAGCACAGCTCGGTACCTCTGCACGGGTGGCTGGTGCACAACAGTCATGCAGAGAATTTGGCTCTGGGAGCCCTGCACTGCCCAGTTGTTGTTGATTTTATAGCTGGCAGGTGCTCAAGCTGAAGGGATGGGTAAACGTTTAGAAGCCGTGAGAGAAATAGATGCATAAATCCAACTGTGCAGACTAATTGATTGCAAAATGGCTTGTGCTGATTTGAATTAGTTCTCCTGTTTCAGGCAAGTTCTTTTCTCCTGATACTTGATAACTGAGGGATGAATGCAAAAGTGATCTGAGTGCTCGATCTTGTGATGCGCTGGTTCCTCCTGATGTTTGGAGGAAGGTGGAATTTCTTGCGGCCTTTGCAGAAAGAGGGAAAACAGAAAAGATCAGCATTCACTGGACAGCAAGTGGTGCAGACAATTTGGAAAATGAAAAGTGACTGTAAGCAAGGAAAGGTGATGGATTGTTTGGTGCCTTCAGTTACCAAATTAGATATGGACGGCAATAAGTGGATGTGGAGTTGTCATAAGGCAAGGAGGGAGGGTCTGTTAACTGGCAAGGGCCATGTAATACTGAGGGTTACTGGATGAATATACTTGTCTGGAAGTTGGTTCTTCTGTTGGTGGTCTGGTGTGTTTCTGGTGAGAAAAGCAACACTGAACACATCCTAGTTTTACCTTAGTTTTTGTCATAATTGTGTTTGAGTGCTTGGAAAGTACAAAAATTTTATGAAAATGATCCATTACAAAGGGGTAAAGAACTGCAGGGAAAACTCAAAAAATATGTTTTCATGCCAAAATCCTTTTCTGTAAGTTTTATATTTTAATTTGAACTTGATAATTTTTTTATTTATAGTTATGAAACTGAGTGACTGATTGGGTCATCTTTATTTTCAAGATCTATTTTTACAAAGGGGAGGAATAAGGCATAACCACTTTAATTGAAAGATCCCAATGATTTTCTGTCAGGTATAGAAACATCCCATGAAATTAAGCTGAGTCTTTTTGTTGACTTCACTCAGTTAACAGTCAGTTGGAGTCACGGTAAAATTATTACAGTATGAAAATGGGGTTACCTTTGTGGCCTTGATTTGAAAGAATTTTCACAGACTGTCACAGTGACTTGTCTTGCATTTAAGGTACATGATTTAGCATATTAAGACTTAGGATTTATCAGCATAAAATGAATTCAAATTGCAGCCTTATAGATGAAATAATGTAATCAGCTTTGTGGTTGACCCATGTCAGTGGCACTAAAGCACGTGTCCCATGGTAGGGTCAGTATTCCTGAGGTGTTGGATCTTTTTTGCAGGGAAATTGATATATTTTTTTGGAATTCAAGCCCACTTACTGGTTATATTTGTAATACAGGAAAATATTGTGTAATGTATACGTATCTAAACTTTGTAGTCTTTGTGAGACACTAGGAATAAGAAGAATATTACAGTGTATGCATCTTTGTGAAGCTCTCTATATCCTATATGTGCAGCATATGCTTTGGTTTAAGGTAGAAAGCTGTCATGCATTAAATGTAGGGGAAAAAAACATTCTTCAGTGCTTCTGAGCTTGTCTCCTACATCACATTTGTAATATCTTTGCAGCAGCTAGCAACTGTCAGACTTTTTTTCTTTCCTTTCCCCTCCTAATGCAGAGTGAACTTTGAAGAAGTTTAAGCATTTATTCAAGTCAGTCACAGCTGGGCCTGATACAGCTCTGTAGTGTCAGGTTGCATTTGGGTAATTCTCTTGTGACACCCCCTATTTTCCTAAAATGTTTGCAGCATTCCATGAAAGCCAGAGAGCAAGGAAAAGCTTTTTTCCTACTTCATTACTGAGCGTTTTGCTCAGGTTTCACTACTGTATGGGAAAGGTTGACACGAGCAGAACAGACTCAGTCATAGAAAATACTTCTACCACAGTCATTGCTAAAACTGAAATATGAACATAGCAAAATTGTACTCCTGAATGGTAGAATTGGTTGTATACTCGGGTATGTTTAGTGTTATCCCTAAGATAGGTCAGTGCCTTTCCAGTGGGTAATGCAAATATTTAAATAACTGCATTGGACAGGAATAAGATAATACCCCTTTGAATAACTGCAATGGTTTTCATGCACCTGAGTGACAACTGGTGAGCTACTAGACATATTTGAACTGAACTGTCATGTTATCAGCATTGGCAAAATATTCGAGAAACTTCCATTTTAGCATCCAATTTTATTTGAAAACAGAACTACTTGTATTTTGGCTCTTTGAAATGCACAGAGAAGGGAAAATTTAATTGATAGTAAAGCCTTTTGCTTGAAATAGTATCCATAAAAACTAGCAGATAGCTAGTAAGTATGAGTTGTAACAAGTTTTTCAGACAAAACTCAAAAGAATGCAGTAGCATGAACTAATACATAGGAATTGATCTTATTTCTTTTCCATCTCTTTTCATCTTATTCTATCAAACATATAGTTTGCAAGTTCTAGTTTTACTAAAATAGGTTTGAGAGTTCAAAGTACATATTATACATGTTTTGGGAGGAAAATGAATTTTAATCTGTTGACTAAATAGTTAACACATACTTTTATTTCTCTTAGACTTTAGTTTCAGTCCATGTTGGTAAGCAATTGGCAAAATATATTTCAATAGTAATTTGTTTGGAGGCTTCTTCAGGTCAAAACTTTCTCCTCTTCCATAAGCCAATACTGCCTGGAGACTTCAAATATTGTGGTGTTATTTACTTGGAAAATAAGCTTGCCTAGCCATTAATACAGAAATCAGAATTTCTACTATTTATCTTACTGGAGGATATTGCTACTATTCAGGGACAAAAAAAATTACACAAATGAGTCAATTTTGAGATGACAGGAAATACACTCCTAAAATCTATGTTTTAGGGAACCTTAGAACAAATTTGTCTTACTGTCCCTTCTTCTGCAATGACTGGGCAGCAAGGGATCTTATTGTCTCAACCTTCATGGTTTAAAACATACTGTTTAGCTGAACTGAAGCTGGTGTGATTTACCTTGAGTGCTTGAGGTATAAGCGCAAGTAGAAATGTGAGTGTTGTTTCATGAGCTGTTTGTCCATTTGCTCAGCAAGGAGTGGGGGTTCCTGGGAGAACTCACCCCATCAGTCATCTCTGCCATGTTGGCAGGGGAGATTCTTTGCTTTCCTTGCATATTTAGTTTGTGGAAATGTACAGTCACCACCATTCACAGCTCAGAAAAGGCAAAATAGTCAAGCATTCATCTGCAACTAACCTTTGAGAGCTGTCTATGTAATACCCATTTAAGTCTTCCAAAAAGAAGTCTTTATACATATCATTAGTTTGATTCATTTGCTTCTATTCAAAATGATAAGAAAGTATTTGAATGCATGGCTCTAAAAATCTGTTGGGTAGTTTTATTTTGCATGTGTTTTGCAACCAGTCTGCAATTTTCCTCTATAAAAGTCCCATAAATTTAGAGCCCTGTGAAAATGCAAGTCAATATGCATTAGTTGGATGGTGAGAGGATAATGGTAGTTAAGGCACTCATAGAATCTTTGCTATATTTTTTTTTTCTTTTCAAGATTTTGGTGTTTGGCTTCATCAGCAATTCCCAAAGGTTAGCTGTTAAGAGATGAAGCTGTAAAAAAACCCACCTGTCCTCTGATATATGGCATTTATACAGCAAGTCTTGGGTGCTTACACTGCATGCGATACAGTAATGACAGAATCCATCACAAACATTCAAGGCTTTGTCCCATAAGGTGGCAAAGTACAGTGCAGCCCATTTTATAGAGGAGAGCTGAGCAATTGCAGTGATATTGGTACGGGTTTTAGAGGCCTGTCTCCTGTGCTGTGGTTCACTGATGCTCTTGGCAGTGCTAAGCCAAAAACTGAGCCTTCTTGCAAGTCTCCCTGGATTGTCTGGTCTTTTTGAGCCCTGCAGCCCCCTCTCACGATGTTAAGAGTCTCATCTTAGAAATGATTGTACTATTTCAAAGGTTGGACTACTTTTTAATTTATTATTTAATTGTAAGAAATGTTCTCTTACTGTAGAATTTGTTGCTTTATGCTGCTAATTTGTTCAGTCTCTAAATAGCTAACTTGTGGTCTTGAAAATTCTGTTTATATGTATAATTTATGTGCAGTTAATTTGCCTCTGTTTGATCCCCCGTTTACACAAGACAAGGGAAAGCTTTGTTGTTGCACAAATATTTAGAAATAATTTCAAAGAAATTACAGTATTTTTTTCTCTACATAATGAACTCCGTAGGTAGCTTGCAAAATTTCCTTGGTCCTCATAACTCTGATTCACTTCCTTCAGATCTTCTGTAAGATCTGTTGCTTACTAACATTTGCTGAAGCTGAGGTCTAGAGGTCTCTTATATATGTAGACAAAAGACAGAAAGCATGTGAGGATTTTTTAAATAAACACTTGTGTGAAATAGGAAGACACTCAGTTGAAGTCAGTGAAGTCAGATGTTGACCTTTAGATTTGTTGAGCTGCCAATTATCTGAATCTGTTTCTTTTCTCCCTTCCACTTGTGTGCCATCAATGGCACAAACGTGCCTGAAGTATGCAATTTTGCTTGCATGATAGGTGTAATGTTGGCAGAAATATAATGATTTTTCTACCCACAGTGGATAGAAAATACGCTATAGTTACTCGTGTTTAGTTCTAGGTACTAATTCAAATGTGTAAAGTGCAACTTTCTATACCAGCACCCTTGAAACAAAAGGTTTTTATGAAATATTGTCTTGACACCTTTTGGAACAGACACAAACCATTTGAGTGAACTATATTCCTTACACTTGTTTGTAGGAAATATGCAATTTTTACTTAAAAGAAAAAACTCAAAAAATTGTTTTCCATGTAAAAATAGTTTGTACTTCATACATCACATAATATGAAATGAACTTCAAATGGGAGAAATTATCTAAAATTCTGTAACCTGCCTTTTGCACTGCATTACTTCAAATTGTTTGTCCATAATTGCTACATTTTTATACAAATTTCAGTGAGTTTACAAAGCATCTGCATTGAATCATTCCCATTTGAGTTTCAGATGGCATCCAAGCTTAGTAACAGAAGGTACAAGGGATTAATATTTCGCTGCAAAACAACAGTTTGAGCAGGTGGTACTTGATGCTATTACACATATAGGTCATTTGGGAGAGTGCTTAATCACTGAACTGAATATTAATTAGGACAGCTTTCTCAGCCAGTTTTTTTTAAAGGAATACTTCTCAAGGAGGAGGGGAAAAAAGACCCAACCCACCAAAGTCTGGAGTTATGAAAATTAAGGTGCCTGCTGTAAAAACTTGTTATATAAATTGATGTTCAGATTTTTTTCAGGGGAAAAAATTTTGTGATAAGTCATTGTGAGCTTTGAGTACAAGCTGTGTGAACCCAGTCTGTCTTATTTTGTCCTCTTGAAACTTTCCTCTACCTGCCTGGATTTCACAGTGTCCTGTTAAAGGACCAAAAATACTTGGTCACATGAATCTGTAGGTTTCCATAGGTACAAAACAGTAGTTGACAAGATTTTGGCTTGAGATCCTGAAAAGAAATGTGGGATTCATGTATCTGAGCTGAAAAACTAAATTCTTGATATAAGTTAAAGAGAGAAATAGCTGACTTCATTGCATGAGGTGCAGAATGTAAAATCTATTGTCTTTGACTTGGCTTTCTGTACCCTGTCATGCTTTAAATAACTTCTAAATTATCTAGGTTCTTGTTTTAAAAGGTGCAAAGTCTGTTTGCAAGATGCTAGAATGCTCGGAAACACAAGATTAATCTGATTTGGTCATTCCTGATGCTACAATGGATTAAGTCCTCTGAAATTCAGGAATCCACAGGAAGAGCTGAAGGAGTTTCCTGGAGGAAGTGCTTGCTGTTGCCTCTGCAGCACAGCAGCTGGCATTGATATGCCCTATCAACACTGCTCTGGTGCACTGTCTGAAGCTCCTTTAGGAGCTCTGATTTTTCCCAGGGCTCCGTGTGGGAGCTGCTGGCTGTCACAGCTGCGTGACAGTGATGAGCAGCAGGAATTCCCCTCTGCCCAGGCAGGGGCATGGAGAAGGCAGAGCTGCCTCCTGGAGTGGATTCGTGGAGGCTTTTGCACTGGAAGGGATGAGGTGTTTCCCTTGGAAAATGGGCTTTAGGCATTGAGGAGGTGAAGGATGGTCCAGGGGGAGGCCAGTGTGGGGCTGGGACCTCCCGGGACCTTCCCACTGCCTGCTGAGTTCAAAACCTGCTTCCCCCTGCTCCCACCAGCTTTCAGCGCTGAGCTTTCTATGCTTTAGCAATAGGTCCTGGCACAGTGTCTTGTTCCTGTGCATTCAGACAGTGCGCAGGGCTGTCACCTGGGCTGGGTGTTCCTACGAACCTCCCTGAGACACCTTTCAGCAGGTGGAGTGTTCATTGAAAGCAATGCACACCTGACGAGATGCTGTACAGCTGTTTTTGCAACAGCAACTCCTTCCTGAGGCCTGGTTTAGCATCATGAAATGATGAAGTACTGTGAATTCTATTGCTTTAACATTTCCAGTCACTTTATGGTCTGTGTTTGCTTGTTGAAAACTGTCAGTAAAATTCAGGTTTTATATGTATTGGTAATGCAGTCCCATGAATTTGAACATATTTCCATTATTAAATTAACTTCTTAGCTTAATTTTGTATCTTTAAATGTTTGGGAGTGAAGGCATTTTTTCTGTGTTTTTTTTTTGTTGTTTTTTTTTTTTTTTTTTCTGTTCAGAGATGAAGTGAAATATTTTAATAAATATTGAAGATAGTGAGTTGATTGTTGACTTCAGCACTTAGGTGGAAGATGTTTATCTCTAAACACCTTGAGGTGTGTGACATCTCCATAAAAATACAGATTTTAACAAACAGATCTAGAGAGAGGAGAAGAAGAGCGGAGTTGGAAAGGAATTTGAAAGGGACTCTGAATTAGATCCTGCGTAAACACTGGCAGCCAGATGGCACTGTCAGATACCTGGGATGAGGAGGTAATGCAGTGGCACAGAACTTGGGGGGAAAATGGGAAACATGTCCTGATTTCAGCATGGATAAATAGGAGCACTTGGGTGACTGAGGCTAGGAGTGTTAATTCTCAGAGCAAGCACCAAGTTGAGCTGGGGCCTAGGGAAAAAAAATGTTGCTGCAGGTTAAAAGGGTGGACATAAGGTGTCTAGGCTGAGGAATGCAGGGGGGGGATCTCAGTCTCACAGGAGAACTAGGTGATGTATGTCAAAAGAGTGGGATGGAGTTAGGCTAGAAGGGGATCCTGAACTTTTAACAGGAAGCAGAGAGTTGGAAAACTGAGATTTGGGAAGGCGGGAGAAAACAACACATGACTGATATAGATCTGTGGTAGAAGGCACAGTTTATTTGGGGGAGCAGTGTAGTTTGACATGTCTGTTGCCACGAGAGTGTGTTGGCTTCCAGAGCCCATAGTGATGCTCCATGTTCTTGACTCTCTTTGTCAGCAAATGTGTGAAATCATTCTGGCCAATTCCATCCCTGAAAACCCACAGGGTAAAAACTGCTGCCATTTAGTCCCCCAGCTCAAGGGGAATAGGTCTGTTTATATTGTATATGAGTTTCAAACACTTATTAACAAACTGGTTGTGAAAGAAGGAGAATTTAGTTTTAATTCTGAAGAAATAAACAAGGATGTTGCATGCAGTAAAAATATTATTCAAAGAGAAATGAGGAGTTTTTAGTCTAAGAATGGTTAATGATTCTTACAGCAGAAGTTTGCCTCCAGTTGTATGCTGTACAGTAATCCTTAATTATGTTATCCCATGCTATTTTTGTTCCAAGCCATTCTTGCCTTATTCAAGTTTTGGATGGGCAGAGTTTGTTAAATGAACAGATGTTTGCTATTTTGTACAACATGTGGCCTCAGGCCTCATTTCCTGTGTTTTATTCAGACCCTTACCATGAAGTCAAAATGATTCTCTTCCACAGGGGATTTTCATGATGCTCATCTCTGTAATATCTGAATAGCTTCTCTCAAAATAATTAACTTATCTTCACAACACCCTTGAGCTGTGCAAGTTTTATCTATTTTTCCAAGCAAACAATAAAGGGAAGAATGAGATCAAGATGAAATATCTCCTCTTTTTTCAGAGTGCCAAGTCTGAGACATCCAAGCCACTGTCAGGATGGCCACTTTTTTTCAGTTTCTATTTCGGTACAAAATTTTGGACTTTTATTTCCAAGTTTTAATGTTTGCTTATAAGGTGTGGAGGGGTTAATCTCCGGTTAAATTAATAATCTTTGGTATACTATTGTTTGGGTTTGTCAGTTTTGTTTGAAGAATAAAATAATCTCGAATTTCACATTTTATAAGGAATAAAAAAAATGAGTGCTCCCCAATTCAAGTAGGTTGTGAATTTGTGTATATTTATATGTCAATGTATTTGTAACACACCACACTGCCAGTTTCTAATAATCTGTGGGCTGTTCAGTCAGGTTTTCATAAGAAGGTAAGAAATGATCTGTGGGACTTGTAATTTATCTGTGAACTAGTTAAATCAAACAATTAGAGTGAATGCAAAACATCAGTATGAATAGAAATTAATTTTCAGTGTCATAACTAGAGCAACTGTCTAGAAGAGGTCCTGACAATAGAGGAAGGATTTGTTACAAAAATGCTTTTCATGATGTTGACAGGAGGATTTTGTTTTTAATCCAAGGAAACAGAAATTAAATTATAGTGCTTGTTACAGAGAGGTTAGCTACTCAATCCACTGAATTCCAAGAGCATCTTGGAATACCTGTTCTGCTCTGGATCAGATGGTACCTTCCTGTATGAATCTCATTGCCTGATAAATCCAGATTTTTGCCTTACAGTGCTGATTCATTGCTGACTTACCAATAAAAATAATATTCGGAAGCCTTTGAATAAACTGTGCATTTACCAAAATGTACCAAGTTAAATTTAAAATGAAACTATAAACATTTATATGCAACGTCATAACTGGTGAAACTTCCAGCTTGGTTGTCTTGTCAACAGGAGCCCAGAGTTCACTTCCCCTGTATTACCTGTGTGCATCAGAAATGAAACCGGTCATAGGGTGCTGCTTCAGGAAGGCTCTTTGACTACCCCCTGTGTTAAGCCTATGAAAGCTGTTGTGCTTGATATAAAAAGGAATTTGACAATATTCATTGACTGTGAGATTGAGTAAAGATAGTAAACTTTATGGCTTGAGGCTTTTTCATGTTAGGAAATAATTTCAATCGCTGTTTCAAGTTTAGGTCAATGTTTAGTTCATTTTTATTGAATTGTATCTGGTGATAGTGGTAGCATTTAGCAAGTGTGTGTGTGTCCCCTTTCTTTCCCCTGCTTTGTGTTTAAAGGCTTCATACTTTTTAAGCTTTTGAAGTGTTTATGTGCCTTTCTTTACAGACAGGTCCATGGTTATAGGTAAGGGTTCACTTCTGTAGGTCAGTGTTGCAGAAATAGATGTGCAAGTTAACATCTGGAGGGCTCAAACACACTTACTGGAGGTTCCTACATCTGGTAAAATCCAGTGATTGCCGAAGTCTCTGCTGTTTTTTGGCCATCTCATTTTAGGTCTGTGTCTCGACTACAAGGTGCTCAAACACTTAGTCTTGTCAGCTCTGAGATTTGAATGAATGTGCTCTTTGTGGATGTCACTTTAACATCTCTGTGCCTCATACTCTCCTTGGTAGAGATGTTTCTGTCACAAGTAGCTGTGAAATGGTAAAATGCCCAGATACTGGGCTGGCGATGCAGTGCACCAAGATGAGAAATGCAGAGGCTGCTTGGTGCCTGGATCCCAGAGCTGTGGAACACCTGGGGGGTTTGGAATGAGCTAAGAAATGTAGTTTTGGGTCATGGGAAGCTTCTCTTACAGGGGTGTGCTACTGGTAAGACAATTTATGTCCTGAGGTGACCTTCCTGCAATTCTGAATTTCAAGAATCCACCTGCCACACCTTGTTGATAGGGATTTGTTGGTATAGGTATAGTTTTTTCTTTGTTCAAATCCTAATTAGGCTACTCACTCTGGAGAAGACAATACTTAGTCGTTTTTTAATGGCTTTTGTGGTACAGTTTTTCCTTCAGCAGTTCAGCCTCTCTCCCCATCTCCCTGCTACTCAAGCCTGCACTGATACACTCCTCCCAGTGGCTGAACTTGGCAAATCGAGATTCTCAAGCCAAAAAGTTGCACTGAACTTTTTGCAGTCTTGAATATTTCCTTGCTGTGGTGTGCTGTACCCCTTAGTGTAAACTCTAGGATGGCAGGAAGCCTCTGGGATATAGCGAGCAGCCAGGGGCAGACTCTGCTGTTCATTTGATGGTTCTCCTCTGAAAGAGAAGTGTTTGCAGCCCTGTAAGCCAAGCAGCTGCTGTCACTGCTCAGGCTGAGCTGCTGGTGTGAAAGCATCAGCACTAGCAGGGTCAGGCTGTGTGGGGACCTTTGCTTGCTGGGGGGACCTTAGAGTGGGGAAATGGCTCCTGAGTTAGTGGCAGGGCTTATATGGAGAAAGGAGTGTGAAGAAAGCTTTATTCATAATGCATCCTGTGCTTGGATCTTGCAGATTTTGAAAACAGCGCAAAAGGGGAGGAGAGGGAGGGAAGATGAGCGGCACCATATGGGTTGCTGGAGTAGAGAAGCCCAGTTGTGGGTGGGGAGCATTATGCTTATTTAATAACCAAGACACTGTGGCTGCGCCAGTACACAGGGAATGTGAAAATAGCAGCTCACGTTCTGCTTTTTACCCAACTGAAGCTGTCTTTTGAATGACTGGATTTGACAAGGTCAAGATCTCTGTCTTGTGAATTTGACTGATCTTAATGACCTGGAACAGGGCAAGCAGAAACTGTCACTGTCAGAGGAAGGCTTTCCAGAATACCAGAAAGAGTTAAGAGAATCTGATATTCATGAATGCTGTGGTGAAAGTTGCTAACACGACACCAAAATGTGCAGTGTGCTACCTGAACCTCATAGTCGGCTCCTGCTCTGCCTTTCTAATTTGGGAACAATTTGGCAAAATTTTTTGGTGTCTTCTGTGACCATTGTGTGTGCACACGCATGACAAACATTTTCTGTCATTTGAGATGCCAAATGGACTCCACTGACATGTTTGTTCATTTTTTTTTCCACATGCTGAAGGTACAGTGGGTCAGAGTGATGATAAAAAATGTTTGGGTTTTTTTTTTTTTAACCTGGCTGTATCTCTGCTACAGAGGTTGCTGTCAGTCATCTGTGATCATTACATCTGGAATTGACTTCCAGCTGAAACATTTGGGGAATATAAACAATGCTGAGAGCTCCGAGGAGAGAGTCTCTTTGTCTGGGCTTTTGTATTTTTTAGCACAGTGAGCTCTGTATTGGATCCTCTGGATGCTAAATGTTACGAAAATTAGAAAACACAAGACAGGTTTTTGACATTCAGAGTTACTCATAATCTTGCTCTATGGAAGTAGGAATTTTTATACTAATTAAGAAATTAAGTACAATTTTTATTTTGCATTACAATTTCAAAGTATTTGTAACCGGCTAAATTTGCTTTTCAATTGTGTTATACAAATAGAGAGCTATTTTAACTGTGATCTGATCTTGCTTCTACACTACCAAGCACTTACAGTGAGAGTTTAGCAAGTCACTTCTGCCCTTCCCATTGATGTTAGGTCATTTTTGCAATTAGTTTGGTGCAAAGATGTCTTCACTTTACCTTCTGATCTTAGTTCTGCAATGCTGGGTAAGACCACTGGATGGAACTATTACATTTTACTTAACAGGACAATGCAAAACCATGCTGAGACTGAAATACGTGTTCCTAAAAAAAAAAAAGCCTTTCTTAAATAATGGCATTACCATTAATGCATTAATGTTTGATTTTTAAAAAATATATAAATGCCATAAAGAGAGCAGATTTTACATAGTACTTCTATGAGTCTCAAATTATCAAGAGAGAATATTTTTCTCTTTTGCAATCTCTAGTTATTCTGTTTGGAAGAATCAGACTTGAAAAACAAACCGAACTTTAATTATACTTTTTGAAGTCATGAGGGCTTTTAAGAAAGATACTGTGTACCCTGTGCAGTAGTATTAGCCAGCAGATTATCCAGCTAGAAGTTTTTCAAGACTTAATATTGTTTGGCAGATAGCAAAAAGCTTCCACTGTGGGAGATGTTAGGCAAGAGGCTTTTAAGAAGTCATGCTTCAATTATTCTGGCTAATTAGAAAGAAAGTCTGTAATTAAGGGAGTAGTTCTTCCCTTTTTTTTTTCTCCTCCAAATGAAGTTGAAAGTTAATTTGGAGCTAAGATTATGGGGTTTATTTTCTCTTGCCTTTCACTTTGATTGGATGGACATGATAACTGCTGTCATAATTCTGTGGGACCTCCAGAGATGAACATTTCAGCTGATCAGCAGTTTGAATTTAAAGAAGTAGCTCCTGTATGAAATGTTAACAGATTCATGTAATTTTAGGTCCTTACCAAGATACTCTTTGTGTGATGATAGCTGCAAAGGTTTACAATAGCAAGCTACTTTTATAATTTGTTAACAAGGCATTTGCTAAAATAAAAATCATAAATTTCTATATTGTGGTAATAGACACCCCTCTTGAAGATGAAACTATGGTAATAGAAACTCATTATGGCATCATCCCCTAGGCAGTGACAGCAGGAAAATCTCATTGCAACCCAAGCTCTGTGTGCTCACACTGGAATCCTGAAATATTCATTTGTCTCATGTGTGTCAGGTGTTATGGAGGGAGACCACATTCATGGGTGGTTAGCAGCTGGCATGGAGCAGGGTAATATGCAGAGATCTTTCCTCCTTTTCTGTCTTGCTTGTAGTAGTGGCATTGGAAAAAGAGGAACAAAGCCTCAATGCCTGTAGTACCTTGTAAATCATGTGATGTTTAGCTCTTTGTTTAAGCAGAGAAACAGAGTCATTAATATACCATACAATAGGAACCTTTTGATTTTCTGGAGTGGGTTATACTTGTTTAAGGCCAAACAGCATGGGCAAAACAGACTCTGAAAATGTAGGAGTGCTCATAGCCTTTCCACCAACACAGCAAGAGGACTTAAGGCACACAGCCAGAAGTTCAGACAGGTGACTGCAGTCCTGTTGAAGCTGAGGACCCTTTGTGGTGGTGGCTCTAAGGATGTGCATGTGAACTACTGAAATTCTGCTTGTTATGAAGTTACCAAATTTGTAAAGTGATACCAAAGTTAGGCTGAAGATGTAAACCCATTATTTCTCCTGAAAGGGAAGGAAAGGGTGCCTGAGGCAGCCTTCTGAATTTGGAGGAAATCCAGTCATTATCAGGGAAAGACATGCCTAAATTGCTTCATGCAGAAAAGAAATAATTAGTTAGAGCAAACTATTTGCTTCATTGTTTTTGTCTTACTTCTCAGATTGTTAAAACCCAACAGAGAACAGCTGTTTCCCAAGCGGGATTGACTAAGCCTGCTGCTTTGTCTCCTTTACTATGACTTGGGTGTGAGGTGGTAGTGGAGCTGTTTTTCTCCACTCACCTTAGTAGTTGTCTTGTAATTGATTTTTCTTAAGAAGAGGATCGATTTCACAAACTAAAAAAATGCCTTGTCTTTTGAATATTTGACAAATGTGACTATTCAAGTTATAAGTAAAACCAAAACCATCTTATTGTTTCTGATAATTAGCCTCTTTATAATGTTTGCCACTTGCATTCATTTAGCCCTACTCTGACTTCTGCTGCAAGAATGCTCAGCACCTTAAACATGTCCCTATAGATACTTGGTATTTTGGGGTATCTCCAGCTAGATAACTTCTGGTTGTGAAGAATTGCCTTACATGGCTGCTGGTTTAGATGGCTTGTTCTTTTAGATGGATGTTGATTTAATACATGTAACAAAACAAAGAATACAGTTGGGATGCTAGCCCTGGATGAAGCTTTCCTTTAAGGAAAGGGAAAATGAGTGTCATTATCAGCTGTACTGCCTGCATCTGCCTGTAGTTTCACAGCACCTCCCAGCTGCTGGAGCTCCCAATCTGCCTGGCTTCACAGCTCCTCACCTGTCTTGCTCCTTGCAACTACACTACCACAGTGTAATTGAGAATTTCAGGCTGCACAAGCACTAGATGATGAGATTTTTTTTTTGTTTAAGCCTAATTAACTGTTAACTTGTTAATTGGTGGAAATTCCTACATCAGAGATCAGAAGTTTGTGCTGCTAATTATCATGATCTGGTATGTGAAGCTGTGCTGACACTGGCAATGTTGGCAGACTGGGATAATTAGAAGTAGAGAGAGGCAAAACCAGAGTACTTATCTAATTGATTTGATGCAATATTCAGTTTTTCATTGCTCCTCCCTACCTCAACAATAGGAATCAAGTATGACCCGCTAGACACTGGAAGCTTGGTTGGCATCTGAGTATGTGACCAAGCTCTGCCCAAACAGGCAATGCATGAATTGATGTAAAAGACTCTCCTTAGGAGCGGACATAAATGGTTTGCACAGCACTTAAAAGGAGAGCCAGAGCTGGTTGGTTTTGATGTTTTGGCTGCTGGGGAGTAGCATGTTGTGGTTGGGTCAGTATAGCTGCCATGGTAGGTGACGTGGAGCTGTGGTGGTGCTCCAGGCTGGTGGCTGGAGAGGTCAGAGCCCCTTGTTGGTCAGAGATAGCCCTTGGGGAGAGCTGGCAGAGTATAAAAAATGCATAACAAAGAATAATGTCTAAAGATCCACTTGTCATTAGCATGAGGTACTGCAGTAGCTTGACAGGACATGCATGTGGTGGTGTTATAACCAATTTTAAAATACAAAATCTAAAATTATTTTAATTATTAATTTCTACAATGAATTTTTTTTGTGCTTTGCTTTTTTTTTACATAGTAGAGGTGGTGTGGGTTCTTTTGGTTTTTGTGGGGGTTTTTGTTTTTGCTTTAAGGTGGAAATGTGTCCTACTTGTAGGATAATATTGCTGAGCCTGTTATTTTTCTGAATTTCTTGCCTTTCCATTTTTTAATTTATGTTCACTGTTATAAATTTTTCCTCTCTTTGTTTTCTTGTGCATCTCCTTTGCATTGCAAGGGATGGTGGGGAGAAGTTTGCTCCTGCAGGCACTCCCCTAGGCAGTGAGCACAGTGAAATGTCACACCAATGCTTTGTAGGACAGGGAGTGCACTGGAGTGGTAACTAAACCTGTTTTGGTCTTTGTTTAGTAATATAAAGACCTAGACAGATGAAGTTAGAGAGAAATGTTGGCTGGATGTGTGCAGAGCTGGGTAAAATCAATATAAAGACGGAACACAGAAGGGAAACAAAGCATTGAAAGATGAGTTAATGGCTGCCCACTGGTGACATGTGTCATGGAGCTGTAACTGCAGTATGGATAGAAAGCCAGGAGAAAAAGGCCAAGGTGGATGAACAAGTAAGTGAAAAATGGAATTGCAAATAAGAGGGGAAAAACTGTGTGATGGAAAGATTCAAGAAAAGCCTGGGAGGAATATAGAAAGAAATTAAGGGAATATAAAAATTGATGAGAAAAGCAAAGACAGATTTAAAATAAAAATTGCACTTACTTTTAAAGGAAGAGTTTGAGATGAAATGACTTTTTTATCCAGGTAGAAAAAGGTGCTTTTGTCCCCTAAGAAATCCTGAAGCGCAGGGAGAGGTGGTGCTGGTGGTGCCATCTCTGCTTCACATCACTGCAGACAGAAGTTCCAAAGGATGTGGTAACTCTCCGTACCAGGCCTGAGGTGTCCTGCTGTGCCTTGGGAGTGCCCAGCAGGGCAGGAATGGGCCTGGGGTGCCCCCGTGTGAGGCTGCAGCAGTGCTGGGCTGCCCACTGAGGCTGGCCCTGCCCGCCAGAGAGTCAGGGATGGGAACAGCAGCTTCCCCTCTCTGGCCTTCCCACTACTGCTCCCGGGAAGATTTCCCCCCTCACTTTAGTTACCTGCCTCCACTTGGCAATTATTCGTATCTTGGCACAGGTAGGTTTTCTCCCATGAGTAAGCTGGAGTTGCTCTTTTGTCAGGAACATGGCCAGCAAACAGTGTTCAGCCTCTCAGGAAAATGCAGTCACTACTCTTCAAACATCGGCCTCTGCTAAAGAGGATTTTCTGCTTCCTTGGTTGAAAGCAGCACAGATTTTCTCCTTTGTTCTCCATAAAAATATTCCTCCTAACTAAGTACTGGAGTTCCTTGGTTTTGAAAACAGACGGTGAAGGATAGACCTGAGCTGAGTCTTCTGCCTCTCCAAGTCTTGGCAGCTCCTACAGGGTAAAAACACAACAAAACCAGACCCTCCCAGCTCTTCCTAAGCCCATCATTACTTTAGCATTCAGGTACTTTCCTGCAAATCCAAATACCTAGTTCAAATGTATCCCTCTGCCCCCTAAACAAGCTGGGAATTTAAACCTCAATAGAAAATACAGTGGTTTAGTAAGGAAAAAACCTTTTGGTGCAAATCAGTATGTTTCAAAAAGAGCTAGGTTTTTCACAGAAAAAAACTAGGGAGAGGTGTGTGGGGGAAGGTACCTGACTACAGCCCATAGCTTGCCTAGTGTGGCTTGTGTTGTGGCAGTGAGGTTGAAGTCTCTGCTTTGAACCGAAGTATGCAGTCATCTGGTGTGTGTGTTCTGCTTTTGTAGTGTTTAAAAGAAATGGCAGTTTTGGGTGACCCTAGATCAGTTGTTATACAGCTCCTGTTACACGTCCAGTATCACACTGAAAACTTACTTTGCAGGGATTCCTATTTCTTTTAGCTGTTCCCTTTCAAAAATATTTAAGGTCGTACCTTCAAGTACTTGAAACCTGCATACTGATCCAACAAAAAAAAGGTGCATAAAATATATGGGACTTGATCTGGACTGTCAGTCATCTGTCACTGGTTCAGAGTTTTCCTCTTGGAGACAGGAGGAGGTTATTTTTCAGCATGCACATTGGTAGGTTTGGCTGCACATTTTTTCTTGCATGGATCACGTGCTTATGTATAGTAATGTGACCTGTAACTCTCAGACTTTGGGTCCCCAGGTAGATGAATGCCATGGATTGATGAACAGGGACATTTCAGTAACATCTTCCCAAGTTAAACTTGACAGGTTAGAGTCGTTCTGTGCATGTCTTGTCACATAACACCCAGAGAGCATCAGGAGGGTCAAGTAATATCTGAAAATGAACTAATCCCAGTGAAAGGCTGTACAAGCTTTATGTCAATTTTTTTGAGAGCATTTTTTTTTAGCTTCTCAATGTCTATGTACTTTTTCATGGCTGTAGCCCTGTCCTGCTGGAATTAGTTTGTGACACTGTTAATAGGAGCAAAGACAAAAAGATATATTCTCCCTCCCATTTGATTGTAGCCTGGTTAATATGTAGGTGCCTGTGCCAACAGTCTCTTAGAAGAAATGGGGATTGGGGTTTTTAGAGGTCCGGGAGAGAAAAGCATAGGAATCAGTGGGATGCTGGCTGCTTCTGTACAACCTACTCTCCCTCTGTTTGTGCATAGGCCCACCCCCTACTGAACAGGGTTGCCAGGGTGTGATGGCTGAGATTTGCCAGAAATCAAAGCAATAAATGGAAGGCCCCAAACACAGCTGCCAGGGCACTTCTGGCTCAGATTCAGCTTGCCACTGGCCCTTTCCACAGCCTGGCTTTCCAGCCTCTCCTTCCACAGGGTGTCTGCAAATCCAGGGTTGTCCCATCCCAGGTGCAGAATCTGGCACTTGTGTTTGTTGCTTGAGGGAGTCAGTAGCTCCTCCCAATTTGGTATCATTGGCAAACTGTGTCCCTTCCAATCCTGACTCCAGGTTATTTATGAAGATGTTGAGGAGCACAGGACCGAGGATGGAGCCCTGTGGAACTCCACTGGGGACAGGTCCCCAGTGTGATGTCACCCCAGTCACTGTTACCCTTTGTACCTGACCTGTGAGCAAGAGCTTACCCATTCCATGATCTGTTTATTCAGCTGTGGGATGGACATTTTATCCAGAAGGATCGTGGGAGAGACAGTATTAAAATTCTACTGAAATCCAAAAAGATTACATCAACTGGCTTCCTTTAATCAACTATGTGGGAGACCTTATCAGAAAATTAAATTTTTAAAGGAGGACTTTCCTCTCTTGAATCTGTGCTGGGTGTGATCAGTGACTGAGTTGTCCTTGGGGTGTTTTTTGGCATAAACACGAATGCTGTTTTCAGTCTCTCTTGACGCTTAATGTGTTTCTACCTTTAGCTGAAGGTGAGTTCTGATGGTGGAGTTTTTTAATCTATCAGGTATGTTGACTGTGTGACAGTGTATAAAACACAGCTACTTGATGGTTTAGTACAGAATTGAAATCCTGAAGGCTTTGTGAAACATCACAGGAGCATTTCTATAGGAACACAGTAAAATTTCCTGGTAAAATTTGTGGAATTACCTAACACTATAATCCAGTGTACATGTGCAACAGAACAAGCACAGCAAATTTTCAAGATTTTCAAAGTATGTTTTAAGTACTTTATAACAAAAATGAAAGACTAACACATGCATTGTTTTAAGTATTTCTATATATTTAATCTGAAAACAGTAAAAGTATTTCTAATAAATAGAAGTCATAAAATAGTTACAGTGTGCTATAAAAATGCAATTTATTTTACACTTGGTAATGCAGGATGCAGTAGAGTAACACTAAATAAAGTCTGCTGCAGTGAATTTGGCAGAGTACTAGCTGTACATTTAGATGATTGTGCTATTAACCTCTTTCATATACCCTCTAGTTTGTGGGCTACCTTTTATTGCAGTAATAAGTGATACGGACTGCTATTAGCAGTATGAGATGAATACTGCCCCCCTAATTCAATTTTCTCATCCAAACTGTTATGACAATGACCTATATAGTCTTTAAGATGAAATTAATTTTGGTTCAGAGGGCCAGCATATGGCTTATGATTCCCTCAAGTCCTACTTAAGCCTGAGTTTCATGTTTTATTTAGCATATCTTGTATAATAACTAAACTCAGACTAGATTATTGTATTAGTTTTGCCCTGTTTGAACAACTTTTTCCAAGGAAAGAACAGCACTTCAGAAATCCAAGTGCTTTATATTTGTAGTTTTGTGGTCATGAGCCAGATGCTGCTGCAGCTGAAGCTGCCTATTGCATTGTCTCCAACTCTGCTCCTTGAGATGTGCATCAAAATTTCCTCTTGGATTATTTGGTCATATGTTCTGTAAAAAAACTTTCTCATAGCCTATATAAAGGCTCAGAAGGCTTTTTCTTTTAATCTGTCAGTTTCATTGATGAAACTTTTTTCCTTTTAACCTTTAATTGTCATTCTGGATAGTGGTACTTTTGCTGTGAGAGTCTTACAAGCTATGTGAAAATATTTTGTAAAAGATCATCAATTTTCTCCAAGGTGAAGCTTCATCTAAAGCTTACACTTTACTAAAACCCACAGAATTAATCAAAAAATACTTTTGAATGTACCAAACCACAAAAAATATTTAGAGTTTGTATTCTATACATACACCAAGAATCACTCCTCTGTCAGTGGCTCTCCCTACTTTGGTTTCCAATAACTAACATAAAATGTGTTGACACTAAAGAGTAAATGGGTGCTAATGATGATTAAGTCCTAAAATGTGAATATAATGTGAATCATTTTATATATCCACTGAAAACCAGGTGGTGGTCTCCTATAAATTAATGCATGCATCTCCTTCATATGAATATGAACTGTGGAAGTTTTTAATTTCATACTTATTTTCTGTAAGTTTTTTCACCTTTTATATACCTGTGCCTTCATTTTAATGCCTCTTTATCTTGGTTAAATCAAGTTTCTAATGAATCTAATGAATTTCACTCACTTTTTTCTTTAAATGTGTTTAAAGATTGTGTCTGATTCTATGTTATGAGAGCTGTAGGGATCCAGCCTTTTTGTGTCTCTTCATGTTCAATTCTGTGTACAGTGGAGCTAATAGAATTTACTTTTCTCTGCATTCTGTAAAAGAATTGGTATTTGTGCAAAGATTAAAGTCCAAAATGCAGTCATGATTCACATTAATTCTTTCTAAGGATGTCAGAAGGATGTATTCTACTGTAATAGCTCTCATTGCTTTTTCCAAGTGTATTGAGCCATGAAAACTGAGATAAACTGAAAAAAAAAAATCTCTACTTTTGAAGGCAAGGAGACTGAATAATAGTACAGATCAAAATCCAAATTCCAAAGGCATAACTTAGTCTTAGGAATTCATTTTAGGAAGATGTGGCACAGACTAATCCTAAATTCTGTCACAGGTCGCACGAGACTGTTCTGACATTTAGAATGGTCCTCAGTGTGGTAAGCTTTCAGGGTGACATTTAGATGGAACTTTTTAGAAATATATCACCTACTTGGGGAAGTGCTGTGGAGTGGAGCAGATTTATAGAGCGAGGATCCTATTATGCAGAACTGTAGATCACTGTCGTCCACCACTAAAGGCAGCTTTTTTGTTAATGTTCACCAAGTGTCCTTTGCCTTTCTCCTCTCCTTGGTGTGGTAACAATTCAGTTTGATAGCATTCTTTTAAAATATTTTTGCTGGGAACACTAAACCTCTATTGTTTGCTAACTGCCTGCTCAATCCACCAGATGCTTTCTTCTCCTTTTTTCTTCCACTTTGCTTTCAGCTGCCTGATTGCTCCGAAGTTGGTGATATCAACACGTTGTACATCTAATAATATAGCTGGGTTCTGGATAGGGCATTCATCATATTACTGTGTACTGGATATATACGATTGCAAAAACATAAATCAATGAAAAAAGTAATTTCTAGAATGCAGTGTTATTGTGTGAAAGTACACTGCTACCCTGAGACAAATGTACTGTTATGAGAGTGGAAAAAACATTTCAGAAAAAAAAAGGGGAAAGAGGGGGGTATAAAATGACTGCAGTTACCTGTTGTCAAAATTTGTGAAATGACTATTTAAAGCACACTTTTGGAGTTCTGTAAATTACATGGTGTTTTCTGCAACATAGATAATATTTTGTAGAAATTTGTAAGCATAGTGTTTCAGGAGCGTGCAATATTTTTTGATAAATCTGTGACTACTAAGCATGATTTCTAGGCTCTGTCATCCTTGACCTGATGGCATCACAACTGAATTTAGATCATCTGAGTCCAGAGGCTGAAATCCACCAAGCTTTTATTCGTGCACTCTTCTTTTTTCCCCGCGTGTCCATTTCATCCAGTTATGTGGAGCAGAGCCTTGGCTGGCTCTTCATTTGGATTCAGCAATCAGCTTAATCAGCCATACACGATAGGTACCCTTCGTTAGTGTTTTGAATTAGGGTTTCTATTCTATATCAATGAGAAAAGCTCATAAATAGGTGGGAATAAAGGATGACTTCTATGAATGCAATGTGCTACATAAATTCCAAGACACAGTTGAGTTTAAGTATCAGGAGGCTGTTTACTGGTAACATCACAGAAATAAGTAATGGAAGTTTTAAGGATCTGATGCTGTATCAATGAGAGATCAGTTGTTTTGTGTGGTTTTCAGATTAATTCATTCTTAAATTTCTTTTTGCTGTCACATCATCTTCTATATTTTCATTTACATTGCCACTATGTTCTACTGCTATGGAAGTATATTCTAATTAACTTTGTCACAGACTAGTGTAATTGAAGTTACAGCTTGGTAAAGCTGAGGGTCAGTGCACCTTCATGATGACTAGAGGATTAGGAAGATATTTAAAAACTTACAGTTGATAAAAATGCATGAGAGGACAGCCAGTTATTAACCTGATTTCAGCTAAAAAGAAATCTGCTATGGCTTTTGTAGTATTAAGAGTCCTTCTGATTTGTGAAAAGCTCACTACATTCTTCTTTCTATGCAAATTTCCTAAAATTATGTGAACTCTTGATGTAGGATGCTCAATTGGTCTGGCTATGCAGATGGAATTAGGTAGTTTTTGTGTTAATGAAGAAAGGGAAGTATCTGACATTTGATCTTTTCATTTAATGATCTACATCCTTGTAGAGAGATCTACAAATTAAATATGGCAGACTATCATTCACTTCACTCTGTAGAACCTGTGACAATGGAACCAGCAGAGAAAATTCATGGAGTGTAAGACTGTGAGAGATTCACTCTTCAGTTCAGCAGGTAGACAGGAAATTTTAACCATTATCATGGCAAACCTGGCTGAAATAAACGTGTTTGTGTGCAGTATGTAAGTGTCAGCTGTCCTTTTCACACCCCCAAAAACCTGAGCCCTGACATGGTGATATGTTGCTACAAATCTCAGAGAAAAACAGAATCCCAGAATATGGGTCAGGTTGGAAGGGACCATTGTGGGTGCTTTAGGGCTGTTTCTGCTCCCATGCTTAGGAGGAGTGAACTACCTGTCAGGGAGCTCATTTTCTTAATGACTGCACTTGAACAAGGCTTCAAAACTACAAGAGAGCAAAATAAAACTATTGAAATCAGCTTTCTGCATTAGACCTTTTAGAGAGATCAGGCGGGTAAAAAGGATGTTGCTGCTTTAGTTTTTTTTCCTGGTGTGTACACTGCTGTTGGAGTTAACTTGGGGTGTCAGCTTTTGTGGGATGGTTTTCCTCTCCTTCCTGTTGTAATCAGGTGTCTAACCAGCTGGAAACAAGTGCCTTGAAAGTGAAACTTGCAAAAGCAAGGTAGTCTGCAACAGGAGTAAAACCTTTTGTGAGCTACTATAAAGATAAATGTTAATTGAGTAGGATTTTTTTTGTGCCTAACAAAATTGACTAGCTACAGCGGTTAAATGACTATTTCTCCCTCTCTAGGTTTTTGCAAAAAATTAGACTGATAGCTAGGTTCTTTTTGATATATTTTTGAATTATTAAAACAGAACAGAATATCAATTCCTTTTGCATGCAAAAAGGGAAAGAAGCATGACCATGAGGAGTTCACAGCTGAAATTCTGCAGTAAGGAATTTTAGTTTGAAAGAGTGAAAGAAATCAAAGGGCTAAAATAGATTTGGTTCTCTTGGGAAACAGCAAGTTAAGTAAAAGGAAGTTTTATTACTTAATTTATATCTGTAAATAAAGGTGATGGCAAAACTGGCACAAGTAAAGCAACAAACTCCGTGTTGGAAGCAGTATTTCTGTGAATAACTTGTGCTGTATGTTCAGGTGTTGCTGTAGCTAAGATGAACAAACAGAAGACTCTGGCTTGACAGGAGCCATCATATAATATTCCCACAGAACTAGAGAAGGTAAATTACTGCTCTTATATTATGGGTTAGTTCACATAACGTTTTGATAAAGCTTTATCTTTCAGCTTGTTAAACTATGAGGTGTTGCCATTTGAATTCCCGACATATTTTCCCCTAACATTTTTCGTGGAGAACAGCTTTGTCTTTGCCATGAATGACCACAGGGTGGCAACATTAAAAAACGAAACCTCAGAGCGTGAGCTACAGACACGCCGGTAAGGTGAGATTTGGGCTGAGTAGATTTTGGGGAGAGGGCGAGTACGAGCCGGTGTGTCTGGGGATATGTTCCAACCTTCGGGTTTTGTATCAACTTCCACAGCTTTAGACCTCATGGTTGCAACTTCTGGCTCTTCTTAGGGATGTAGGAAGAGAAACTTGGTTTGGACTGAAACATTGCCGGTCTTTGCTCCCATCCAAAAGAACTTGTGATGGGTGGTGATGTTTTATTCCTGAACAGAAGAGTTACTGCTCTGTTGAAAGCACTGAGGACAGAGCTGGCTGGTAGTCGGTGTGAGACACGAAAAGATGCTGCAGTGTTACCTGGATAAAAGAATAGGACAAAGAGCCACCCTGCTGCTGCTGTTAATACTCACCTGGAAGTATAAATTTAGTACATTTAATACAGGCAGCAAATAAATTGATTTTTAGAATTCTCAGTTGCATATTAAAATGAAAACACTTTAATATTTTCTTTCTAGTATGGTCAATATATAAAATATAATTTTAAATGCATGATTTCTCATTTACTACCATCTCATAACTGGTTCATGTAGGTTTTTTTCCTGAATGCTAGTTTTTTAAAGTCCTTTAGAGTTCAGAAAGCTTAATTTCTGAGGTATGTACAATTAACACCTGCTTGAGTATTGCAATGCGCTTATAAATGCATGCACTACACTTAATGTTAGAAATCACTTTACAGAGGTATGACAGTTTTCTATTGTTGTAGTCTAATAAAGTGAAGAGGTGTGAGAAGGTGAATTTAAGCCTTGTTGATTAACCTGTGAATAGGCTGTAACCTGTTTCTCAAAAGGAGTTTGGTCCATGGGGAACTGGGGCTCTAACTCCCATGGTTTGCTTTCAGCTCCTTCACTGGACTTGATTCTTAATAAGGAGGAGGACATTGAGTGAATCACTGGAACTCTGAACTCCTCCAGGAGACAATTAGGAGAACATTTAACAGTATAAGATTTAGTACTCAGGCTGAATAATGGTGAGACCTATTAAATCATCATCTTTCATTTATAAAACTATTTCAGTAAAACTGAGACACAATCGATCTTTGTTGCTCACACAAAATTGAGAAAGAGGCGGGGAAAAAATACCAGGTGCATATCAGAACAGATATCAACTTATTGTTAAGCACATCTGAAGCAAGTGAGTGTGTGCTTGCATGTGAACACATCTGCACAGAAAAGTAGCCAGCCCTAATAGCAGTTCCAACAACTCTCTAAGGTAACACATAAAAATATAAATTCCTTTCCAAACTTGCAAGTAAATAGCATTTTTTCTATATGATTTTCATGGGTTTTTTTTCTTTCTAGTGAAATACTTTATTTTACTTTGACTTGTATGACAATGGGTTAAGTGATTCGCTTTTCCATAGGCTGTGTTATCTTTATTTGACAGATGAAAATTAAGGAACAATAATATTACAAAAATATCTGCCTCCAAAAATGGCCAAATCAAGTCAGTAATTTGAAGCCTGTTAAACTAAGAAGTCACCTGATACATCTGCAAAGAAATCTCTGTAGGGTAAATATACACTACCCTATCCTACTGAATTTTTGAATATTTCAATTTCATACTAAATGGCACCCAGACAGGATTGGTACACATTGCCAGAAGGGAGAGTAGTGTGTGACTAGATGTATATATTTAATATTTTGTTGCACTTTTTCTATCCTGTAGCTCCAAGTAAAGATTTAGACTTTTGCCTCGTGCTAGGAGAATGTGCAGACTTTCCCTTTTAAGGTGGTGATATCCACTGCAGATGTTGCAATTTATCACTTGGCTTTAACACAAATGTGACATGATCTCATTAAACTTCTGCCATGAGGTTTTATTGCTTTAATAATTTGTTGCAATATTTATAGAATACTGTGATGAATTGTATTGAATTTATCATATTAGCCAAAAAAAAGTGACAGACCAATAAATCAATCACATTTTAGGAAGTGCTAAAATTGTATTGTCATAACATTCTAGATCCAAGCATAATAAGATCTCCTCTGAAAATAAAAGGGGAGCTTATTAGCATGAAATATTGCATAGTAGACTGATCAGTTTGGGTCTGGATCAAAAATCTCTCTGGTCATTATCTGGTAGCTGCTGACTTAACTTTTTGAAATAGAGTATTTCAGCAGTGCCTTGTCTTCTTGTGGAATAGGCTGAATGCAGGAGCAGAGAATAAAGGATCACTTGAGGCCCTTAGCTGGGTCCTGTATGATGCTGCCTTTTTTTTAATTTGCTTGAATAGTAGTGACACTGTTCCTGGAAGTGAGGGAGCAGCAAGGAGAGCACACGAACAGACAGCAGAGCAATTTGTAACAGCCACTTCTTTTTGTCTCAACTGCCTTTGGAAGGAACCAGTTGCTAATTCGAGATATCTGTGAAGCCCCAAGGAGAGCTGGGATGTGTGAGATACAGGCATTCCTCTGCACCTGTAATTACACACCAGTAGCTCTCAAGTAGCAAGAGAATTAGTGCTATATGTGGTACAGGAAGGTGAAATAAAAAGCTTAAATTAATGACAAAAGCAGTCACTAGCTATTTGATCCTCCAGGTTATGATGTTTTTACAATTTGAAATATGCTCTGTATATGTCCAGCTTCCTCCACTCCATATGTTGATTCATTCTCAAGTGATGCTGTGGTTAATTCTAAAACTACAGTTAGTACTTTTATGAAATCCTGTAAACCAAATATTTCAAATCAGGGAGCAGGACACAAGTGTGGTGAGAATTATCTACATGCAGAAATACTCCAGACACCTCTGATGCAGATCCTTGACCTGCATTGTCTGCTAAGTATGTGGTGAGAAGAGGAAAGGATGGAGACAGAAGAGCGAGTACAAAGAAATAATTAAACAGTAATATCTATTTGACTCAGCCCATCAGAAGCCTTATCAGATTAAGGTTTCTCAGACATAGAAGTAGATTTTTAAGGAACATAAGAATTATATTAAGATTGATTTTGTGAGTGCATACAGGATGTCATCTGAGCATATACATTGTGTTCTTGATTTATAACAAAAAAATAGAGAGAGACTCCAATTTTGGTCTGTCTTAAGGGGAAATGCTTAAGTGGCCAGAGTAATAATTGTGATTTCTGTGGCAGTCTGGGTTTAAAAATCAAAATATTATATTGAATTATGAAAGCAAAATATATCTTCCTATCAGTGTATATCATCAATGTTTTTTGATAAGTCCAACTTCTGGCATTGTCAAAATGAAATATTTGCTCTATTGTGTGCGGAACTGAAGGAGAAGCATGTTGTTGCAGTTCAGTGCTACTTGAAAGTATCTCTGCCTCTGGAGTGTGTGCTTTTTTCCCCTCATGCTGTTCCTGTGTGTGTGTGGCAAGTACTGTTATCAGTGGGTGCAGGCGTGACTCCCATGAAGTGCTGCTTTGTGGTATTTGAACAGACATCATGGGAAATGTATCCCAGCCTGGAAGCACAGTCTAGGCAGAACAGAGATGAGCTCTCTGTCCCTTTCTGAAAACTATGGAAATCCACTAAGTGGAATCAAAGTGATAGGGATTTTCCAGAAAAAAATATGTGACTTTTTTTTGGCATCATGTTAATGAGATGTCAGTCTAGTTTTGTCCACTTGACAGTATCTTATTTTCCCTTCCCTCCCCCTTCCCCTCCGGCTTTTCTTTTTTAACTCTTTATAATACTTGGCAGTTTGCTTGAAAATTTGGTGGGAAGGCAGGCTGATGGTCTCTTCCAACCTTACTTCTTCTGTGATGTTTTGTTTTTTTTTTTTTCCTTTCACACCTTGTGAATGAACATCTGTATGTTGCTGCCGACTGCTCGTAAGTTTCCAGGATGGTTAATGTCCTTACAAATTGTCCCCACCCCCAACAAACTCACAAATTATCTCAGACAACTACAAGTGTTCTTTCCAGCATCACGATATCACCTGTCAGTCTTGGATTTTTTGAGGAAAATTAAGTTATTAAAAGGGCATAGCAATTTTAAACCTGATTTGGAATTGAGTAGAAGGGCTTCAGGTGTGTGAGTTCATGCACTTGGTTTTAGCTGCTGATTTCTCTGGGCTGCTATGTCCAGGTGCTGACCCAGAGCCCCAGTTCTTGAGGCGAGCTTTTTTCCACCAGTGCTCTCCATCTTTCCCTTATAGATGCTTTGGAAGCAGGAAAGAAGAGTTGGCGTGGCTTTTGGAGAGTGGCTTTCAATGGGTTTGACAGAGAATCAGCAGAAAAAAACAAGCTCTCAGTTCTAGCTGACATTTGAAAAATGTTAATGGTCTTTCCTTAATAGTTTAGTTATGTGTTTTGAAATGGTTTATATTTCTTTTTAAATTGGTGAAATAGGACAGATAAATATTTGTGGTATTTTCATAAAAATATCTGGCACAAGGGCTGCTCAATTCTTTTAGAAATAGCAACAGAGCTAAGGGTTTGCTTGGACTTTGGAAGTTTATGCTACGTAACTATTACTGTGAGACTGTATCACATTTCTCCATTTTTTTTAATGTTACATATCTGATCTTTAAAGGTAAGGTTGCTCACTGTTAATGTTTTATTTGCCTTAAAGTGGCACGTTTTCCTCTTGTTCCTTCTTGAAGAGCAAATTAATAATAACTTGGTGACTTCCTTCTGATGCAGTTGGCAGTTGTCATTTCCATACATTTTTCCTAATGTAGGGATAAATGAGATGTGGTAGCACTAATTTATGAGAAATATAGGAACTCTCAGTTCTAAAATTTACCATAACAAGTATTTTTCTCCCTCACCAAAACTTTCATTGAGACAGACATTCAATGCTGCAGGAGTTAAACATGTTTTAGGTATGGCTTTATATTTTGACAATATTTCAGGGCCACTGGAAATAATGACACATAAATGAATAACAATAATGATAGGGCTTAAAGTGTCTTTGGTTGTTCTGAAGAATTTTTCTCAGTATGTCTAAATTTCAAGTTCAGCTCAAGAAATATTAAAAATCATTAGTGAAATCTTACAATTTGATTGCTAAATTTACAAAGGCAGTGGATCCCAAATGAGTCTGTTCTCCCAAGTGAGCCAGAAAGGGGAATAACTGCGTCAGCTTTCATTGCAAGCACTATACCTGGAATTTACAGGTGCACGTTTTAGTAATTATTTGTTTATACCTTTCAGAGGGCCTTTTAGTGGTGTAATCAGAATTGTGAAAAGGAAGTAAGTTTCTCTTGCATTAAATGAAGATCTATTTGAAAAGCCACTGGAAATGCTTGAATACTTTACTTTTTTAAGAAGAGTAAGTTGTACAGATCTTTGTATTCTAAGCAGTACTGATTGTGAGACTTTTTGGTTTTCATAGAGGTCATTTTAGAGACAAATGATTCTGTAAGACCTTGAAAGGAAAAGGTCACTTAATGCAGAATGTACATCTGTACAATTTATATGCCAATTAATATCCTGATTCATGGCAGGCAACTGAGTTAAAAATCACTGTGGTTTCATGCCAAAATCCATAACATAGCATTCATTTTGTTCTGCATAATAGAATTTTATTTGGAGAACATATTTGACTAGATGAAGATATCAGAGTGTCTTGGATGAGAGTCTGGCAGTAATCCAATATATTTGCCATCATTGTATTGTAAGGTTGTCATCATCATGTCTAGTATTGGGAAAAAATCCTCCTTTCTTTGGAAGGTTTCCTTTGCCTTGCTGTGTCTCCCTTGGGGAGAATTTATTGGTTTTGAAAGGATATAAATGCAATTGAGTTGAAAATTTTATATAAAACTTGGGAACTGTTCAGGTAGTTTCCTTAAGGATTCAGTTATTTCCTAGGGCTTCCTGTATTTGGATCTGGGATACAGTGGACATGGAGTATGTAGGGAAGTGGTGCAACTCTTGCAAACCTCAAACTGTTGCTTTACAGCACAGCAGTAATCAAGGATTTTAATTTAGCACTGACACTTCCCTTTCCAGATTCTACATACATTTTCATGTAGTCTTAATAAAGTAAATATGTGCCTAATATGAAATACAGAAAGATTAATCATAAAAATAAGCAGTTTACATGATATTAAAAAGTAACCATTTGAATTCCCTCTGGGTGTTGGTTTAAATAGGAGTTATCCCCCTAAATTATCAAAGGATTTCTGAAAGTCTAATCCAAACTGCATAAAGTTAACCGTATTTTATAAATCTTCCAATCTTTTTTACAAAGTTCCTAGACTGATCAGTAGCCTAATGCATTTCCCCTTGGGAGTTGTAGAGTATCTCTTTAAATGATTAAGTAATGGGAAAAGAGCTTAATCTCTTACAGCTTGTCTACAAGAAAAGAAGATCAAAGACAGGGTGATCAGGTTTGCCAGCTTTGCTGCTCCTTTGGAGACTGGGGAAATTAAAATAGTCCCTCGTAAACTTAGATTTGTAGTCCTGTCCTGAACAAATATGTTCATAAATATATGGAAGTTAAAGAAGAGAACAATTTGTCATAACTCTAGAGAAAACTATTACCTTCTTTAAGAACTAATACATCAATTTGCACCAGGTCTGTCAGCTTGGGGAGATCAGCTCCAGGATAGCACTGGCTGGAATTTCTCCTCAGGAGTTGTGCTGGAGGGTTTGTACTGCTGGAAGCACAGCGAGCACACCCTGTGCCCTGAGCTTCTGTGGCTCTGGGCCCTGCAGCTGTGGACAGAACAGCTGGAAATACCCCCCAGCTGTGCAGTGGCTTCTCAAGGAAAGGGATATTCTTGTAATTCATGGCAGTGCTGAAAATGGATCTTCTGACAGGATTTTGGGTTTCTTCACCTTTTAGTGCTGTTGATCTGACACCTGAAGCAGATTTCCCCAGGTAAATGGAAAATCAGTTCACTCTGGCATTGAGTGGGATCCTCACTTGAAGAGCCACTTGATCATTTTTCTATATTTTACACGTTCCCTTATGTTCATTTTGCAACTCTTTCTGTATCCAAATTCACTCTTTTCACTGTATTTTAGGACACGTTAGATAAACTGCCCTTGGATTTCTTTGTTATCCTGGAAAACCAGCTCAGGCCTGCCAAAGTAAAACAAATGAGCTGCAACCAGCTCACCAGGAGATATTTATATTTAAAGTGTGAGTGGAAACAAAGCTCCACACAAGTGAAGGCAAATTGAAGCAAAGCAAGCCTGGCAAGCTTGTGCAGCAAGTGTTGGGCATAGGTTCTTGAAAATCTTGCACATCTTCAGAGGCCATAATTTCCACAGGAATGTATGTGAAAAAAAGGGCAGTTGTGCTTTAAATATATTTTCATATTGATTATGCTGTCCTCCATGGTGAAGCTGAGTTGCAACGCCTTGAAGTGTTTCTGCTTGGAAAAGAGGTGTCAATGCTTCAATAAAAAAGAGCCATGTGAGGAGAAGAGAAATTGGTCTAAATACTTGTCAAAAAATCAAAAGTTAAGCAAAAAACTATGGGGATTCAAACATTTTAATTTAATAAAAAACTATGGAGAGAAGGTTTGTATATGATTAGAAATGCCTAAAATGTTTTTCATTGTAAGTATTGCACCTGGGAAATTTCATTTGATAGATAGAATATTCTGGGCAAGGGACCAAAACAAAGTAGCCAAATAACAATAATTTGATAAGGGAATGAGAATGTGTTGTAGCCAAAAGGATCCGGGGGCAGTTTTTAAAATCCTTTGAATGAATAGCAAACTCTTTAAAGTTCTCTTATGAAACATGATATTTATAAACAATTTTTAAAACATTTATTGAGCTTTAACAACTTATTGAAATCATGTAGGACTAATATTTTTGAAATAGCTAATAATTGCAGCACAGTCTGCTGCTATAAACTTTTATTTCATTAGTTTCCAACTTAGTAATTTAGCTAAAATTTCGAAAGCATTAGCTCAATTTTGTGTATTTGACTTTGATTTGATTTAAATGATTGACAGAAACCAACCAAAGAAAGAAGGTGATCCAGAAAGATGATTCTGCTAAAAAAAAAAAAAAAAATTGAAACCTGTTTTCAAGACAATAGAATGCAAATTTGCATTCCATGTGTCAAAGGTGTAAAAAATTTGAATCTGGGGGGAACTTTACTAGTTTTACATTTAAGAAATTATTTTCTAGGTATACCAAAAGTATTAAAATTTGAAAGTGCCTTGAAGTCAGAAGAAAGAAAACATGGGCTTACAGAATTAAAAAATGCATAAAACCAAAAGAACCTAATAAACACTTTCGCTTGTTTGCTGCTGGTTTTGGGATATTTGCCAGGTGTATTTCCTAGAATAGGGTTTTCCAGACAGACTGAGCAGGATTAGGATATCAGATTCCCCAGTATCTTTGAGCTGAACAGGCTGTTTCCTTTCTTTAAGACCTAGAATACACTTAGAAAGTACAAGGAGGAATACTGTCAAGAGGCTTGTATCCACTTTTTTGCCATAGAATATTCTACATTCACTTAGTTAAGCTACCTATATATTAAGTTTGATGGTATAAAAGGAAAGTATTTCCAAAGCTTCTTTTAATGAAAACATTCTGAAAAAGTTCTTTTCTCTATCTAAGATTTTTTTTTCTGTTGACAAAATCCAGTTCAGTTAAAACGAAGAGAACATAAAATGTCTAATGTAATCTGGATCTGAAGTATGCGACCACATTTAAGTTAGTATAGGAATATTGTTTTCATAAACCAGTTGGTTGAATTGTATGCATAGAGTTGTAGGCATAAAACTAAAAATATCCTAGAAGAAGTATGCATGTTAAATTAAGCCATAAATCCATCATTCCTGCCCCAGGACCTATCATTACACAGTTCAATATCATCTCACTTAGAAGTTAATTAATACCTGGTTGTTTTGGAGGTTCAGGAGCTGAATTTTAAAAAATAAACTAAAAATTAATTTTAATCCTGATTAAACTGGATTTAATCTAATGCTAAGGCAGTTGTCTTGAAGAACCTTTTCTTTCTCAAGGGAAAAAAAAAATCTTTTAGTCTATATAAATTCATGTTGTAAGGACTCTACAAAGGGACTTTTGTTTCAGGTAACAGGCAACCAAGGCAGGGAGGACCCAGGGTTATATCTCTGCTTTTGAATGGAATGCAGAATTTATTAGTGTTTTGTTTTACATATCAGAAGAACTCTGTAAGTTGTGGGATAAAGTCCTTCTAATGTTGTCTTTCATATGAGAGGTATTCATCTTCATGCTAAGTGTACAAACATTACTGGGAAAATATCAGTTTTTTATAAGCAAAGTTTGCTTCTGTCTGAGCTCTAGCTCCTGCTACTGTGACAATTTGATATTTATATCAAGCAATTGCTACTTATATGGAACAGAACAGGATTTACAAATAACCACACATGCTGTGATTCTGGGTCCTGAGCAGGGGCAGGAGTTGGACTTCGATGATCCTTGTGGTTCCTTTCCAAGTCAGGATATTCTGTGGTTCTCTATAATGTTCTATTTGAGGGTACTTGGACAGACTGTGAGGTTTCCATCCTTAAAAATACCCAAAGCCAAATGGACATGGCCCTGAGCAGTCAGGTCCAGTCTCAAAGCCCGTTTTCACACTTCATAGACTGGCAGGTTTTTTTTTTTCCTCTGCCTCTTTCCCCTCAGCCTTGCTCAAGAGTCGACTTTAACAGTGCTGACAAAACTCTGTATTACAGTAGAACATATACAGGCATGTTTTAAGGAACTGTAGAGGCATTTCACAGTGTATACATTCTTTTTATAGCTGAATACTCCATTTATATGTTCAGTTGAACAAAATTTAGGTAGTAATTATAAGTGTTTAACCCACATAAAAAACTTTTATGTAGGTTATGCAATTAATTTTATTACAGAAATTGCATTTAACTTAAGAACTGATGACCTTATCTTAATGCAGTAATGTATTTTTCATTAAAATGAAACATCCTGTTAGCCAGGCAATAACCAGCCAGAAAGGAAGAGATGGAAAAGGTCCACAATATACCATGTAAAACATCTGTCTAAAAGAAAAAAATAGCCAGTAATGCAGCATTTTTCAATTTATTACTGTGTCATATTGGAAAGTTTAAACTGTAATTAAATGGATGGGAACTGCTAATACACTGTCATTTTACTACTTGGATGGCTTCTACTGCTGAGCTGTCCTACCTCCTTCAGTAAATTACAGCTGTTGCTTGGTCCTTTATGCAGGCTTTCACACGTGGGATACATTCATCATGGAAGATTATTGAATGCATTTCCAGACACAGGAACAGCCAATATTTCTTCTGTCAAATGCAGCTTCCACCTGTTTGCTGCAATGCTCTATGCATTTTTAGGGGTTCCTTGTCTTTGTTGTGTGCTGATAACAACATAGATCTTGCAGATGAAGTTTTCTAGATGAATTAAGATGATAGCTCTGAAAGGGTGAATATATTACTATCAATGGTTTTACTGTCATGACATTGTTTCCTCAGCACAACATATAAGTGTTTGGGATTAGCAGCAAACAGTATTTTTAGTAATGTTATACTACAAGGGAGAGGGGATTTTTATATGTAACAAATGAATAATCATGGATTGCCTATAGAACCTTACTGTGTGCTTGCAGGTAGTGTGCAAACATCCTGCTTATGTGGTGTTGATGGGGTTTGGACTACTTTTCCTCTCTTCAGATTATTAAACTGCTTTTGATGGCAGGTAAAAGTATTTAATTTAGTCCTTTTTTAACCCTGCTTTTAGACACCAATATTTTGGAAGCAGGTCAGTTGGGTAGAGTGTGTTGTTTAATAATCCCCAATTTTCTCAGGCTTGTTTGTGTTATAATTATTGATAAATATTATTTTGGATCAGCTAGAGATTCTTACTAATATTAACACATCAATGGATCTGATTCTGCAACTTTTCCCATCAAACAGAAAACAAGAATGAAAAAAAACAACAGCAAACAGAAAAATATTAAGAGTAGCAGTTCAAACCATGAACAACTCTTTCTCTGGTTTTGAGTAAAAACCCAATTTATTGCTTTGGGAGAAAGAAATTCTCACTTGGCTAATTTTAGGTATTAGGTCTGTTTTATAGCTGGCTTCAGTAGATGAAGTTTCCGAGGAAAGTGTTGTGTACAGCAAGAGCAGTCTTCTTACTTTATTAGATGGCTTGGTAGGCTTTATGGCCTATGCTTAGCTGCTAATAGTGTTCATTCTTCCTTGAAGTGGTAAGAGAGATCTTCTGTAAATGTTTCTTTTCTTGAGTTGGATCAAATACTAGACTTGTAGAAAACTGAAAGAAAAAAGTACTGATTTTGTTCAGTACTGAAAATACCTTTTGCCTGCTTATATGGCTTTTTAAATGTGTAAAATGATTGGTGGGCTAATTGTCCTGGCATAGTAGTTACAGTCCTTGAATAGAAAAGTTCATTGATTTGAGATAGGATTTCTTGAATTTCAATGGATTTTACCTTTATTTTAGTTGGTTTTTTNTTTTCTTTGGGGTTTGGTTTGGGTTGTTTTTGTTTTTTTTTTTTTTTTTGGTTGGGTTGCTTTGTTTGTTTTTGGTTTTATTGGGTTTTTTTCTGTCTTCTGTGTGGTGGTTGTGTGCCCATGCATGTTTATTGTACTGTAGTTGATTACTGTTGTCAGGAAAGTAAAAAGAGGAAAAACTATTGAAATTTATTACCAGAGTAGGGTGATGAGAAATAAAACCAAATCATGAAAACACCTCCCCTTTCCCCCCCAGTCCTCCTCCTTCCTAGGCTGAATTTCACTCCCAATTTTCTCTGCCTCCTCCTCCCCTGAGGCACAGAGAGCACAGAGGGCTGTNCACTCCCAATTTTCTCTGCCTCCTCCTCCCCTGAGGCACAGAGGGCTGTGGTCAGCTCATCCCACATCCTATTCCCCTGCTCCAGTGGGAACCCCACCCACAGCAGACAGCTCTCCACAAACTCGTTATAATGCAAATATTTAACACATTTTGCACAATACAACGCGTGATTTTTGAGGCAGAAAGGCACCTCTGGAGATCATATAATCTAACCACCTGCTCAGAGCAAATTGCTCAGGGGTGTGTCTCATTGGGTTTTGAG